>OY978032.1:10167135-10622923 GCA_963854515.1 Pandemis heparana
GGCACGACGGCATACCGAGCTCACGCGCGCGCAGCTCACAGCAGGTAACAGACAGACAGACAGACAGACACGCCTCTACTGTGAGAGCGTGCCGGGCAGCGGAGCTGGACGCCGCGAAGGGGGCGCGGCCGCCGCGCTGCGCTCGCTGCACGACGGCATACGGCTCACGCGCGCGCAGCTCACGCAGGTAACAGACAGACAGACAGACAGACACGCCTCTACTGTGAGAGCGTGCCGGGCAGCGAGCTGGACGCCGCGGAGGGGGGGCGCGGCCGCCGCGCTGCGCTCGCTGCACGACGGCATTCGGCTCACCGCGCGCGCAGCTCACGCAGGTAACAGACAGACAGACAGACAGACACGCCTCTACTGTGAGAGCGTGCCGGGCAGCGAGCTGGACGCCGCGGAGGGGGGCGCGGCCGCCGCGCTGCGCTCGCTGCACGACGGCATACGGCTCACGCGCGCGCAGCTCACGCAGGTAACAGACAGACAGACAGACAGACACGCCTCTACTGTGAGAGCGTGCCGGGCAGCGAGCTGGACGCCGCGGAGGGGGGCGCGGCCGCCGCGCTGCGCTCGCTGCACGACGGCATACGGCTCACGCGCGCGCAGCTCACGCAGGTAACAGACAGACAGACAGACAGACACGCCTCTACTGTGAGAGCGTGCCGGGCAGCGAGCTGGACGCCGCGGAGGGGGCGCGGCCGCCGCGCTGCGCTCGCTGCACGACGGCATACGGCTCACGCGCGCGCAGCTCACGCAGGTAACAGACAGACAGACAGACAGACACGCCTCTACTGTGAGAGCGTGCCGGGCCAGCGAGCTGGACGCCGCGGAGGGGGGCGCGGCCGCCGCGCTGCGCTCGCTGCACGACGGCATACGGGCTCACCGCGCGCGCAGCTCACGCAGGTAACAGACAGACAGACAGACAGACACGCCTCTACTGTGAGAGCGTGCCGGGCAGCGAGCTGGACGCCGCGGAGGGGGGCGCGGCCGCCGCGCTGCGCTCGCTGCACGACGGCATACGGCTCACGCGCGCGCAGCTCACGCAGGTAACAGACAGACAGACAGACAGCACGCCTCTACTGTGAGAGCGTGCCGGGCAGCGAGCTGGACGCCGCGGAGGGGGGCGCGGGCCGCCGCGCTGCGCTCGCTGCACGACGGCTACGGCTCACGCGCGCGCAGCTCACGCAGGTAACAGACAGACAGACAGACAGACACGCCTCTACTGTGAGAGCGTGCCGGGCAGCGAGCTGGACGCCGCGGAGGGGGGCGCGGCCGCCGCGCTGCGCTCGCTGCACGACGGCATACGGCTCACGCGCGCGCAGCTCACGCAGGTAACAGACAGACAGACAGACAGACACGCCTCTACTGTGAGAGCGTGCCGGGCAGGAGCTGGACGCCGCGGAGGGGGCGCGGCCGCCGCGCTGCGCTCGCTGCACGACGGCATACGGCTCACGCGCGCGCAGCTCGCGCTGCGCTCGCTGCACGACGGCATACGGCTCACGCGCGCGCAGCTCACGCAGGTAACAGACAGACAGACAGACAGACACGCCTCTACTGTGAGAGCGTGCCGGCAGCGAGCTGGACGCGCGAGGGGGGCGCGGCCGCCGCGCTGCGCTCGCTGCACGACGCATACGGCTCACGCGCGCGCAGCTCACGCAGGTAACAGACAGACAGACAGACAGACACGCCTCTACTGTGAGAGCGTGCCGGGCAGCGAGCTGGACGCCGCGGAGGGGGGCGCGGCCGCCGCGCTGCGCTCGCTGCACGACGGCATACGGCTCACGCGCGCGCAGCTCCGCAGGTAACAGACAGACAGACAGACAGACACGCCTCTACTGTGAGAGCGTGCCGGGCAGCGAGCTGGACGCCGCGGAGGGGGGCGCGGCCGCCGCGCTGCGCTCGCTGCACGACGGCATACGGCTCACGCGCGCGCAGCTCACGCAGGTAACAGACAGACAGACAGACAGACACGCCTCTACTGTGAGAGCGTGCCGGGCAGCGAGCTGGACGCCGCGGAGGGGGGCGCGGCCGCCGCGCTGCGCTCGCTGCACGACGGCATACGGCTCACGCGCGCGCAGCTCACGCAGGTAACAGACAGACAGACAGACAGACACGCCTCTACTGTGAGAGCGTGCCGGGCAGCGAGCTGGACGCCGCGGAGGGGGGCGCGGCCGCCGCGCTGCGCTCGCTGCACGACGGCATACGGCTCACGCGCGCGCAGCTCACGCAGGTAACAGACAGACAGACAGACAGACACGCCTCTACTGTGAGAGCGTGCCGGGCAGCGAGCTGGACGCCGCGGAGGGGGGCGCGGCCGCCGCGCTGCGCTCGCTGCACGACGGCATACGGCTCACGCGCGCGCAGCTCACGCAGGTAACAGACAGACAGACAGACAGACACGCCTCTACTGTGAGAGCGTGCCGGGCAGCGAGCTGGACGCCGCGGAGGGGGGCGCGGCCGCCGCGCTGCGCTCGCTGCACGACGGCATACGGCTCACGCGCGCGCAGCTCACGCAGGTAACAGACAGACAGACAGACAGACACGCCTCTACTGTGAGAGCGTGCCGGGCAGCGAGCTGGACGCCGCGGAGGGGGGCGCGGCCGCCGCGCTGCGCTCGCTGCACGACGGCATACGGCTCACGCGCGCGCAGCTCACGCAGGTAACAGACAGACAGACAGACAGACACGCCTCTACTGTGAGAGCGTGCCGGGCAGCGAGCTGGACGCCGCGGAGGGGGGCGCGGCCGCCGCGCTGCGCTCGCTGCACGACGGCATACGGCTCACGCGCGCGCAGCTCACGCAGGTAACAGACAGACAGACAGACAGACACGCCTCTACTGTGAGAGCGTGCCGGGCAGCGAGCTGGACGCCGCGGAGGGGGGCGCGGCCGCCGCGCTGCGCTCGCTGCACGACGGCATACGGCTCACGCGCGCGCAGCTCACGCAGGTAACAGACAGACAGACAGACAGACACGCCTCTACTGTGAGAGCGTGCCGGGCAGCGAGCTGGACGCCGCGGAGGGGGGCGCGGCCGCCGCGCTGCGCTCGCTGCACGACGGCATACGGCTCACGCGCGCGCAGCTCACGCAGGTAACAGACAGACAGACAGACAGACACGCCTCTACTGTGAGAGCGTGCCGGGCAGCGAGCTGGACGCCGCGGAGGGGGGCGCGGCCGCCGCGCTGCGCTCGCTGCACGACGGCATACGGCTCACGCGCGCGCAGCTCACGCAGGTAACAGACAGACAGACAGACAGACACGCCTCTACTGTGAGAGCGTGCCGGGCAGCGAGCTGGACGCCGCGGAGGGGGGCGCGGCCGCCGCGCTGCGCTCGCTGCACGACGGCATACGGCTCACGCGCGCGCAGCTCACGCAGGTAACAGACAGACAGACAGACAGACACGCCTCTACTGTGAGAGCGTGCCGGGCAGCGAGCTGGACGCCGCGGAGGGGGGCGCGGCCGCCGCGCTGCGCTCGCTGCACGACGGCATACGGCTCACGCGCGCGCAGCTCACGCAGGTAACAGACAGACAGACAGACAGACACGCCTCTACTGTGAGAGCGTGCCGGGCAGCGAGCTGGACGCCGCGGAGGGGGGCGCGGCCGCCGCGCTGCGCTCGCTGCACGACGGCATACGGCTCACGCGCGCGCAGCTCACGCAGGTAACAGACAGACAGACAGACAGACACGCCTCTACTGTGAGAGCGTGCCGGGCAGCGAGCTGGACGCCGCGGAGGGGGGCGCGGCCGCCGCGCTGCGCTCGCTGCACGACGGCATACGGCTCACGCGCGCGCAGCTCACGCAGGTAACAGACAGACAGACAGACAGACACGCCTCTACTGTGAGAGCGTGCCGGGCAGCGAGCTGGACGCCGCGGAGGGGGGCGCGGCCGCCGCGCTGCGCTCGCTGCACGACGGCATACGGCTCACGCGCGCGCAGCTCACGCAGGTAACAGACAGACAGACAGACAGACACGCCTCTACTGTGAGAGCGTGCCGGGCAGCGAGCTGGACGCCGCGGAGGGGGGCGCGGCCGCCGCGCTGCGCTCGCTGCACGACGGCATACGGCTCACGCGCGCGCAGCTCACGCAGGTAACAGACAGACAGACAGACAGACACGCCTCTACTGTGAGAGCGTGCCGGGCAGCGAGCTGGACGCCGCGGAGGGGGGCGCGGCCGCCGCGCTGCGCTCGCTGCACGACGGCATACGGCTCACGCGCGCGCAGCTCACGCAGGTAACAGACAGACAGACAGACAGACACGCCTCTACTGTGAGAGCGTGCCGGGCAGCGAGCTGGACGCCGCGGAGGGGGGCGCGGCCGCCGCGCTGCGCTCGCTGCACGACGGCATACGGCTCACGCGCGCGCAGCTCACGCAGGTAACAGACAGACAGACAGACAGACACGCCTCTACTGTGAGAGCGTGCCGGGCAGCGAGCTGGACGCCGCGGAGGGGGGCGCGGCCGCCGCGCTGCGCTCGCTGCACGACGGCATACGGCTCACGCGCGCGCAGCTCACGCAGGTAACAGACAGACAGACAGACAGACACGCCTCTACTGTGAGAGCGTGCCGGGCAGCGAGCTGGACGCCGCGGAGGGGGGCGCGGCCGCCGCGCTGCGCTCGCTGCACGACGGCATACGGCTCACGCGCGCGCAGCTCACGCAGGTAACAGACAGACAGACAGACAGACACGCCTCTACTGTGAGAGCGTGCCGGGCAGCGAGCTGGACGCCGCGGAGGGGGGCGCGGCCGCCGCGCTGCGCTCGCTGCACGACGGCATACGGCTCACGCGCGCGCAGCTCACGCAGGTAACAGACAGACAGACAGACAGACACGCCTCTACTGTGAGAGCGTGCCGGGCAGCGAGCTGGACGCCGCGGAGGGGGGCGCGGCCGCCGCGCTGCGCTCGCTGCACGACGGCATACGGCTCACGCGCGCGCAGCTCACGCAGGTAACAGACAGACAGACAGACAGACACGCCTCTACTGTGAGAGCGTGCCGGGCAGCGAGCTGGACGCCGCGGAGGGGGGCGCGGCCGCCGCGCTGCGCTCGCTGCACGACGGCATACGGCTCACGCGCGCGCAGCTCACGCAGGTAACAGACAGACAGACAGACAGACACGCCTCTACTGTGAGAGCGTGCCGGGCAGCGAGCTGGACGCCGCGGAGGGGGGCGCGGCCGCCGCGCTGCGCTCGCTGCACGACGGCATACGGCTCACGCGCGCGCAGCTCACGCAGGTAACAGACAGACAGACAGACAGACACGCCTCTACTGTGAGAGCGTGCCGGGCAGCGAGCTGGACGCCGCGGAGGGGGGCGCGGCCGCCGCGCTGCGCTCGCTGCACGACGGCATACGGCTCACGCGCGCGCAGCTCACGCAGGTAACAGACAGACAGACAGACAGACACGCCTCTACTGTGAGAGCGTGCCGGGCAGCGAGCTGGACGCCGCGGAGGGGGGCGCGGCCGCCGCGCTGCGCTCGCTGCACGACGGCATACGGCTCACGCGCGCGCAGCTCACGCAGGTAACAGACAGACAGACAGACAGACACGCCTCTACTGTGAGAGCGTGCCGGGCAGCGAGCTGGACGCCGCGGAGGGGGGCGCGGCCGCCGCGCTGCGCTCGCTGCACGACGGCATACGGCTCACGCGCGCGCAGCTCACGCAGGTAACAGACAGACAGACAGACAGACACGCCTCTACTGTGAGAGCGTGCCGGGCAGCGAGCTGGACGCCGCGGAGGGGGGCGCGGCCGCCGCGCTGCGCTCGCTGCACGACGGCATACGGCTCACGCGCGCGCAGCTCACGCAGGTAACAGACAGACAGACAGACAGACACGCCTCTACTGTGAGAGCGTGCCGGGCAGCGAGCTGGACGCCGCGGAGGGGGGCGCGGCCGCCGCGCTGCGCTCGCTGCACGACGGCATACGGCTCACGCGCGCGCAGCTCACGCAGGTAACAGACAGACAGACAGACAGACACGCCTCTACTGTGAGAGCGTGCCGGGCAGCGAGCTGGACGCCGCGGAGGGGGGCGCGGCCGCCGCGCTGCGCTCGCTGCACGACGGCATACGGCTCACGCGCGCGCAGCTCACGCAGGTAACAGACAGACAGACAGACAGACACGCCTCTACTGTGAGAGCGTGCCGGGCAGCGAGCTGGACGCCGCGGAGGGGGGCGCGGCCGCCGCGCTGCGCTCGCTGCACGACGGCATACGGCTCACGCGCGCGCAGCTCACGCAGGTAACAGACAGACAGACAGACAGACACGCCTCTACTGTGAGAGCGTGCCGGGCAGCGAGCTGGACGCCGCGGAGGGGGGCGCGGCCGCCGCGCTGCGCTCGCTGCACGACGGCATACGGCTCACGCGCGCGCAGCTCACGCAGGTAACAGACAGACAGACAGACAGACACGCCTCTACTGTGAGAGCGTGCCGGGCAGCGAGCTGGACGCCGCGGAGGGGGGCGCGGCCGCCGCGCTGCGCTCGCTGCACGACGGCATACGGCTCACGCGCGCGCAGCTCACGCAGGTAACAGACAGACAGACAGACAGACACGCCTCTACTGTGAGAGCGTGCCGGGCAGCGAGCTGGACGCCGCGGAGGGGGGCGCGGCCGCCGCGCTGCGCTCGCTGCACGACGGCATACGGCTCACGCGCGCGCAGCTCACGCAGGTTGTTATGGGTTGTCGTGATTAAGTAATAACACACTAGAGGTATCTTAACAAAATATGTATTGTTCTTAAATACCTAATCTACACTACCTAGAAACTAAATAAGATTAGATGGTAACTTAAAACTAGTGTTGGACGCCAGGAGGGTTTTTCAGGTGGACGGATGGAACCCTGCCAATCCTATTGCCGCCGACTAGCTCTTGGCCGCTAACTATGTAGCTTATAGATTGCAGTGAAGAAACTCTGTCTTCAATGGTAACAAAAAGGGCAGTTCGTTAGGCTAAAACAAACAATATGGCATGTATGTAGCAGCTTTCGTAGCAAGAACAAATATTAACTAACATCGGCCCTATTGTGCTTATTGATACGACTTACCCCTTTTTGATTTCCGGAACACAAAACAAAATTCGAACAATAGATTCGATATCCACTATTTAACTTAGTGTTTTATTTCCACAGTAACTATATTAATTATTATTTGCTTCTACCATTTCGTTATGACTTATGACTACACAACCGTCTCCTCTCCGAGACACGTAATGGCTGAATGTCCGTACCAATTTGCGAGGGTGGATATTATTAAGGTTGATTCGTATTGTGCAAATCATGCTACTGTCCTTTTACTAAATAGTTGAAATAAACAAGGAAAAAGATAAGTCGTCCCCTGGACTCGAACTCGGTTCGTTCGCATAGAAAGCCATCCTTTCACGGCTGCGCCAACTCGATGCTTAACATCCCGTGCGAATCTCTGCTATGCATTGACCGACCCTGTGTTACTGCATTTGCATGACGTCACTATATCAATGGACATAACATGCCCCCTCCCTCAAGGAAAAAAAATTTTTTTTTTTTTTTTTTTTATACTTGCTTCAAGTCCTTGGAGTGCCATACTCCAATATCCTTACCGAAGACATTGTGTAGTCGGAAAACGTCCTCTGACAACTTGTCCACAATTATGGCCTTGTCATACTTGGGTGCAAGCTTAGCAGTAAACTTGTCCGAGGCCTTTGAAAGGAATTTCGTTCTTTTCCAGACTATGTTTCCTATCTGAAAATTCGAGGACCTTCGTTTATTATTGTAATATTTACGGCTGGTCTCGTGTGCTTTTCTTAGCCGAATCTGTACTCTGTCGAAAATTTCACGACGCCGGTCAATGTTTTTGATGTAGTCGGCTACGTTGACTTGACTTGTGAGCTCTGGACAAGTGCTTGAGCTCCCTATGCCCGATATACTAAAGTTAGGGACCATGGCTTCTCTTCCAAAGAATAAGTAAGCAGGAGTATAACCAGTTGCTTCATGAACTGCCGAACGAATGGCGTGACCAATTTCTTGTAGATTAATGTCCCACTCATTATGTTTGCGACTGGTTGTGTACGTAGAGATCATGGTTCCTATAACCCTGTTGACTCTTTCCGTAGGATTGCTCTGAGGGTGGTAGTGAGGCGTGTACCAGATATTAATATTGAACTTCTGTGCCAGTTCCTTAAACAAGAGGGATTCAAACTGTTTTCCATTATCACATATAATTGCCTGAGGCGCCCCATATAATAAAAACTGTTTATTAAGAATGTCGCATATTTTATCAGCTTTCCCCGTCCTAAGAGGAAACAGTAATGTGAACTTGCTAAACCAACAAGTTATTACCATAAGCATCGTATTGCAACTTTTACTCTTTGGAAAGGGGCCCATCAAATCCAAAGAAATCACCTGCCATGGTTGCGATACTTCCCTATGGTGGCCCATCATGCCCAATGGCAGTTGCTGTGAAACTTTATGTCTAGCACATTTTTCACAATTCCTAATGTACTGTTTAACATCGTGTAACATACTTTGCCAGTAGTACTTTTTTCTTAATTTGAAGTATGTTTTACGAATACCCAAATGACCAGCTGTAACCTCATCATGAGATTCAGCCAAGGCTTTGTGTCTGAGTGTTTCAGGTACATACAATTTCCACATGTTCTCCTCATTAGGAAATTGCTGAAGTGGTACTTTTTTAAACAATAATCCTTCATGTAAGGCCCAATCTGTACCAGCACCCTGATTGGCTACTCGTTCTACTTTCTGTCTATACCAGTCGTCTTTATGTTGATCTAATATGTCTAGCGTATCAATTTCTGTACTAACATTGTTACATCGCGATAACGCATCGGGGACAACATGACACTTCCCTGGTCGGTGAACGATGTCAAAGCTGAATTGCTGAAGCTTCATTGCCCATCGGGCTAATCTGCCATGAGGGTCCTTCATTTTATGTAACCACTGAAGCGCACTATGATCGGTCACTACTGTAAAATGAGTTCCATCAATATACGGTCTAAACTTTTCAATGGCGTGTACAATGCTGAGCAATTCCCTTTCCGAGGTTGAATATCTGCTTTCGCGATCATTAAGCTTTCGACTCAAGTATGCGATGGGCTTCTCAGCGTCGTCCACCCTCTGACAAAGAACGGCTCCTACTCCGCTACTTGATGCGTCACATTGAATTATAAAAGGCTTTGAATAATCTGGACATGTCACTAAAGGTGTAGTTGTCAATAGAGTTTTTAGCTTTAGAAAGGCCATCTCTGCTTCGTCGGTCCATATGAACTTCTTATGCTTTTTGCCCTTTGTTAAGTTATGTAGCGGTGCTGCAACTAGTGAGAAGTTTTCGACAAATCTTCTATACCAACTGGCCAGTCCGATGAATCGCTTGAGTTCCGTGAAGCTTGCCGGTCTAGGGAAGTTGACAATGGCCTTTACCTTATCAGGATCCGTCCTCAAGCCATCTTTGTCTATTATATAGCCCAGATACTTCAAACTCGACTTGGCAAATTCGCATTTGTCGATATTAATAGACAAATTGGCACCCTTCAATACTGTCATAACCTTCTGCAGTAGGTTGAGATGTTCTTCAAAGTCTGCAGAACATACAACTATATCATCTAGATACGTCCAGATTTTATCTTCGTTACACTGAAAGAGTATGTCCATTAGCCTTTGCTGTGTTTGTGACGCATTTACAAGGCCAAATGGCATGACCTTAAATTGGAATAAACCCCGGCCAGGCACAGCAAAAGCAGTTTTTTCTTTGCTATTTTCTTCCAGTTCAATCTGCCAGAATGCTGATTTCAAGTCGATGGTGCTTAGATATTTGGCATTACGCAAATTATCAATAATGGTTGACACTCTTGGCAATGGGTAGGTGTCACGTTTAGTAAGCTTATTGAGTTGACGACTATCCAGGCACAGCCTATTTTCACCATTAGGTTTCTTAACAATGAGCACCGGGGAGCACCACGAACTATAGGATGGCTCTACGACATCTTTGGAAAGCATTTCATCCAACTCTTTCACAATGGCTGATTTTACAACTGGTGAGAAATTATACTGTCTTTGATGAATGGGCTTACTTTCGCCAGTATCAATGCTGTGTTTCAAGATTTGCGTTCTGCCAAGTCTGCCACCTATGCATTGTTTCATTTCCTCAACCAAAAGTGACAACCGTATTTCCTGATTTCGATCTAAATTGTCCCTAGATATTACCGCAGGTTTGTTCAGGGACAATTCGTTTATCTCTGACTTATTATACGTCTGTCCAGTTTTAAATTGCAATTCAATACCAAATTTATCAAAAAAATCTTTTCCCAGTATTAACTGCTGTGACAAACCCGGCATTATCAGAACTGAGATGACGTTGAACTGCTCGTCGAAGCTGATAGGTACATCTATTATTTCCGTAATACTATGATTAGCCCCGTCTGCTGTAGAAATTTTAGTCGAATGAGTTTTCGCTGACTTGAGCCCCAATTTACTGAGCGTTTCTGCAAATGTTGAGTTAACTACAGTTCTATTCGCTCCAGAATCTAGAAGACCCACGCATTCATAGTCTAATATCTTTACGACTACGTATGATCTATTATCATTTTCTTTTTTAATTTGAACAGGACACAGCTCACCATCCCTGTGTGTGAAAAAAAATTGGACTACATCCAACCATGCCTGCCACTCCTTGCTTTGCTGACTAAGGGAGAAATTTACTGAGCAGGACGTGAACTTCCCCCTGCCGCGTTTCCCTTACAAGTGCAGTCTTTCGACGTGATCCCGAAGCGGCCACAGCGATAGCAAAACAGACGTTGCTTCGGTAACGAGCACCCACGAAAGAGATGACCAGACTCTCGACAATTCCAGCAACGCATCTTAGCAGCCTCTGATGGTTTACTTGTACCAGCTTTCATTTCGAATACATTACTGGCATCAACGGTTGACTTATAAGCTAAATCTGGCTCTAGCGTGCTTTTGAAGTTCCTGGGTTCCTGAAAGTTGTCACAGTTGACCTTTGTTCTTTCCACTATTCGCAGAACATTAATCAAGTCAGATATCGAGTAGATTTCATCCCTACACAGTGCCCGTTGATAGTATGGCTGTAGATTCTTCTGAATGATTTTTAACTTTTCATGTTCAGCCAATTTTTTCGGAAGCCTGTTGAACATATTCTGCATTACCGCAATATATATGATCACCGATTCATCTTTACCTTGGGTTCTGGAATTAATTTCTGACAACAGCTCTTCCTGGTAAAATGGTTTCTGGAAAGTACGCTTCAAAAGCATGACTAAATCAGCCCAATTATCGACATATTCCCTATTTGCGCGGTACCATATCAGGGCATCGCCGTCAAAGAGATCAATAGCATACCGCCACAAGTCCTTATCTGTGGCGTTCCTAGCGTCTTTTAGTTCTACTATTCGCTCTATAAAAGCATTAACGCTCATGTTACCCGTGCCCGAAAATTTTAAGCCCCATTGACTAATTGGGACCAACTTACGTGACATAAAATCTTCATCAAACGTTGATGACCGCAATAATCTGGGCTCCCCACGACCTCGTTCCTCCTGATGTCCTCCAAATTTACCGGAACCATGACCCGCTGTGTATCTTTCCTCACCAGACGGACTTTTCTCCCCCATCTGCTTACCTCTTTCATTGGCCGTAGTTGCCTGAGTTTCTATTTTCTTAATTATCTTGACACCTAAATCCCCTAAAGTTTCCTGTAGTACTCGCTTATACTCAACTGTCAGATCTTCACTATCCGGGATATCATCCTGACCCTCCAGGCGCTGTAGTAACGACTTACATTGTTGAATGAGAGCCCCCATAAGTATACCTTCATCGTCAGCCAATTCTAAATTTTTCATTAAATTTAATCTATTACGCACGTGATACAGTCGTGAAACTAAACGCCGAAATAAATTTTTGTCTGGTTTATCTATAATTTCAGAAATGTAATTGGACAGAATGTTTAATTTGGAGGAACAAAGCTCTAACTCCGATTTAATGTTTTCCGTAATTCGCAGCGGTATTTTTATCTCGCGTGCTGCCTCCTCATCCTGCTCATTAAACATCAATTCACATAATACTTTCTTTAAGATGGGAACAGTACTAGATGCTACAACCCCCCGACTCGCAAGTTCGTACTCCAACTCATCTTTTAACAAAAAATTAGGATCCATTTTTATCAACTATTTTTATGAACCCCAATGTAGGCAGAAAATAATCTTATAATAAATGTTTTATTTCTTGAAGCGGTATATTTCAATTACAAAAGCATCAAATCCAGACGTTACGTCACGTTACGCACAAACCGTTAAAACAAATAAAATATCAAATATCAGAAACATGCCAACAGAAATTGAGCTATTAACAACTCTCAAAGAAAAAGAAAAAGTAAAATTACACAATACCCACTTGTTTTCACCTGGAGTAAAAAATCTAAAATCACTTACTACTATTCACTACCTACTTTGCTTTTTGAACTGTTAGACTGGTAAATCGATAAACTTTGCACCAGGGAACACGACTCGAAAATAAAACAATTCAACAGTTCCCGTTATTGTGTTTGCAAAGATAAAACAAAATTAGACCTGTGGGTAGGTAGTGTAAACAACACGCACAAAAATACAAAATAAAATAATTATCCCTAAATTAAATAACGTAATCAAAACAACTTGTAACCGCACAATTTTAAAATGATTAGTGACAAAATACGACCCTACTAAAGTAAACAAAAAAAATACTTATCACTTCAACCACATTACGTTTTAACGTTGGGCGCTATTTGTTATGGGTTGTCGTGATTAAGTAATAACACACTAGAGGTATCTTAACAAAATATGTATTGTTCTTAAATACCTAATCTACACTACCTAGAAACTAAATAAGATTAGATGGTAACTTAAAACTAGTGTTGGACGCCAGGAGGGTTTTTCAGGTGGACGGATGGAACCCTGCCAATCCTATTGCCGCCGACTAGCTCTTGGCCGCTAACTATGTAGCTTATAGATTGCAGTGAAGAAACTCTGTCTTCAATGGTAACAAAAAGGGCAGTTCGTTAGGCTAAAACAAACAATATGGCATGTATGTAGCAGCTTTCGTAGCAAGAACAAATATTAACTAACATCGGCCCTATTGTGCTTATTGATACGACTTACCCCTTTTTGATTTCCGGAACACAAAACAAAATTCGAACAATAGATTCGATATCCACTATTTAACTTAGTGTTTTATTTCCACAGTAACTATATTAATTATTATTTGCTTCTACCATTTCGTTATGACTTATGACTACACAACCGTCTCCTCTCCGAGACACGTAATGGCTGAATGTCCGTACCAATTTGCGAGGGTGGATATTATTAAGGTTGATTCGTATTGTGCAAATCATGCTACTGTCCTTTTACTAAATAGTTGAAATAAACAAGGAAAAAGATAAGTCGTCCCCTGGACTCGAACTCGGTTCGTTCGCATAGAAAGCCATCCTTTCACGGCTGCGCCAACTCGATGCTTAACATCCCGTGCGAATCTCTGCTATGCATTGACCGACCCTGTGTTACTGCATTTGCATGACGTCACTATATCAATGGACATAACAAGGTAACAGACAGACAGACAGACAGACACGCCTCTACTGTGAGAGCGTGCCGGGCAGCGAGCTGGACGCCGCGGAGGGGGGCGCGGCCGCCGCGCTGCGCTCGCTGCACGACGGCATACGGCTCACGCGCGCGCAGCTCACGCAGGTAACAGACAGACAGACAGACAGACACGCCTCTACTGTGAGAGCGTGCCGGGCAGCGAGCTGGACGCCGCGGAGGGGGGCGCGGCCGCCGCGCTGCGCTCGCTGCACGACGGCATACGGCTCACGCGCGCGCAGCTCACGCAGGTAACAGACAGACAGACAGACAGACACGCCTCTACTGTGAGAGCGTGCCGGGCAGCGAGCTGGACGCCGCGGAGGGGGGCGCGGCCGCCGCGCTGCGCTCGCTGCACGACGGCATACGGCTCACGCGCGCGCAGCTCACGCAGGTAACAGACAGACAGACAGACAGACACGCCTCTACTGTGAGAGCGTGCCGGGCAGCGAGCTGGACGCCGCGGAGGGGGGCGCGGCCGCCGCGCTGCGCTCGCTGCACGACGGCATACGGCTCACGCGCGCGCAGCTCACGCAGGTAACAGACAGACAGACAGACAGACACGCCTCTACTGTGAGAGCGTGCCGGGCAGCGAGCTGGACGCCGCGGAGGGGGGCGCGGCCGCCGCGCTGCGCTCGCTGCACGACGGCATACGGCTCACGCGCGCGCAGCTCACGCAGGTAACAGACAGACAGACAGACAGACACGCCTCTACTGTGAGAGCGTGCCGGGCAGCGAGCTGGACGCCGCGGAGGGGGGCGCGGCCGCCGCGCTGCGCTCGCTGCACGACGGCATACGGCTCACGCGCGCGCAGCTCACGCAGGTAACAGACAGACAGACAGACAGACACGCCTCTACTGTGAGAGCGTGCCGGGCAGCGAGCTGGACGCCGCGGAGGGGGGCGCGGCCGCCGCGCTGCGCTCGCTGCACGACGGCATACGGCTCACGCGCGCGCAGCTCACGCAGGTAACAGACAGACAGACAGACAGACACGCCTCTACTGTGAGAGCGTGCCGGGCAGCGAGCTGGACGCCGCGGAGGGGGGCGCGGCCGCCGCGCTGCGCTCGCTGCACGACGGCATACGGCTCACGCGCGCGCAGCTCACGCAGGTAACAGACAGACAGACAGACAGACACGCCTCTACTGTGAGAGCGTGCCGGGCAGCGAGCTGGACGCCGCGGAGGGGGGCGCGGCCGCCGCGCTGCGCTCGCTGCACGACGGCATACGGCTCACGCGCGCGCAGCTCACGCAGGTAACAGACAGACAGACAGACAGACACGCCTCTACTGTGAGAGCGTGCCGGGCAGCGAGCTGGACGCCGCGGAGGGGGGCGCGGCCGCCGCGCTGCGCTCGCTGCACGACGGCATACGGCTCACGCGCGCGCAGCTCACGCAGGTAACAGACAGACAGACAGATATAACATACATACACATACATACATACCGTCACGCCTCTTTCCCACAGGGGTAGGCAGAGACTACTTTGTTCCACTTTCTACGATCCTGACATACCTCTCGCTTCATCCACATCATTGACTTACGATAAACAACTAGACTCACAATCACGCACAAAAACTGTCGGAAGCAAAAGTCTGCACGACGCGTCTATTGTGCAGAGTTATGGTTCAGTCGTGTTTCGACCGCGCTTCGATAACAATGTACATGTCTCTTTCGCACCGTAATCTCAAACGCTTGAGAACAAGAGACAGCGGTTTCCAGCGCGTGGCGTCGTGTCATTACTTCTCACGATCGTATGCAATTGACATTAAACATTACTGCCACGAAATAAGGTGTTAATTTGAACGAATGTTAATGTTATCTGTGCAAGTTGATGTGTTGACACACACAATACATAGACAACGCCGCTCGGACGTTTCTTGGGGCACTTTTGTTTGCGTTTGGGAGTCTAGTTGTTTATCGTAAGTCAATGATCCACATTCATCAATCGCTTCATACATGCTCGTCGGTTTCGGGTACTCTTGACTTGACCTTTTTCCAAAACGTCCCCAATTTGATCACGGAACGTCGGTCTAGGCCTTCCCTTTCCAACGCACCCGTTCACACTCCCCATATAAATCTGTTTAGTTAATCTTCTTTCATCCATGCTCTCTACGCGAACATACAGATATAGTATTAGTAGCAACTAGGGTAGAGAGGGGTGGTAGTGGTGAATTAAACCTAAGCTATGACGATGTTATAGAACGTATAAGAACGCTATATTATAGCAAACCTTCACTTATATACAGTGGCAGTCGCTGATACAAGCAATATGCGTTTATGTAGCAGTAAACTATTGTGTTACTGCTAAACACTGAAAGTGGCCAGTTGCCATACTTACTACACAGACAGACAGACTCCTCTTTACCGTGAGAGCGTGCAGCCATGGTGGTTTTTATTAGAATCATAAAAAAAAAAAAACATTTATTTCGGACAGAATCCATAGAGGTTAGTTAAGTACATACAAAAATAATAACAAGTGGTATTAGTAGGTCTTTGATTGGTGTTAATGCGTTTGTTGCAGGTGTTCACGCGGCACGGGCTGGTTGCTGTTTCGCCACTGAGAGAGAAATTCGACCCCAATCTGCATGAAGCACTTTTCCAGCAGGTATGGTGACCTTGGATAAATTAATACATACATTTCTGTTCAATTTCTACATTCAATTCGAAATTACTTATAAGATTAGGGATCAAGGTATTGCTGCCAAGTTTCTTGTGACGCATTCTTGGCAATGATGTTATTTCCAAAAGCGCTAGTTAAAAAATACTTGAAAAATTCAAAAAGCGAAACTGTAAATGCCTCACATCATTTTGGAAAAGAACGGATACATGGTTAAGAGCCACCGCAAGGAAACTGGCTGTTGAATGAAAAAAACGCATCCAAATTGGTCGATGACACAGTCGCAGAACCCCCTCGTTTTGCATTGGGGTTAACCCTTTAGCCATTAGCCATTAGATAGTTATACCTAGAGAACGGATTATATGCAACATAAAAAGCTTGTTATATGCATGAAGAATGGCAGAAATATGCACGAAATATGCAAAATTAAATGATAAATTTCAGGAATTTTTCTCGCAAACTTGACAATATAAAACATTTCCGTCGTATGTAAATGTTCCAGGAAAGTCAATCCACGAAGACACGATTTTTTTTCCAGAGGCGTGGTACGCATCAAATTTTACGCAAATAAATAAAAACTAAACTGCAGATCAATGACCGCGCACATCATCTATATCATCATTTATATGCGTAATATGTCTCTCGCATTTCGGAACGCAAGTTGAGTGCACTGCACTCGGAAAAAATATTGTAACATAAAAAGCTTGTTATATGCATGCAAATATGCATGAAGAATGGCAGAAATATGCACCAAAATTGCCAGAATATGCTCGAAATATGCAAAATTAAATGATAAATTTCAGGATTTTTTCTCGCAAACTTGACAATATAAAACATTTCCGTCGTATGTAAATGTTCCAGGAAAGTCAATCCACGAAGACACGATTTTTTTTTTCCAGAGGCGTGGTACGCATCAAATTTTACGCAAATAAATAAAAACTAAACTGCAGATCAATGAGCGCACACATCATCATCTATATCATCATTTATATGCGTAATATGTCTCTCGCATTTCGGAACGCAAGTTGAGTGCACTGCACTCGGAAAAAATATTTTAAATGTACCGATAATATGCATCATAAGTAGATCTTAGGTAAAATATGCTGTTATCGCTGAGAATGGCTTAAATATGCAAATGCATATGCAAATATGCGAATGCATATGCATATGCAAATATGCAAATGCATATTCAAATATGCAAATGCATATTCAAATATGCAAATGCATATTCAAATATGCAAATGCAAAATCAAATGCATATGCAAATGCCTATACAAATGCATATGCAAATATGCAAATGCATATAATTCGGTCTCTAGCCATTAGCCATTAGATAGTTATACCAAAACATATGTTTTTGTACCGGAACTATTTTTCTAAATAGATGCGTTTTTTGTTTCCTCTGTGACGGCAAATGTGTTGCCGTTACCTACTAAAGGGTTAAAAAGAGCTTTTATCCTATAAGAAAAATAGATCTTTTGATTTTTAGGTGGACATGTTATTAATATCATTACCATTGTTTGCCAGGAAGTGGAGGGTGCTGAGCCCGGCACGGTTGTGACAGTGAGCAAGGTCGGCTACAAGCTGCACGAGCGCTGCGTGCGTCCCGCTCTAGTGGGCGTGGCCAAGGGCTCTTCCTAGTGCTATCCGGTACACGTGCACTTAACAGTAACACGCTGCGGCAGGATGAGACTTACGGACGTTTTGCAGTAAAAACCTAGTTGTTATTCTAACCTAACCTCTACTAGTCGGATAGCTAACGGCTAGATGTTTTTTTTATTTGTTAAAAAGTGTTGCCCAGGGTGCCCGGGCCAAACGCTACCCAAGTGAACACGCAAATACGAAAAAATTACAGCTGACTCACTTCTAAATGAATTTAGTAGGTAACCAATGTTGCCCAGAGTGCACCAGCCCTACTCGTTTCCACCCAGTGTCAAAATTAAACTGGTATTGTCAAAATTTTATGAGGTTTTTGCTGCAAACGACCCAAAGTTTATTCGAATGCATTTCACAGATGCCGCGAATAGAATATTTTGTAAAATGCATTACGCCTATTTTGTAGAAATAGGAAGCATTTCTGATACATCCCAAAAACCAAAGGCTTTAGCGCGCCCGCAATCACATTCATACGCTATCGTATGCCGTTGATAGAAATGCTGATTGTGATTGCGCTGCGCGCGTATGATGTCCCCTTGTGTACATTATAGTATAAAATATCATTGTTCATTGTATTTTTTTTACACAATTGTTTTATTTTCACCGTTCATATCAAATTTAGCTCAAAGTTATACTTAGTCATAATAAAAAGAACATATTTTTGTCCGATTGGTTGATTTTTTAGTGCGACATGTAAAAATTAGTTTAAAACTTGTTAGTAATTAGTGATTATTGATAAAATTGCCAAGGACCTACAGCCCCGTCACAATCTGGCCCATAGAAAAAAGAAAAAGTAGAAGTGGCATGTGGAGACACGCGTGCCACCTTTATGCGTAAATCGCATGTATAAACGTCAGTCTGTTCGAGTAGCAGAATGATTCTGCCAGAATTGTCATCAGTTAGGATTTCAATCACTTCAACCTAAATCTCACTCAGCAAAGTTCATTTTGCTACGCACTTATTTTAACGACATCTTTCAATTTACAAGCGGAAGTCTATCTATGACGAGACTTCCGCTTGTAAATTGTAAAATGTAGCTTTATAAAATAGGGCCCTGTTGTGCAATGGCAAAACTATTCACATAAAAAAAAAAAAAAAAAAAAACTATTATTTAGACAACTGACATGTTACTTCACTCTAGATGGTGTTTATTAAATTTCAAATTACATTGCCGATTCAGAACTTATTACATTTTTATAATTGAAAAGCTACGACCCATGATTGCTAATATTTCAAGGTAACAGTAAACTGTCGATGTGAGAGTTTGGCGACACCGGTGACAACGAATGTGACTTATGGCACTTCTACTTTTTCTTTGTTCTGTGATCTCGGTGATCTGGCATCTATTTTTGTGTATAAATATCATGATCATAGCTGGGCATTAACTCGTTAATCCGTTAATCGTTAATTAACGAAGTTAACATTTTGATTAACGGATTAACTTTTAAGTTAACTTTTAAAAATGTTAACGGACACGTTAACTTCCGTTAATATGCAGGAGTCCGTTAATCGTTAGTGAGAAAACTGCGAAGAGATTTGTTTCGTTTGATCATTTCATTACTTAGCGCAGAACCTAAACAACAGGTTTTATAAGTTCACTAACGCAACGATATAAAAATGCAATTTTACATATTGTATTAACGGATTAACGATTAACGTTAACTTGCGTTAATTCTTCCGAAATGTAACGCTTTAACGTTTAAGCTAACTTTTTTTGTAGCGGATTAACGATTAACGAAGTTAACTATTTGATTAACGGTGCCCAGCTATGATCATGATTTCATGGTTCATGAAGTGTACATGTTTTTACGTTGCTACAGATGGTTTGATCAACTTTCTTGTCACTCGGTTATATCACTGAAACCGTAGATTTAAGCCGGGTACTCGTCTACTAACTATAACCGTTACTATAGCACATTATAGTGACCAACCAACCATGCATTTTTATGGTAGTTTCTAGCAGGGATCGGAACCGGTTTTGGAATACCGGTTGGTCGGAAAACCGGTACGTTCATTGTTAACCGGGTAACGGAGGGAAATTTATACACATTTAATTACTATTGTAAATCTATTTTATTTTGAAAAAATGACTTTCTGCCAAGTTGCTTGCGGCGCATTCTTCTTGGCAATGATGGTCTTTCCGAATGCGCTGGTAGATTTAAAAAAAAAGACATGTAAAAGAGCCCTCGGCGGCCTATTTGCAAAATAAACTTTTGACTTTTAACTAAAATAATTCCGGTGACCGGTTTCCGATCCCTGATTTCTAAGCCCCTGCTGTAATCAAATTGGGCATCTGTTAAGCATGCTAGTAAATGGGACAAAATAATTAGAAATATCTGGTTGATTCACTCAGATACCCGTTGTAAAATGTCAACCTACTCTCGGTATTCAGTTTTTACACGACTCACATCGAAAGTTGGGAAATATTATGTGAAACAACAGCATTTACTGAGGTATGCGAGATGATGAAAATTAGCCTTCGTACAGAGATGTGGGTGCTCAAAGAATATTTGAACACCAGTTTGCACACATTGCGTGGTGCTAATATGGAATACATCATGTGCCAGTGATTTTACCGGTTACCTCTCCACACCGGAACGCAGCGCCGCTGCTTGGCGGTAGGATGGACTTTGGAGGTCCTACCACACGTATAGCGTATTATTTATCGCTTTATCGGGTCTACATACACATCACACAATTTTAACCTTTTGGGCGCCAACGACCAATATATACGTACATTATTCACTGCGAAAGCAACCTTCGTTCAATTGGGTTTAGGTTCAACTTAAGGCGTCGCAATAAAGCGTTAGGTTCGTAAGGACTAGATTGCATAACGACTCTATAAGCAAAACGTCTTAGTTGCATAAGGTCTTGGTAGCTAAATGTCTAATTGTACAAACGTCTTAATAGTAGAATGCCCGGGTTTAAGATTGGACTTAGTTCTATTACGTCTTGTTTGTATAACGCCCTAATATCAAAATGTTGTAATAGCAAAACGACTAGGTAGGCATATCGTCAAACATTAATAACGTCTAAATGGCATAACGACTAGATGGTTGAATGACAAGAAAAACTCAAACGTAGTTTGTGAAGGAACTCTTCATTCATCTAATATTACCTAGCCGGTATGCAATCATGACGTTTTGCTACCAAGACCATATGCTATCTAGACACTTTTCCTCATGCGTCGTTTTACAATCAAGACTTATTAATAACTTGGACGTAAACTCTATTAGTCATTTTGCAACTTCGGGCGTTATGCTATAGTTGTCGATCGAACAACTAAGACATTCTACTCACTAGGGCATTCTGCAAAAAAGACATTCTGCTTACCAAGACCTTATGCAACTAAGACGTTTTGCTTATAGAGTCGTTATGCAATCTAGTCCTTACGAACCTAACCCAAAAAAGACATTATGCTTACCAAGACCTTATGCAACTAAGAGTATAGAGTGGTTATGCAATCTAGTCCTTACGAACCCCATGAGATATTCTATCTTAGCCCTCTAGACTGGCAACGCATCTGCTATCCCCGTGTTCTGGATGTCCATGGGTGCACTTTACCATCAGGGCCCTATTTTCTAAAGCTATAAAATGAATCTTCCCAGGTGAATTTTCGCTTCGAGCCCTAATCTTTCAAACAAAGGCCATTGTCTCTATTATCGCAAAACCACAAGCTACAGAGACGCACGTGCCACTACAACATTCATATTGAAAAACAAACGGTATCGTCATAGTAGTAAGGTTCAAATTAAAAATAATATCTAGAATATCAGTGACATTTTTTCTATATTTTTTTTTTATGTCAATAGGAAGGCAAACGAGCATGTGGGTCACCTGATGGTAAGCGATCACCACTGCCCATAGACACCCGCAACCCCGGAGGGATTGCAGTTGCGTTGCCAACCTAGAGGACTTAGATGAAATGCCTCTTGTGCCCGTAATTTCCCCGGCTGTCCTACTCTCCACACCGGAACACAGCAGTGCAAGCACTGCTGCTTAGCGGCAGGATTAGCGAGTAATAGCGATCCGGATGGACCTTGCACAAGGCCCTACCACCCGCAAAATTACATTATATTAAATTTGAACCTTAATACTATGACGATACCGTTTGTTGTTCGATATGATTGTTGTAGTGGCACGTGCGTACGGTAGCTTGCGGTGTTGCGATAATAGGGGCAATGGCCTTTGTTTGAAAGATTAGCGCTCGAAGCGAAAAATTCACCTGGGAAGATTCGTACTATCCGAGTTACAATATACAAGCGGAAGTCTCTTTCTGACCCTATGGATAGAGAAGAGACTTCCAACTTGTCAATTGTAATTTCTAGCTTTATAAAATAGGGCCCAGGAGACATGCTCGTTTGAGTGTATAAAAAAGGCCCTTTTACATCTTCTCGCGTATCGTTGTGCGATAATCAATAGTGTGTTTATACCTTAGGCTGATCGCTTCTAGAATTCCACGTTATGTATGTCTGAGGTGGTTGTTATAATAAATGGATTATATTGTTGTTACAAGTTTTATTTTAGTACATAAATCCAATTTTTATTGCTCTTCCTAGCGTAAAGTCCAGTCGTCCTTGGTTCACAACATTTTCCCCCATTCCTTAGTGGGCTTTCACCATCTGCGCGGGAAGAGAAGCAGCTGATGCACGGATGAATAATCCAAGTGGGTTTATTCTGTTACAAAATAAAACTGCATATTCCTTACATACATATATTTTGATCGGGCGTCACATTCTAACACACGGGCTACCAATACGAGCGCGCCAGACATTCGTCAGATAAAACAAACGCATTACCTGTATTGACCACTCCGCAAAATGACCATTACTTGAAATGACCACTCGGCAAAATTACCAGTTTTAACTTGAATGCCCACTGTTCAAAATTATCATTACCTGAAATAAGAGTTTTTAATGATTCACGGTTAAGTTCATTCGAAAGAGTCTACCCGTGATCATGATACATGCAACTGTATCGAAATATCGGGAGCTCAATAAAGGTAATCGCGGTTCACATCCCGTTTATAATATCATTAAATGACCACTCCTCAAAAATGACCATTACCAGGAATGACCACCCCGCAAAATGACCAAAAGCAATGATTACTCCGTAAAATTGACATCGCATGAAATTATCACTCCATAAAATGACCCTAAGCTGGGAATTCATCTGCGACCATGTTCTGGGTGTCTTTGGTGCTACTCTCTTACATTCAGGCAATAAGTAACCCATGATCATCAGCCTGAAGACATCCACTGTTGAACAAAGGCCTCCCCTTAGAACACCATAATGAACAACTCGCCATGCATCCACCGGTTTCCCGCAACTTTCACGATGTCGGTCCACCTAGTGGGAGGCCTGCCAACACTGCGACCCGTGATAAGTGACCCACTAAGTTTATCCTAAATCTCATTAAAAAAAACTTTGAAGTAATTTTGTCAAAGGGTCACCGTTGTAAAGTTTTTTGTGGGAGTGGTCACTACAAGTTTTTTCCATCTATTCATTGACTTACGATAAACAACTAGACTCCCAATCGCAAACATAAGTGCCTCAATAAACGTCCGAGCGGCGTTGTCTATGTATTGTGTGTCAACACCAATTTACACAGATAACATTAACATATTCGTTCAAATTAACGCCTTATTTCGTGGCAGTAATGTTTAATGTCAATTGCATACGATCGTGCGAAGTGACATGACGCCACGCGCTGGAAACCTGTCTGTCTCTTGTTCTCAAGCGTTTGAGATTACGGTGCGAAAGAAACAGGTACATTGTTATCGAAGCGCGGTCGAAACACGACTGAACCAAAACTGCACAATGGACGCGTCGTGCAGACTTTTGCTTCCGACGGTTTTTGAGCGTGATTGGGAGTCTAGTTGTTTATCGTAAGTCAATGCATCTATTTCCAATTTTGACCCCTTTATAAAACAAGATAGCCAACAAAATCCCGACACAAACTAGCGTGCTATACACTGGTGTTGTCAGCATTAAAAAAAAAACATAAATAAATTATAATTTTACTTTTTATTACATAAAATCGTAACCTTATGTGCAATATTACCTAGCAAACCAGATAAATACACAAAGAAAAATTAACAGCTTCATTTGTGTATATTATACAGTACTACAACGCTAATACGGCGTACCGACCTGCATATTTATATTATACTAACGTCAAAACCATAACTCATACCGGTACTCATGGGTTTTTACAATAAATTGCTTTTATTTGTTTGAAATTAACCTTAGTAACGCAACAAATCTCAATTTATTTTCATGTTCACTTCGTTCATCAGTTTGTGGACTTCGTTCTGATATAAAATAAACACAAATGTCACAAAATCAAATTACAATATTATTAGGAGATCCGACATGACACGTGACGTCATAAAACACTACGCCCACATAAATTCCATAAGAAGAGACAAATCTTTGATAGCTAATATTCCGGTTATTTATACAGTTTTAAAAAATCATTTGTTTGTTACAGAAATGACTGATTTTATGTAAGCAATAAAAAAACAACACCCTCTTACGCAACGTTGCTTCTGGAATGCCTCATGATCATGAATAAAGGTCGATTTAGACGAGGACTATTTTCAGGCGCCTAAATAACGGCGCCTGGAAAAGGCACCGTGTAAACACTTTCGGCGCCATTTTTTCGCGGCATGCCAGCGCTGGCACGGAATAGAACACGAGTCTATTTTTCGGCGCCAGTGACCTCCGCCCGCGTCTCTCGCTACCCCCGCGACTATTTTTCGGCCTCGTGTAAACACATCGCTGCCAGTCGCAGGCACGGCTCCGTGCCGTAAAGTAAATAGGGTGTACAGTCTTCGGGTAAAATGGCGCCGAAATTCAGTGAAAACGAAATATTAAAGCTTGTTCAACTGTATAGAGAACAAGAATGTCTTTGTGACAGTAAATGCGTCGACTATCGAAACAAGGAAAAGCGCCTAACAGCGTTGTAAACAATTACATTAGGAATGTCTATATAGAAGGATTGGATATCAATGAAATAAAGGCGAAAATTAAAACTATCAGGATTACGTACTATTTAGAAGTGAATAAAATTGAGAAATCGACAAGATCGGGTACTGGAGGAAATGTTTATAAGCCGAGGGCAAGTTGGTTCGAAGAATTAGATGCATTCTTCCCCCAACATATTAATCAGCTCCTCTCATAATAACGCGGATAGTTTGAGTATACATTGCCTTTTCAACTTCAGAAGTCCTGAATTCATTTTAAATGATGGTGATCTTAGCGTAGAAAGACTGGCGCGTAAACAAGGACCGTCGGTTGTGGCGGCGTGCTAACGACTGGCACTAAAAAGGCACCGTGTAAACGGTTTGCGGTTCACTGGCGGCGAAATTTAGGCGCCTGAAAATAGTCGTTGTGTAAACGGTCTGAGGATGTGACGGTGCCTTTTTTAGGCGCCAAAATTTAGACGCCTGAAAATAGTCCTCGTCTAAATCAACCTTAAGAGTTCTTTATCTAAAACTTTCAAATAAACTTCATCTCATTGTCACTTTGAAACAAAATCAAGTTGTTTTTTTTTATTTCCTCATCAGTATAGCTCATTAGCAGACAATGCTGTCTCTATTTCAACATAGTATTAGTTTTGATGGGTTCTCGGTGCGCCGTAGTACCGCGGTGGTCCCCCGGGGGGGAGGCTAGAACCCCTCCTGGTAGGGTTTGGAGTCGAGGCGCGCTTGAAGCAGCTCTAGCTGGCGGCGGGCTTCGCAGACTGGGAAGTTGTTCAACTCGTAGTATTGGGGCGCTATTTTGAGAAGCCATTCCGCTGGAAATATAAAGAGTCTAGTTAAAATGGTAACTATGTATACTTCATTTAATTTAGGATGAGAAACCACAACAACATTATATTGCGGCTCGTGAACTGGAATCTCTTAACAATTTGTACTAGAGTAACAATTAACGACACGCAAACAAAGTGACATTAAAACAATTTTATTTTGCGGCTGCCAAACTATTGCACTGTACTATTTGCTAGGTAAGAAATAGTTGACCAGACGCGATATAATGTTATTGTGGTTTCTCATTCTAAATTAAATGTAGTATAGACGGGGTAGACAGAGCCCAGGGCAACAAGACCTAAAGGCCACGCGTAGCGCATGTTATTTTAATAAGTGTCCATGTAAAAAAAAACAAACGTTGAGTTGGCAATCATGAGGTTGGGAAATTATGATGATTCGGCAAAATGAAATTCGGCCAAACGTTGGTTGGGAAGTGAAATTAGACGATAAAATTTTCGGCAAATCAATAGAGAACCCTGTAACTCATTGTTAGTTTTCTAAATTAACCCCCTTATTCATTTTTTTTATGTGAATAGGAAGGAAAACGAGCAAGGGGGTCACCTGATGGTAAGCGATCACCACTGCCCATAGACACCCGCAACCCCGGAGGGATGGCAGATGCGTTGCCAACCAAGAGGGCTAAGATGAAATGCCTCTTGTGCCCGTAATTTCCCCGGCTGTCTTACTCTCCACACCGGAACACAGCAGTGCAAGCACTGCTGCTTAGCGGCAGTATTAGCGAGTAAGATGTTGGTAGCGATCCGGACGGACCTTGCACAAGGCCCTACCACCCGCAAAATAAACGCTCTATAGGCTCTGTTAACTTAGTAATAGTTCTGCGAAAGGTAAATGTCAACATGACAGAAAAGATTGCTTTGTCATCAGCACGTCTAGCACGACAGACACGCGCGACGCGACTCGCGACTCGACAAATCTCTCCCGCGGCTGTCAATTATCTCGCTTTGCGTAGCACGATGTGACACCGCGACAAAATTTGTCGCCGCGAGTTGGCAAAGTCGTGACAACACCGAATCGGTAATAGTGCGAATACAAAAATGACTCACGTTTGATATCAGTAACAGTCCTAATATAGTTCTTGGTGGTGAGCACGAACTCGTTATATATAACCCAGTCGGGCTTGTGGTCCAGGCACGTGGAGGGATGCAGCTGCACTATCTGGTTGTCCTTAACTGTCAGATAGTGGCCGGTGCGCTCGAGATGCGCCACCTGCATGAAGAACCCGTTCACTAGCGCCTTCCGTATGTTGATGTAGTAGTCTTTGCTGGTGAACTCGGTGCTAGTGCGTTTTAAGTTAAATCTGTAACGCAAATAATGTAAAATTAGTTAATAATAGTACACTAGTAGTAGACTATACTTCATTTTATTTAGGACTAGCTGTTTGTTGCCAGCGACTTCGTCTGCAAAGAATTCGTTTATCGCTATCCCGCGGGAACTACGCAATTTTCCGGGATAAAAAGTAGCCTATGTGCTATTCCAGACTTTTCTCTATTTATGTGCCGAATTTCATCCAGATCCGTTGGGCCGTTCTGGCGTGATTGAGTAACAAATAAACAAACATCCATCCATCCATCCATCCATACTTTCGCATTTATAATATTTTATTTAGGATGAGAAACCGCAGCAACATTATATTGCGGCTCGTGAACTGTAATCTCTTTACAATTTGTACAAGAGTAACAATTGACAACGCGCAAATAAAGTGACATTAAAACAATGTTATTTTGCGGCTGCCAAACTATTGCACTGTTTGCTGGGTAAGAAATAGTTGACTAGACGCAATATAATGTTATTGTGGTTTCTCATTCTAAATTAAATGAAGTTTAGTAGTGACTTTATACATCTTTACTCCCAGACTAGTAGGCTTATTGTCTAACTCGCTCGCAATCGCCATCGTCTTCATTTTGACAGTTCATGTATGGGCTGACAATTGGCATCGGAATCAGCTAGCTGTCACATTCATACAAGAACTGTCAAAATGAACACGATGGCCATTGCGAGCGAGTTAGACAATAAGCCTACTGGGCCCTATGTTATCTAACTAATATTATAAATGCGAAAGTATGGATGGATGGATGGATGTTTGTTACTCAATCACGCCAGAACGGCCCAACGGATATGGATAAAATTCGGCACATAGATAGAAAAAAGTCTGGAATAGCACATAGGCTACTTTTTATCCCGGAAAATTGCGTATTTCCCGCGGGATAGCGATAAACGAATTCTTTGCAGACGAAGTCGCTGGCAGCAGCTAGTAAGTTATAAAGCTACCAGTTACGATTTACTAGCGGAAGTCTCTGACCCTATGTCACAGAATATATAATAGTACTAACGTACAGAATGGCCACGCTCCGCCCCGCACCGATTCGAGTTACCCCACCCCTCAAGCGCAGTCTGCCGGAAAGCTGCTGGCAACTAGTAGGGCTCGCGACGCGATGTATGTCGGCCGCACGTCACAAGTTCGGGAACCTACCCTACCTACTTCATTTTATAAAACATTAGAAAATTAATGCTTTCTGAAATTATCGCGATTAATACATGAAAGATAGATGATGATGATGAGAGTAGAGAGGATGGATGAAAGAAGATTAACTAAACAGATTTATATGGGGAGTGTGAATGGGTGCGTTGGGAGGGGAAGGCCTAGGCGGACGTTCCGTGATCAAATTGGGGACGTTTTGGAGAAAGGCCAGGTCAAGAGTACCCGAAACCGACGAGCATGTATGAAGAAATTGATGAATGTGGATGAAGCGAAAGAGGTATGTCAGGATTGTAGCAAGTGGAACAAAGTAGTCTCTGCCTACCCCTGTGGGAAACAGGCGTGACGATATGTATGTGTATGTATGTATGTAATACATGAAATAACTACAGAATCATTCGCTTAAGTTTGTTGTCGTACATCTATTGTAATTGAAAATAATAATGCTTTAATACACAGACAGACACATTTTAAGTAAGTTTAAATAAATAGATAACGATTAAGTACATTTATTTGCACACATCTAAGCCATATCTTCATTATAAGTACCTACATTTATGTAGTACTTATAGTACCAGGTTTTTGCGATAGACAGCCCTGTGTATCTTACGCACACATTGACGCGTGTACAGACGACGTCGTGCCTGTGTTCATTTCAGAACGCGGATTCATCGTTGCCACCTTGTGCCTATGTGTCAGATAGAGACTTCCGCTTGTAAATTGGAACTTGTACCTTTATAAAATAGGGCCCAGCATACAAGAATACAGATGCAACAACTCACCTATCCATAATCCTGCTGAGCTGTTGTCGCACGTTGTCGCCCGACTTGAGCGACCTGTAGTTTATGAAGTTGTCGTAACACCAGTGCGGATCCTCCATGTCTGCAACACAACGCAAAAGTAATCAGTCAGCTGCTGGCACGGCGATAGTGATGGCACTCGAAACACGTTTCACTCGAGTCACTCGAGTAGTTTTTTGTTAGTTATTTGTTATACAAGGCTGCAAAGTTTTTGTTTGGCGCGAGTGCCTTTATTGAAACCCGAGCAAGCGAAGGATTCTATGATTGAACCACGAGCGAAACGAGTGGTTCAAAAGAAGAATCCTGAGCGTCGCGAGGGTTTCAAGGCACGAGACACTAAACAAACTTTGCTGCCGAGCGAAACACACAATTTTTCACCTCAATACAGCGAGAAAAATGGTGGATGGAAGAATTTCAAACTACTTGAGTATATGAGTAGGTGGTGAGGTGGTGGTGGTCGTGGTGGAATGGTGGTCAGCGCGGCGTTCGAATTTCAAAAACCTTTTCCACCCAAGAGGGGAAAAAGCACTTTTTCACGCAGATTTTTAAGGAGAAAGACAGCTCTTTCGAGCAAGTGAGGTGAAAAATAAACTACACGGCTGTCGAGCGAATCGAGTCAACTCGAGTGACTCGGGCCACTCGAGTTGCCAGGGGCCTTACCATGACGTCCTAATTCTGACTCAGTTCAAGTTTTAGCAGTCACTTTTAGTATGAATCTGACAGCGAGCGAACCTAACTGAATCGCACTAAGACGTCATGGCAAGGCCCCTGAACTGACTCGAGTGAGAAAAACAAGTTAAGACCTGCATTGCCGATGTATCTTATGTACAGTCGCCATCAGATATATCGTAGCGGGCGAGGTCCTCAAATATTTCGGAGCAGCATTAAATTTCAATAAATTCGTTACACTAGATATGGTTAATAACATCGGGACACGCAATCCGTCATAAATATAAGAGCAGCTACTTTTCAATAAATTCGGGACGTTCAATGAGCTAAAAATATCAGGAAGCACATATCGTCAAAGGTATCGACGCAGTCAGGCTGATCACAAATATCGGAACATATGTGGAAAATAAACCTTACGTATATAAGTAATAGATTCGAATTCCAAAAAAAACTACAAATAAGGCTCAAACGTCATGCCAAAATGAAAAATATGACACCTATATAGTGTACGCGTCTGCATGTATAATTCACTGTGTTAGTAACATAAAACCTTTTTTGTTGTATAAAGTGTAAATTGTTACTGGCCACTAAATTGCCATATACTTTTTTTACGAATAAAATTTTTCTTCTTCTGCCTTTATAAGTCAAAGCATGTAGTTCTATTTTATAAATCTAATTTTATTATAAACACACTGTAATTTAAACTGTTTGTCACAAAGTTAAGGTATATTTTCCAATAATGTTCCAATCTTTATGGTCAGCCTGTCTGTATCGATACCTTTGACGATCTGTGACGTCCCGATTTTATTGAAAAGTCGTTGCTCGTATATTTACGACTAATTGCGTGTTCTGATGTTATTAACCTTGCTTATGTAACGAATTTATTGAAATTTAAGGCCGCTCCGAATTATTTGAGGACCACGCCCGCAACGATATATCTGATGGCGACTGTACATGACTTGACAATGAATAAATGAATAATGAATGAATCTTCCTTGTATAAATCAGTCAGTACAAATTGGTTAGCTAAGATGTTTGGTTAAAGTCAAAGTCAAAGTATCTTTATTTGTAAACATAGGTTGACTGACGAATATAGAAAAGGTGTTATTAAGTATTTGGTATCACTATGTTTCGCCCATCACTGAAATGTGTATCACTGAAAGATAGAATAAGGAATAGTGTGATAAGGGAATGTGCTGGTGTGAAAGAAGATATAGTGACTAGGATAGAAAAAAGTATGCTTAGTTGGTTTGGTCACGTAGAGAGGATGGATGAAAGAAGATAAACTAGATTTATATGGGGAGTGTGAATGGGTGCGTTGGGGGGGGAAGGCCTAGACGGACGTTCCGTGATCAAATTGGGGACGTTTTGGAGAAAGGCCAGGTCAAGAGTACCCGAAACCGACGAGCATGTATGAAGAGATTGATGAATGTGGATGAAGCGAAAGAGGTATGTCAGGATCGTAGCAAGTGGAACAAAGTAGTCTCTGCCTACCCCTGTGGGAAAGAGGCGTGACGATATGTATGTATGTATGTATGTATGTATGTATGTTTCGCCCATAGGCATACAAATGGTTTGGACTTAATAATAATAATGAGCTCAATACAAAATTACAAAGGTTACTTTGGTTATTGCTTTTACAAGGCAGTGGTTGTTTTTTTTTTTATGTGAATAGGAAGGCAAACGAGCAAGTGGGTCACCTGATGGTAAGCGATCACCACTGCCCATAGACACCCGCAACCCCGGAGGGATTGCAGATGCGTTGCCAACCTAGAGGACTTAGATGAAATGCCTCTTGTGCCCGTAATTTCCCCGGCTGTCTTACTCTCCACACCGGAACACAGCAGTACAAGCACTGCTGCTTTGCAGCAGGATTAGCGAGTAAGATGGTGGTAGCGATCCGGACGGACCTTGCACAAGGCCCTACCACCCGCAATTGATTGTAATAGTTTAGAGTTTTTAGTGTGAAAACGAGTGAAAGTGCTAAAAAGACTAGAAACTAATATGTATAATGAATACTAAAAAATGTGGCTCACAAAACTGTTATTTGCAAATTATGCAAGAAAGTTACAGACCAACTTAACGATAACACATGTTCTGTCAAAAATTGTTGGTTATGGTAAACGTTATTGTTAAAGTAACTTCGTGCTACAGGTGGCGGCACGTAATTCTAACGTGGAGTACGCCCGCCCGCGTCCCCTGCACTCCCCCGCGATACCTTATTGTCGACTACTGCGCAACGACGGTCATCGCTGGACTTACGTGCCGGCACTTGTACTGACGCTATGGCACTGGGCGACAAAAGTTCCATACTAAAAAACACTCGCTTCTCGCTACTCGCCGGCGGTGGGACAAGTGCCTAGATCGTTATATCGCCAACATTTGCCAAGTTGGTGGCATAGGGCTGGTGGTGGTACTCACTCTGCTTGAAGGCGTGATACACGTTGAGCAGCGTGAGGTGGTCGCCGTCAATGTGTGCGAAGCGCATCTTGGCCTCGTCCGCCGCCTTGCGCGCCTCGTTCGGCCGCACGAAGCATTGAGGGACTGTACACAAAACAACGTTTTATTATTAAACATTTTTACGTCGACGGTACTATAACATTTCGTTGTAATCGGAATTCTACACTTATACCAAAAGACAATCAATGAAAGATACCAATCTACAGCCTTATTCATAAAAAGTTAGAGGCTCGCTATAAGCTCGGTATAGGACCGATGCAAAAAAACATGATTCATAAACGTCAATTAGCGCTAATCAGTCCTTCAAGGGTCTGTTAAATAGTCCGAAAGTTAGCGGACCGTAGACCCTACTTTATCTCTCTGCTAACTCACAAAATGGCCGCCACAAATGTGAGCAGCTGATTTTGGCAAGAGCAAAACCATACGCAAGACAGTTTTTTTTGTTCTAAGTTTTTATCCCCTCCGGGAAAGGTAAAGGAAACTAGATCCACACTGCCTAGTCTGTCGTGTTAATTCGCTGGTTTCCCGCTAATTCGCTGCCACTGCTGTCAATTTATTTTTTTAATTCACTAAAAGGCCATTTTTGGTCTATGATTTGTCAAGGTGACAACATAACGCGTCTAATCCATTCATCAACAGCTCATCAGCTAACAGACTGCTAGCAAGCGTTTATGAATCATACTTTTTAACAACTGTCAAATAAGCTTAATCAGTCTGTTAACTAATGGACCGATCAAAGCTCGATTAAGGATTTTTTTAACTTTTTATCCCGGAAAATTGCGTAGTTCCAGCGGGATAGCGATAAACGAATTCTTTGCAGACGAAGTCGCTGGCAACAGCTAGTTTATCTATAACCCAGAGCGCTAAGATGGAATACCTCAAGCTAGTAATATCACCAGTACATACATACATAAATTACGTCTTTATCCTTTATGGGGTAGACAGAGCTCAAAGCAACACCAGTAGAATGGGCTTTTGCCATCAGCACAGGTCAAAGGTAGGTCAAATATTATCACATGATTTCTTTACGAGCCTTTAATGGATGACCCCTAAAGTAACGGTGGGTGTGACATAAACCTCACCTGACAGCATGGCTGTGATGGAAAGTATCTCGTTGGAGCAATTGTGGTTGCAGCTGGCTATCAGCATCTTCGCCAGTTGCGGGTCCAGGGGGAACTCGGCCATCACAGCGCCCAGGTCCGTCAGGTTGCCGTCGTCATCTAGAAACAACGGATACCAAATCAAAACTATGTCTACAAAATACAAACTATGTCCTTTCTAGTTAAGATTTCTGTTTCTGATAGTAATCCGGGTGAGACGTATGCGCACGCGCACGCCACATAGAAGGCTTGAGCCGATAATACATTTAGGAGTTGTAACCGTTAGTTACCAAATTAAGCTAGAAGAGATCCGAATATGGCGCTGCCGATTATTTTGTTTTGTTTATTTGTGAATAACTTATAATTAACGTAATAAAATTCATTATTGTTTCCAAAAGGCAATACATGAATCAAATCAAAAACAAATCAGGATAAAAAGCTGTGTCTGTGAGTGTCTGCGTGTCTGTGTATCTCTGCGTGTCTGCGTCTGTGTCTGCATGTCTGCGTCCGTATCTGCATGTCTGCGTCCGTGTCTGCGTCTGTCTGCTTGTCTGCGTCCGTATCTGCATGTCTGCGTCCGTGTCTGCGTCTGTCTGCTTGTCTGCGTCCGTATGTGCTTGTCTACGTCCGTATCTGCGTGTCTGGGTCAGTGTCTGGGTGTCTGCGTCCGTATCTGCGTGTCTGCGTCTCTCTGCTTGTCTGCGTCTCTCTGCTTGTCTGCGTCTGTCTGCTTGTCTGCGTCCGTATCTGCATATATGCGTCCGTATCTGCGGTTCTGCGTCTGTGTCTGCTTGTCTGCGTCCGTATCTGCGTGTCTGCGTCTGTCTGCTTGTCTGCGTCCGTATCTGCATGTCTGCGTCCGTATCTGCGAGTCTGCGTCTGTCTGCTTGTCTGCGTCCGTATCTGCTTGTCTGCGTCTGTGTCTGCTTGTCTGCGTCCATGTGACGCGTGTACTCACCCAGCGCGGCGAGGTAGTTGAGCAGCTCGAGCGCGCGCATGAGCGTCTCCGGCGCCGGCGGGTCCATGAAGTCGAAATGCACGAGGTCGTCGATGCCGAGCTTCTTCAACTGCAAAACTACAGACCCTAAGTTCGATCTGCAACGCAATGCGGGGGGCGTTAGTGCAGACAGTACACACCCTATACTACAACCTATAATAAGCCAGTAGGTTTATTGTCTAACCTCCTTATTCATAAAAGCTCTGTAGGCCTCTGCTAACTTAGTAATTGTTTGTCCTTACCCGTGAAAGGTAAATGTCAAAGTGGCAGATAAGGACAAACAATTACTAAGTTAGCAGAGGCCTATAGAGCGTTTATAAATAAGGGAGTAACTCGCTCGAAATCGCCATCGTGTTCATTTTGACAGTTCATGTATGGGCTGACAATTGGCATCGGAATCGGCTAGCTGTTACATTCATACAAGAACTATCAAAATTAACACGATTGCGATTGCGAGCGAGTCAGACAATAAGCCTACAGTAGTACTAACCTTACTGTTAAATATACTTATATACTGCACAAAAGTAAATAAGAGCCACAATGTTTCATAGGCACAACGAAAACAAAAAAAACTGTTTTTTTTAAATCTCAATGCAATCAATATTTTGTATATCGTTCTATGGTAAATAAAATAGTTAAATCATATTTTAAATAAGAAATAGCATACACATATATTTTTATATTTTATTATTAGTTTCTAATATTCAGGTGGCCCCTATTTCCTTCTGAGTGGTACAGTTAGCGTCAAATAGTTCGTGACACCCAAAGTAGCCAAATAGTTAGCAACACAACCTTATTCCAACTGTAACAACAACGTGTTGCGAACTATTTGGCTACTTTGGATGTCACGAACTATTCGACGCCGACTGTATGACGATAACATAACCTAAAAATTCAATTTGAATGCAAGCTTTTCTCTGCTGAGTACTTCTTGCTGGCTATAAGCCAAATCTCACGTCGATTCGAACAAGAGATAAAAGCAATTAAAAGCTTGTAATGAAATAAAGTTACTTAGGGTCGATTTTTCAATCGTCAGATAGGACCTATCCGATGAACAACTCTATGGGTATCTGTCAGTTAAGTGCTTATCTGAGGATTAAAAAATCGGCCCTTATCGGCAATAGGTAAAGTCGCGAGACCTTTACGTCGCCCCAGGCCACTACGCGAGCGGAAATTTCCACTTCCTGGTCAGGTGATAAAGAAAGCCTCAGGTCGCATGTTTATCGCCCTCGCCTTTGGCTCTTGCGACAACTTCCAGCGATCTGAGACTTTCTTTCACCACCCTCAGGGTGATTAATGTAACAATTTACAAGTTGTTTGAAAATTGATCCGTTTTTTATAATAATCTAAGACAATGCATACACCTCGGGCAGAACGGCGGTTGCTGGAGTCTTATAATAGACGGCCTCGCTAGCACTCGGCCTTGTAACATTACTCAACCAGCAATCGGCATTGTCGACATGTTTTTGCCAGTTTCCCACAGGATCATTATAAAAGAGGTTCTACTATGCAAACAGGTCGATCGGGACTCGAACCCTCGCAGACCAAGTCACCTCAATATCTCGGGGTACGTGTTCTCTTGCATCTCGTTCTTGTAGGCCTTCTCGGTGTACAGCCGGAAGCACTTGCCGGGGCGCGTGCGCCCGGCGCGGCCCGCCCGCTGCTGCGCAGACGCCTGCAACATACATACACACATAAATCAAGTATTTATCACTTACGGGGTAGACAGTCTTGTTATATTACTGTCAAAAATTACAAGTTTTTACTTTTTACGTTTTACCATTAGAAATTTAATATCTAAACGACACTAAAAATTAGAACACATAGAAAAATCCGAAAAGTAAAGCTATGGCCGGGAATCGAACCCGGGTCCTCGCATTCCGTGACGCGTGCTATACCCCTACACCACCCATAACAGGTGAGTAAGGCTTCGAATTTTTCTATCTGTTACCAACTGTCACGTGACCTTGTTAGTATGCCAATATTTGTCGCCAAGCGTCCTCTGTTTGAATGATGTGTCTGTACGACACAATTACAAACTCCTACTTATTGTTGTTATTGTTGTTGTACTTATTGTTGGCGGTACTTGCCATCGTCTATCTTCGTAATGTATGCTTCAAGTTGTAGAAAAAAGGTTTGCCGAATTTTGAAGTGCGCGCAATGAATAGTGCAAATAATAGAATCTTTGTATCGTCACTACTTTGAAAAACTCTCGTATCTTAAATGTATATTCAAACAAAACTAAACCTTAAAGTACAGTAAATAAAGTTCACTTCGTAAGATTAGGGATTTCGAGATCCGACATTTTTTCAAAGTAGTGACGGTACGTGTGTTTGTTCATGCTAATCTTTCAAACAACTTGACGAATTTTGATTGTGCTTTCACAAGTAAAATAATGGATGGAGACAGATTGGAGGCGTATGCCGAACGGTGGGCGTTGACACGCTGAAGAAGATAAAATAAGCTTGCCCTGAAGCGACATAATAGGCTTTCGTCAAAATCGGATGTTGGGAATAAAATATATTACCATTAAAAGTTTAAACCTGTCTAAAATAGTTAAGTACTCTTAAAATTGAAACTTACTATAGACAAAATCCAGACATTTGCAATATTATATTTGTAATTTTATCTTGTGATTATAATTCCTCAAGCATTAAATTCTTTAAATTTCTGAACATTTCATATTTCATCTTACGTGAAAAAATCCATGTAAAATTTGAAAAAAAAATCTTACCTTACTAATTGGAGACACAAGCAGCGACTCAACCCTTATACGAGGATTGTAGACCTTCTGCTTGGCGAACCCTGGATCAATCACGAACACCACCCCGTCTATAGTCAGCGACGTCTCCGCAATATTCGTGGACACAACCACCTTCCTCCCGATAGCCCCATTAGACCTGTTCGGAGGAGCTGGCTCGAAGATCCTCTGCTGCAGATTCGGTGGCAGCGTAGAATACAAAGGTATACACTTCAGCTCCCCCGCATCAGGGCCGAGATTGTCTATCTCTCTCTTGATCCTCTTACATGCATCTTCTATCTCTTCTTGCCCAGTTAAAAAGAGCAGTATATCACCCGATATCTCTTCGCATATGTGTATCTGTACTACTGTACGAATAGCCGCTTCCAGATAATCTCTTTCTGGCTGCGGTGTGTAGAATATCTCAACGGGATGTGTACGGCCCGGTACGTTCATAAGCGGTGCATTATCAAAGTATTGCTGGAATTTACCAGCATCCAAAGTCGCTGACATGATAACTAGCTTCAAATCTGGTCGCTGTTTGATAACTTCCTTCAACACACCCATCAGAATGTCTGTTGCTAGCGTCCTTTCGTGAGCCTCATCGAGCAATATAACCCTGTACTGTTCCAACATAGGATCGGACATGGCTTCTCGGAGCAACATACCATCAGTCATGTATTTCAGCAAAGTGTGTGGCCCGGAGCAGTCCTCAAAACGGATACTGTAACCGACTTGCTGTCCGAGCACCACATCCATCTCTTCAGCCACTCTCTGGGCTACGGACATGGCTGCGACTCTTCTTGGCTGTGTGCAGGCCACACCTTTGGATTTGCCAGCGGTGACGGCTGCAAACTCAACGCTCCACTGGGGTATCTGTGTGGTCTTCCCGGAGCCAGTCTCGCCGACGAGCACCACGCACTGGTGCGTGTTGAGGAGCCTCATGAAGTCGTTTTTGTATTCCCAGACGGGGAGGCCGAGACGGCGCCGCAGCAGCTCGTGGTAGCGCACGGAGTGCGGGAGGCCTGGTGGAGAGAGCAAATTATTAAATCAAATGGATAACTATAATAAAATTACTGTGGAATTTTTTTAACAGGTCGTTGGATTTAATATCCCAGTCATTTTTGAAGTGAAAACTTTTTTTGCGGCGCTGAGCACTTTTTGGGATGGGTAAAAAATGTTAAACTCGCGTCAGGCGTAAGACGGAGGGAGAGTTTAAGTACCAGGATATCAGATCCTTTAAGAGAGTCGCGATTCTTAAGATTTTCAATTTTTCACCCAAATTGCAAAAGCAAATTGAGAAGGTGATATAATTTTTAGCTTGATGTAAAAAGTCCTTGACAGATGGACAAAGTCATCAAGGGTATCGCCAATGGGGGGCAGAGGGTGGCTACCCCGCCCCCCTGCAGTATCGAAAAAATTTAGCCTTATTTTTTTGTCAATGTTGACATTCAAGTGCCGCCATACTGTTTGATCTAGTGATAGACGCTTACACTGCTTTATCGATATTTATAGATAATGGTACAGAACCCTTTGCACGAGTCCGACTCGCACTTGGCGGGTTTTCTTTGAGGCAGGGATCCTTAAAAAAAGATATTACTTAACATCGTGCAATACATGTGCAACTCTCCCTAAGTACTTTAAAAGTATGATAGTATCAATATTCTTTGGAAATTCACAATATTTTACAATATTGTGCAACAAAACACTTCACCACATTAATCCTTCAATTCTGGTTTCGACTGCGGCAGCGGTCGCGGTAACGGCGGGGCGAGGGGTGCTAATTGGCGTAACTATAGGGTGGCAGGGCTGGCAAAATGCCAGGGGCCCCAAGCTCTACGGGGCCCTGAACTGGCTTGGTCTTGAGCACAGAAGGGAAGATGATGCATTTCTTTATAGTGAGGAAGGGCCCCATCTGATGAATTAGCCGGGAACCCTTGTAGTTACGCCACAGTAAGAATGCCCGCAGACAACCGGCTACCAAAACAAGTCGCGAGTCCACGTTCTCATGGTGAAGGGCAAAAGAGCATTATGGTAGCACATCAAGATGCACCGTCCAAATCAAGGAAGCAGTGGACGCACTAAAGTGCACAAAGGTGGTTTTGAGAGACAAACAGCACCAAACCGGACACAACTACTCTGCCGAGTCTAGCAACTGGAAAGAATGACTAACCTGTGAGCGGGTTGACTCCCGGCGTGCTGGTGGCAGTGGGCGGCATGGCGCTGCCGAGCGTGGCGCTGCTGTCGGAGCTCTCCCCACCCCCACCCTTGGCCGCAGCGGCTGCTGCCTTCTCCTCTCTACAAAACATTAACACCAAACATTATAGGTACATCATTTTTTTAACAATAGGCCCTGTATTAACCTCTTAATGCCCAAGACACTTTTAAGGATATATCGAGTAAAGATCTGACCACACCTGTGCGTAAAAGACGTTGATGGTGGTCGGACCTTTACATCCTAATGGCATAAAACAATTTTAGTTTACGTTTTTGATCTCTAATTGCATCACAGACTTTAGGGCTTTACAAGGTTAAAATTCCACTTGCAGTCTTTCTAGGCATCCAGGTGTCATTTTTATTAGTGTCTACTGTACATCTGTCCATTGGCCTGTCACAGGGCTATAGTAATTTTTCTTATTTGTAAATTGTGTCATGGTATTAAAAAAAAATATGATGTGAAAATTAAATGCAGTGATGCAGCAAATTCTTCTAGGCAATAATGATTGTCCCAACCATACATACACATACATGGATACATACATACAAGTATAAAGGGGGCCTATTTAATATACAACTACTAGTTATATCTTAGATCATAATTTTATTGTTAATTATTGTTTCCTTTTTCTTGTTATTTTAAGAATAAAAACAGTAAAGTAATATTACTCTGGAAAACTGAATGTTGCTAATGCTAAATGTGGCAAATCAATGATATTAATTAAACATTAGGTACAGGTACAGCTCTCATGTCCAAATGATTTTTCATACGGCGATGTGAAGCTGACATCTTCGACGCAGTGAGAAGAACCAAACAAGGCTACTAAGAAAACACTTAACAAAAATTGTCTACAACGAAAGGAAATCGATAATAGGTGCAACTGTTATAAATCCTTTCAGTATCCAATTGATTTTAAAAAGATTTGTATTGAAATTGATACATTAGACATGTCAAATAATTATATTAAATTGATTTAGGAACACGCCGGCCATGTAACTGTGCTTTTTATACGCTTTATAAAATAAAATCAAGACACGCTATCAAACATAATAATATCCCAATTCTTTGAAAAAAAAAATACTATAAAAGAGAAAGACGCGTATAACGAGGTTTTATTACTGCAATTGAAAATTATTGGAGGAATAATTATGTTAATTCGCGAAATAACAAAGATAATCGAGCATGGCCCACAAAAATAAACGTGTTACTAACCTTTTCTTCTTTATGAAAGGATCCATTACTTCAATTCGTCGCTTGGACATTTTAAAACATACACATTTAACACAATCCCTTTACTATAAATAATACGGTAATTATTTTTCACTCGTTAAAATACGGAGAGAAGCTTACAAGATGGCGAAACTCGGAACGACTTTTTTAAGAGAAAAAAAAATATTGTTTATGGTTTAGTGTTGCCAGTGCCAGTATTATGGTGCAACCACAACGCCGCTTAAAAAACGGTGAAGTTACGAAATCGCAACAAAATCTACGAAGAAACGGTGAGAAAACGTGTCGCATACGACACGTCACTGCGTATACGTGGCGGTTTGGTCGCACCCTTATGCACCATGAACAACGTGTCCGTCCTGCCGCCTTTTCAGGACAGAACAAGGAATTTGTATACACTAGAAATTTTACAATTTTTTTAAGTATTTATTTCTCGGGGCCTCTTACCAGTGGTTGGAAATCATTAGCTCTTTTAGATATTATAGTGTTAACTTTTACCTCGAAGGCCACATGCAAAATTTGGCGTGCTAATCGGTAGTAGTTTGTACTGATATTGCCCAAGCCTTAAGGGGAAGAAGTTACGTTGACTCGGTTGACTATTTACTGTATTAAGAATAGTTTATAACAACGTATAAATTAGCAAACGGAACCACTATGGTAGCACAACGGCACAGTAACGGCTTCCTTTGAGTTGTAATAATTTAGGAATTTCAGCTGTGGAAAGTGGGCTGTCTGTTCTGTGGGTGAGTTGAGTGTGGGTGTGGGTAGTTTTATTTATCAACAAACACAAAACCTGTGGTGGGAATTAACAATGTTACCACCTAATATATTAACCCTCCCACATGTATGTTTGAAATGTTTCGAAGTGACACATGTCAAACTGTGAGAATTTATTAAGAAAATAAGAAAAAAAAACCTTTATCAAAATATATCGAATTACTTTACTCCCACGGTGGAATTAATTTATAAATGTACGTTTACCCCCGCTTTAGAAAAAAATAAAAAAGACGAACAAACGTTTCTGGAAAGTAATTAAAAGTGACACTTTTTCACAAGTATTGGTGATAGTGAGAACCTCAAACAGTTCCCAGCACAACACAAACGTCTTTGTGAAAATGTGTACGTCATATTTGGGACGTGCTTAAAAAAGGCGTTTCATTACACGCAGAGCTTTGTATCAGGAGTCGTTTACTAAGCAAAAATTTTAGGTTTTGTAATTGAAAAAAAAATCTACTATTAATTAATAAAACAAATTGTAAAGATAGTATTATTTTGAGTCATAAAATATTGCGAATTGTGCATATTACCTCAAATTAAAATATTGGGTTCAAAACACGACGGAACGATAATGATGTCTGTGACGGAACGTTTCAAAACTAAAATGACAGACGGAGACGGACAGAATGGCCTGTCAAATTTGGACAAGGTAAAGGTAGTCACAAAACTGCGTATTTTGAGTGTGTACCTGAAAATAGTTGTAAATTACCATGTCAATAATTTTATAAGTGTTTACTACATTTATAAAACATATTTATTAGAGTAGTGGTGGAACTCAAGTGTACCCTCAAAATGGACTATTTATAAGAACTCGAACGACCATCACAAAAAGCGAATTAATTAATAAGTTGTAATATTTTCATAATTCGAACACGATACTTTAGAAAATTATCCCGTTTTATTAGAGGTGAGTACATAATTAGTGAATCGGTCGCGAATTATTTCTCGTTTCACGATCGCGCAAGTTCATTTTAAAACCAAGATGGCGGACGCTCGTGTCTTTGATTTGTTTATTTATTTATAGTCTAATTTTGGGATTTTATTACGTTCTCGGTGACATTTATGCTGAATTGGAAATTATGCGATGGAGGACAAAGGATTTTTTCAATTAGCTTGAGTCAGAGGTCAATGAACCTGTTCGAACTTGTTCATGTTTGAAAAACTTATGTGGTTTCAATTTGCAAAACAAAAGTATTCTCCAAAAGCTTGATTCCAAAAGGATACTGTTTACATTTTTTTTTTTACTTTCGTTCCATACACACTGTAATATATCTGATGAAAAAAGTTTAATCTTCATTTTACCACAAACTGATTTAAGTGGCCCATACAAACTAGGTACCAAAAGTGATTTTGCTCAGCTAAAAGCTTTTTTTTATTATTGTAAGTCCTAATACTCTTTCTAACTTTACGTGGCCTTTAGGCCCTGTCTACCCTGTAATGAATAAAAGTGATGTATGTGCATACACATAAGTTTTGAAACTAAAGTCCGAATTTTAGTATCAAAACTAATCTAGCTTTTAATTAATGGTGTTTGGAAAAGCTCCAATTAACGTTGGTATGACTGAGTCACCATGAGTCAATTCTGTTGAATGATTTAGTTTGTTTCATATTACTTAAATAGGCAAGGGTCTCAGAAATGGCCGCAATATTTGCTAGACTAATAATAGCAAAATACCAGTACAAGGTCTGGAGGGGCAGGACGTACCTCGGACACCGAAATAAGGCTGTTTGATTCCAGCAATTGAGTTTCTTCGAATCTTCGTGGTTTTCTCGCTTATATTGCACGATTAGGGTGTCAATGACACTTTACACTAGTACACTGCACAGCACTTTATTTTTAAAGGGTTTATATAGTTTTTTAATTAGTTTTGAGTTATTTTCCAGCAGAGATTCTTAGCGTCACTCGCGAGTCATTTGTTGCTTCTTATTTTGAAATTCGGTGCGGTAGTAGGGATGGGATGGGAAAGGAATGTGTTACTAATGTAGAATAGTGTTTGGTAGCGATAGTGGTTGGAGTTATGAAAAAATCAAATAATGTATTCAAATATAATCGGCGCAGCCAAGGTCTATCAGAATTGTTCTGGAATATTCCAGCTGGTGGTTGGGTTAATTTGCCCTGTAAACATTTTTCAACTTGTTCCCCGAACATAACCAAGTTACGTAACTGGCACTGGTAAAAGCAATATTGGATGATTCATTTGGATTGATTTAGGTTTAGGTTCGGCAGGGGTGGCCTAAGCATATTGTACATCCAAAATGAGTAAAGCTGTTGATACCTTATTTGTATGACATCCTACAACTGTACACAGCTTTGAAAATAAATGAATATGAATATGAATATGAACATGTTTGTTTTAATTTAGAAATGGTCTTTATTTTACCTTAAAATGTCCTGGTTATGTAAAATAGTTATGTATGGGGAACAAGCGGATTACTGCATATTAATTATGGAATTTCTGGCAATTGCCAAGGCAAATTACTACACACATTAAAAAAGCCTTGGGATAATCACTATCTCTAGACAAATTTGACCTTTTGACTCTGTAGTAATATGCCTATAATGAAATTTTCAAAATTGTCTTGAGATGAAAAATATTCCTAGACATTTTTGAGTCTATAAAAATGGCTTAAGGAAGGTAAATTAATAAATTAAAAATTAATGACGTAGCGGTAGTGGTTGCAATTACCACATAATTGGGACTTTATTCAGTTTACTTTATCCTTAATATATTTCATGAGCTCATACACTGTATTAAACGGGTAATGTAAATTACATAACCAAAATTGAAGCTTTATTTACTAAACTAGCGTCTGTCCGCGACTTCGTCTGCGTTAGGCATAGAATTATCAATTGGCATGTGTTAATCGCTGTCCCGCGGGAACTTTGCAATTTTCCGGGATAAAAAGTAGCCTATGTTTCAATCTAGGGTACCAGCTATCTTCGTTCCAAATTTTATCCAAATCCGTCCAGTCGTTTTAGCGTGAAGATGGAACAAACATACACACTCACATCGTCACATCGTCACTCACAAACTTTCGCATTTATAATATTAGTAGGATTACATTGAAGAGTGAAAAATGGGTTTGATTAATCATTATACAGGATGCTCAGACCAAGAATATAATGTACCAGTTGCTTTCCCGCGCAGATGGTAAAAGCCCATCGAGATGTGGGCGAAAATCTCAGGAATCATGTTATAGGCGATGCTAGCAACCCATCACTATTTTGATTCCCCTTTCCACCTATACGCCCACAATCATGCTCAACGCCTTCAGGTCTTGTTACTTTAGGCTCTGTCTACCCCTTAAGGGATAACAACGTGATTTTATGTATTTATGTATGTTTAATATTACTCTGCAGTTTCATTTGATATGCATCTTTTGATGTAAAACTCTTCCCTTTACCATTAGCCAACAAACTAATTGATGTTAATTATTACAATTGGAACGAGTCTTAAACACTTGTTTCCTGTATCTGATCGAGACTATGGCTATGCGTAGTTTTAAAGAACGAAGCATACCTACATAGGGACAGACAGACAGCGGAAAGAAACTTTGTTTTATAATAATGTAGTGATGAAAGTATCAGAACTGAAAAATGGTTATTTTCAACAAACGTTAATTTATTTCCAGATGACAGTTCGCTGGACGAACGTACCTACGTGATAATAGGAAGCCACACGAACATGGGCCAGCAGACGTCCAGGAAAAGTAAGTTGTTTTAATTGACAACATTTCATATTTCTGAGCCTATAATATTAATGGTTCTCTGTATTTTGTTTGAAAAGATGAACATGCTGACAGTTTAATTTTTTCGCTAGGGCTTGTATTTATTTTATAATTAATTTATTAATTTGTGGTTATTCTAAAAGGGCCTATTTTTTTTTTAATATTTTATAGCCTGGATACTCCGATACTATCACAGAATACACACTTATCGCTTTGTCTTTTCTCTATAGAAAAAAAAACTGACGTTAATTTCAAATTGTCAATGTCAGGCCCTATTCTCCAATATTCGATTTTCGAGGTTCGCTTCGTGCTGTTCCGCTCATACTAATAGTCATTATCTTGAGAGTGAGAGTGAAGGTATGCAACAAACTTCGAAAATAGAATTTCAGAGTTGCCCCCCTTGTACTTTGAAGTTGTCAAAAATACAATATTATGATCGCTTATTTTTTCTCGTGAAAAAAGCAAAGGCGTTTCACCTATCCTGTGGTAGTTTTGGTAAAATTAGGACATATTTTTAATTAATTTTATTTTTTTATAATAAGCGATATTAAAATTATATAAACATATTGCAGTGATCAGGAGGCAAAATGCTTTCGAACCATATATACGTTTTCAGGTGTTATAAAAATGAAATGTTGTCAATTATTAAATACATTTGTTATATTATATAACATTTGCATTGTGTTATGTTATAGTAGCTATCTTGTCGCGTGACAAGTGAAAATTCGAATTGCAACGCGTAGTCAATAAAAAGCCAACCGGCGTAGACTCCTTTGTTCCTCGCAGATAACCAAGTTGGCTAACCAGCAGCCACGAAGGTAGAAATTTTATTCCTAGATAACTGGTTTTTTAACGGGAAAGATTTTTTCCTGCACGATAACCAAGTTACATAACCGGCATTGGTAAAACCAATTTAGGATGATTAATTTGGATTAATTTAGGTTTAGGTGCGGCGGCGGAACCTGTTTGTTTTAATTTAGAATTAGTCTTTATTTTACCTTAGAATGGCTTGGTTATGTAAAATAGTTACGTACGGGGAACAAATCTTTCCCACTATAAAACCAGTTATCTGGGAAGAAAATTTCTTCCTTGGCTGCTGGTTAGCTGACTTGGTTATCTGCGAGGAACAAAGGGTAGATTCTTGTCGTGTTTGTAATGTAAACAGAATTGCCACTGGTCACCGACTATTGTTGCGTTGATGAAATAGGGGCCTGGGTAAACGTGCACTACCATGGACACCAGCATTACTAGAGGATTGCAGCGTTGCCAGCCTAGAGGGCTAGGATGGAATACCTCTTGTGCCAGTAATTTCACCAGCTGTCCTTACTCTCCACGCCGGAACAGCAGTTCAAGCACTGCTGCTTGTCGGCAGGACTAGCGAGTAGCTGTCACTTCTATGCTGGTCTGAAAGTAAAGAAAAAACATAGAATGTACCAGTTGCTTCTCTTCCGCGCTGATGGAAAATCATAGGAATCATGTTATAGGTGATCAACACTATATTGATTCCACTTTCCACCTATACGCTCACAATTTTACTTTGCTAAACGTAGCATCGTGGCAGACCTACGTCTTGTTACCTTTGGATCTGTCTACTCCGTAAGGGATAAAGACTTGATTTTGTGTGTGTGTGTGTGTGTGTGTGTGTGAGCTGACACGATGATGATGATGTTGCAGGCGGGGAGTGCTCCTGTGGATGCGGCGGTTTCGAGAGGCGCCGCTACGTGGAGTCCCCGAGTAGTGTACAGCGGTATGTCAGCGCGGTCACTGACAGGTCAGTACAGTAATGGGTGGAGCAACTGTGTCTTGTTGTTCTGTAGTACCATCAGTGAAGGGTGTTCTGCCTTTTCGCCGAATTTTATTTGATCGAATTTCATTTGGCAACCAACATTTCACCGAATGTTCACTTTGACAACTAACAATTGGCAAATTTTTGTATGCCAACCTCTCATTCGGCCGAATTTTCATGAAGACGAAAATCATTTTGATTTTAAACTTTTGGAATATCTTTCACATGGCAAATGTTACACTAGTCCGAAAAACTCTTATGATTAATTTGGATTAATTTAGGTTCAAGTGCGGCGGGGTGGCCCTAGGGCGACCCCTTAGCCGCGAACATGTTTGTTTTAATTTATAAACAGTCTTTATTTTACCTTAGAATGTCTTATTTTTTATTAATGGTTATGTAGTACCATTTGGCTATATAAAAAATTACATTTTAATAAGTGTCCATGTAAAAAAAAAACAAACGTTGAGTTGGCAATCGTGAGGTTGGAAAATGAAACTAATCATTTTAACAAGTTGTCATAATGATGATTCGGCGAAATGAAATTCGGCCAAACGTAGGTTGGGAAGTGAAATTCGGCAATAAAATTTTCGGCAAATCAATAGAGAACCTCAGTGAAGAAATGTCTCATTGTCTCTCAGGGTTCCTGACCTATTACCCTATGCGTCTCCCTTTAGTTTACTCTAAAACACTACCTTATCATCCTCGCAGATAACCAAGTCAGCTAACCAGCAGCCAAGAAGGAAGAAATTTTCTTCCCAGATAACTGGTTTTTTAACGGGAAAGATTTTTTCCTGCACGATAACCGAGTTACATAATCGGCACAGGTAAAACCGATCGATGTAGGATGATTAATTTGGAATAATTATTTTTATGAATAGAACCAGAACAATAATTATTCAAACTTTTCTATTACCGTTTTTGCACACTTCCAGGTTTAATTTATTCTCACCCTTGCCTCTATGCGTGAGATTCGCACTTGGTCGTTTTTTTCACCCTTCCCCTGACTGTTTCAACAAAGCGACAATAGTCGGTGACCTGTGACAATTCTGGCTTCATGTTGTTGCATTGCAATTCGAATTGTCACTCGTCAACGACAATTGTCGAATAGGGGGTAGATTTGTCGCTTTGGGCTTAAAACCACAAAATTTCATAATACTTTATTCACTAACGACCCGCCCCGGCTTCGCACGGTAGGTATATGATGCATGTATTATACATATAAACCTTCCTCTTGATTCACTCTATCTATTAAAAAAAACCGCATCAAAATCCGTTGCGTAGTTTTAAAGATTTAAGCATACATAGGGACATAGGGACAGAGAAAGCGACTTTGAACATGAAACTACCGTGAGACACACATAATTACAACACAACGAATAACTCACGTATAAAAGCCGAAGAATTGCTCCGACAATTGTTTCGGACTATTTCGAAGCCCTTCATCAGGGAGCGCTCGCAAACTCGCGCGCTCACTCGCTCGTTTCGCTGCCGCCGGGGCGAGCGCTCCCTGATGAAGGGCTTCCAAATTGTCGGAGCAATTCTTCGGCTTTTATACGTGAGTTATCCGTTGTGTTGTAATTAAAGCGACTTTGTTTTATACTATGTCTATGCCTAAAAAAATCTTGTAGACAAAAGAAAATTTGTCAATTTAGGCATTATGCGCCCATGGTAATTTTAAAATTAGGCGTATTAGTGAATTAAGGTATTATGAAATTTAGTAATTTTAAGCCCAAAGCGATTTGTCTACCCTCCCCTAGCATGGGCATCATGGGCATCCCCCATTGTCAAGTCTTGTTACGGTCGTAACGTGTTGTGTTGTTGGCAGATGGAGCGGGCGCGAGTGCTCGTGCCGGCGGCGGCGCGGCCGGCGGCCCGCCTGCGTGTGCACGGCGTACCGGCGCGTCAGCGACGCCTGCCGCGACGACAGGTACGACTGGAGTGACGCAGGGGCCTTACCATGATTTAATGCGCTTCATTTCAAACTCAGACCAGTAGGCTTATTGTCTAACTCGCTCGCAATCGCCATCGTGTTCATTTTGACAGTTCATGTATGGGCTGACAATTGGCATCGGATTCAACTAGCTGTCACATTCATACAAGAACTGTCAAAATGAACACGATGGCGATTGCGAGCGAGTTAGACAATAAGCCTACAGGTTTTACAAGTTACAAGCTTTTTATTAGCTTGCAACTGTATGTAAGTATAAGTATGTTTGTCCGGGTGGAATATTGCGAGTCAATTTTGAAGCAGATATCTCCATCCGATTGAGCTGAAATTTTTCATACTCGTGTAAGTCAGATGACAATACAATAATCTGGTAGTAGAATTCTGGTGACTAAGCCACCCTGTATATTTATTTTATTTATTATTAATAGTTGATTTGTTTTCTTTTCAGACTGGCTGCGGTTATAACGCTGGGAGCCAGAGATTTGCGACGGGAACTGGACACCATTGTCTTGAATGCAGGTGCGTTTGGTTCACGATTTTGACACAGGGATTGGGGATTCAACTAAACATTTATCAGCAGTGCGTAGCGCAAGTATTAAAGTCTCCGCCCACTATTATCCATTCCTGGATAACCTTAGAATTTAAAATCGGTGATTGTAAACCTTTATTCGTGAAGTTATTTGTACGTAAAATTCCGAGGGTGGTGAAATAAATGTCTCTGATCGCTGGAACTTGTCGCAACGGCCAAAGGCGAGGGCGATAAACATGCGACCTGAGGCTTTCTTTACCGCCCGAGCTGTCTACACAATTTTACGTCTACGGGGCCAGGAAGTGGAAATTTCCGCTCGTGTAGCAGGCGTTAGTTGCTACTTACGGCCCGGGGCGACGTCTTTAAAATTATTCCTTAGATTTTCCCCCATTATCGATGGGCTTTTGACATCTGCGTGGGATGAGAAGCGGCCGGTGCGTTTGTTTTTTATAACCCATATCATGGCATCATAGGTTAAGGTCGTGTAAAGGTAAAAATTGAAAGGTATGCTTTTTTAGAGATTGATGAATGTGGATGTGTGATGAAGCGAAAGAGGTATGTCCAGTACAGCCCCACGTTGGGCGCCACTGTCCCAATAGCCCGTTTAGCGGGTTATTGTGAAGGGGTGCGTTTGGGGATTTCTTCAGGAAAACAATTTACAATTTTTACAAATTTTATTAATAAACAAAAGTACCCCTACACCCTTAAGGACAATTATTTGAGTAATGGGTTCGTAAAAGTCTTTAGGCGCTATTTGAAATTCGCTTGTTCGTCGGACAGAACACTCCCCTGGTATCTCGTCTCCGGGGCGGCTCGATGAGGCGACTTCGACGAGAATGTAAGCGTCGTCCTGCAGTGTCCAGGAACCGGAGACGGTGCGAGTGCGGTGTGGTTCTCAGCAGCCGAGGACCTGACCAGACCTAGCTTCCGGCTGTCAGTTTCTGTTAGGTTTTCCAAGGCCTTCAGAGTTCTTAGACCTCAGTAGAGTGTACGGTGTCGCCCTGTAAGGATGCGGGGTGTTAGACGGTGCAGTGGCACAGTTAGGATGGTCGTCCGTCCAGCCCTCTTCTTCTTGAGGTACACAGAGGGTGCAAGTGGGCTGGGCGTACGACCAGGTAAAATATACAGAGAGTTTGTGATAACTAAATTAGAACAGTGGTTAAATTAATTAAGTAAGAGAGACCTAAACCTAGGTTCGATCACAGATAGTGACTCGGTTCTATATTAATTGTGGTGCTGAAAGCTTTAGGCTTTAGGTTATTAACCGTTACAATTCAAAATGGTTATACAGGAACCAGGCGAGGGTGGATCTACATTAACCAAGTTAAAGAAGACTAAAACACTGTAGTTTAAAATTAACAATGTCCTAGGCCTTGGAATTGAACGGATTAATTTATTTATTTATTTATTTATAAGCCTTTTTTATTCCGAATTCGCTACAATTTCAGTAAGTAAATGTTGTTGTTATTGTAGTTTATTTTTTATTTATTTATTAAATTGTCGCGAAATTCGGCGTGCCTCATGGCATAGGCCTCCTCCGTGTATTGGAGGGTTTGGGCTATAGTTCCCACGCGCGCCCAGTGCGGATTGGAAACTTAACACACACCATTGAATTTCTTCGCAGAACGGATTAATTAGCAACACACAATTATTAGATACACTACAAGCAACGAACAGAATTAGCGAGTCAGAGCACTTACTAATTAAATTTCAGCTGGGCGAACTGATAGTGGTAGAGATGATGAGTAAGAGAGCGTCTGCGACTGGCGCAGGTGCTTTTATAGGCTCTCGTTTAACGAAGCTTTTTTGAATTTTTAAATTACGTCGAGCTACAACACTTCGCTTCTGATTGGCTAGGAAGGTTCGGATGGTGGGTCCGAATTGTGGGATGGAATGTGTGCGTGTAGGTGTGTGTATTGCAGTAGCAACCTCCAATTAATTAGAACTTGTAATAATTTATAATTAATTATTATCGTAATTATTTCTACGTAATACATTTAATTCAGAGTAATTGTGCGCGCCTAGCGCCATCTGACATAATTTGTCGTAACTAGGAAGGTAGTTAACTAACAATTGCAAAAGAAGGTATAAGCTAGCTTTGCCGTGTGACAGTATGTATGCTTTTTTAATTATTATTTAATTATTTTTAGATGGTGATGCGGCCCGGGACAACTCCACAGCTGAGGTGTACGTGCTCTCCGTAGCAGCCAGACCGTGAGTGCTATTAACTGTGTTAAATCCTTTGTCCCTCGCAGATAACCAGGTTACCTAACTAGCTGCCAAGAAGGAAGAATTTTTCTTCCCAGATAACTGGTTTTTTAACGTGAAAGATTTGTTCCCCGTACATAACTATAAGGTAAAATAAAGACTTTCTAAATTAAAACAAATCCTAATGTATTGTATGTATGTTATGTTAGCTTGTTCTTCGTAAATAACCAAGTTAAATTACCAGCACTGGTAAAACCAACTTTGGATGGATTAATTTGGATTAATTTAGGTTTAGGTGTGGCGGGGTGGCCTGGGCCCTAAACCACGTACATGTTTGTCTTACTTTAGTTATACAGCCTTATTCATAAAAAGTTAGAGGCTCGCTATAAGCTCGCTATAGGACCGATACAAAAAAACATGATTCATAAACGTCAATTAGCGCTAATCAGTCCATCAAGGATCTGTTTTTTTTTTTTTTTTTTTTTAATGTGAATAGGAAGGCAAACGAGCAAGTGTGTCACCTGATGGTAAGCGATCACCACTGCCCATAGACACCCGCAACCCCGGAGGGATTGCAGATGCGTTGCCAACCTAGAGGACTTAGATGAAATGCCTCTTGTGCCCGTAATTTCCCCGGCTGTCTTACTCTCCACACTGGAACACAGCAGCGCAAGCACTGCTGCTTAGCGGCAGGGTAGCGATCCGGACGGACCTTGCACAAGGCCCTACCACCTGCAAATCTGTTAAATAGTCCGAAAGTTAGCGGACCGTAGACCCTCCTTTATCTCTCTGCTAACTCACAAAATGGCCGCCACAAATGTGAACAGCTGATTTTGGCAAGAGCAAAACCATACGCAAGACAATTTTTTTTGTTTTAAGTTTTTATTCCCTCCGGGAAAGGTAAAGGAAACTAGATCTACACTGCCTAGTCTGTCGTGTTAATTCGCTGGTTTCCCGCTAATTCGCTGCCACTGCTGTCAATTTTTATTTTTATTCACTAAAAGGCCATTTTTGGTCTATGATTTGTCAAGGTGACAACATAACGCGTATAACCCATCCATCAGCAGCTCATTAGCTAACAGACTGCTAGTAAGCGTTTATGAATCATACTTTTTAACAACTGTCAAATAAGCTTAATCAGTCTGTTAACTAATAGACTGATCAAACCTCAATTAAGGATTTTTTATGAATAAGGCTGATAGTCTTTACTTTAGATTACTCCACCGATAAGAGCTTAGCTCTTTAATACAAGAAGAAGATAGTCTTTATTTTACCTTAGAACGTCTTAAAATTAATGTTACTTAGTTATGTTCGAAGAACTAGGCAAGGGGTTATGTTGTGTGGGTGGCGGCGTAGCAAGGTAAATTTTATTCATTAATATGGATAGCCGCTATAAAAAAAAAGCCGTGGTAGCCTAGTGGTTTGACCTATGGCCTCTCAAGCAGAGGGTCGTAGATTCGAATCTTAATTCTAGAAGCTAGTAACGTTTTAATAAGAAGGCAATTTTTTTTCGTTAGCATAATCTTGTCGAATATGCTGTTGCAGCGACTCGGAGTCTTCCCAGGAGTGCCGGCGGAGCGAGCTGACGCAGGCCAGCGACGGCTCCATCCGGCTGCATCCGCACTTCCAGGTACGTAACGCGTGAACCCTGTAGGCTTAGTTGTCTAACTCGCTCGCAATCGTCATCGTGATCATTTTGACAGTTGTTGTATGAATGTGACAGCTAGCTGATTCCGATGCCAATTGTCAGCCCATACGTGAACTGTCAAAATGAACACGATGGTGATCGCGAGTGAGTTACGTAATAAGCATGCTGTTTTTAGGGTTCCGCACTTCAAGTAAGCAAATGATGATAAATAAATAAATATCATGCGACAAGTTACACCAATTGGAATAGTCTATTTTTTTACAATGTATGGTAAATCGAAAACCATTTCGAGATAAATGCTTTTTATACCGTTTTCTGTATTTACTTTATTTTATTTTACAATAATGAATTTATTACATGAAAAATAAGCAATGACCTTCATTTGACATCCCCACGAATGACGTAGACGGTCCAAAATGTACTTTATTTGCTAAGTTTACAAATTCTTCACTATTTACGCGTCGATTATACTACGGAGTTCAACTTGGACCCGCAATCTGACATTTCATTCATCTTATGACATGACAGATGACAAACAAATTACAATTTTATTATGTCATTCTTGTTTTACAACGAATGTGAATTTACCGTATTGAAGATTGAAATACTTTAGCTGAGTTTATACTGGATTCCGATAACCCTTTCTGAATAAATATTACTTTTGCTTAACCCGTACACCGATCAACCTGCACGAACGACGACATACGCTTCCCTCCTGGACAATAGACTTGGTTTGACCCCGGACACCGATATCAGCCTGAACGAACGAGGACCTACGCTTCTCTCCTGGAAAATCGACTCGGGTTGACCCGGGATACCGCTCAGCCAGCACGAACGACGACATACGCTCCAGTAGAATGGCTGCCAACACCCAGTTTGTTAGAGCTGATTCAACAAATCTTCCCAAAATGGAATCATGGATGACGTTACTGATAAGCTCGTGAAAAAGTCCTTAGTTTTGAAAAAAATACATATTTCCTAAACAACTGACAAGTGCTCTATCTAAGATTAAGTGAAACCTGTTGGATTGTATTGTCATAGGAGTGGTCAGTCACTATAAATCGTATAAACTATTAGTCTATTAAATAAAACAATTTTTATTCTTTATTCGTTTTTTATTACATAGACATAGACAGATAGATATTATTTCTTAACCCACACACTATTAGAATGATAATGGTCCATATAACTTCAATAGTCAATTTAAGACACCATGACCTCTTCAAACGGTTGTTAACATGTACAAACACTATTTGTTTGTTATTGCGATGAGTATAACTTGCAACCAACCAACTTGCAACCATACATTTTTTGTCATTTCGGAATCCGGGAGGCAAGCGAAGTTCAATTTCTAAGCAGGTTCAGTTCAGGTGACTAGCACAGGTCGTCGGGTACGTTGGGGTAATCGGAATCCAGGTAATCGGAATCCAGGGGAAAGGCAGTTCAAAAATATGATAATAAGAAAGAATGAATACACTCGACGCGACTTGAAAAACTGGGAACGTTGTGACATTGGCACTAAATGACAGTTTCTCAACTTCGCCACAGATAGAAAATATATTAATGCCGCTGCTACACATACGTATTATGATCAATTTATCAAATAAGCGTATGTGTGGCAGGGGCATACGAAACTATGACGTCATCAACCAAAATACTTTCAATAATTAATATTAAAAAAAATTGTGAGTTATATGATAAAATATTGAAATTAGTTTCTTATAATTGACTTCTCTATCCAATAAAAATATAAAAAGGACAGGTATTTTTTTTTAGACAATCCCAATTGACACAGTCCCAAACTAAGCAAAGCTTGTACTATGGGTACCAGGTAACGGATAAACATACATATACATATAATGTAGATAAATACTTAAATACATACAACATCCATGACTCGTCAAACCCACACGACACGACAAACATTCGTACTCATCATACAAATGTCTGCCCCTACCGGGATTTCAACCTGGGACCTCTAGCTTCATAGTCAGGGTCACTAACCACTAGGCCATCCGGTCCACTCGCCCGAGAACGAAAAGGATTTCGTTTCCGTTCGCGGTTACCGGTTAAAGAACTGTTCAATTGAATACCGGTTTGTGCGCTTTTCGTTCGTCATTTCGAACGAAATTAACCGGTTAAATTGAAAATTACGAAACAAGATCAAGATAGATCTTGTATTGCTGTCTCTTACACCGCTACTGGTGCGTCTGGCGTATGTCGGCGGCGGCTGGGTTTAACCGGTATAATTTCGTTAACGCGAACGTTATTTGTTCTCTGTACTTAACGGTAAGCAAGACCTATTCGATTTTTTTTGTTCGTTCCATCAATTAACCGGTATATTATCGAACGAAACAAAATAATGATATTAGAACAATATTAACAGGTATATCAATACCGTTTCCGGACCGTGAATGCTGGTGATGAACGTTTAAAAAAAAAAATTTTTTTTTACAGGTGGTGTGCGGAGGGGAGTTGCACGCCCTCTTGCTGCGCGCCCCGCTGCCCGCTCAGTCGCCCGCTCCGCCTGTGCCCACCAAAGTTCACACGCAGGTAACGCGAACAGACAAACATACCTTTTGAGACGAGTACGATATTATATGCCAAACAAAAGAAAAGCGACGGGCAGCACTCCGGGAGTGCCGGCAGAAGTGAAAACAGCAGCTTAGATTAGATTTTAATGTTGTAACCTCCATGACGCTCAAGACGCGAACCGTACTGGCCGCTTACAAAAAAAACGTACGTATTATCTATATTGACTGACCTCTAACAATGTTTTTCTTATACCAAAAGGAAGGTAAACGAGCAAGTGGGTCACCTGATTGTAAGTGATCAGCACTGCCCATGGATACCCGCAACACCGAAGAATTGCAGATGAGTTACCAACTTAAGGCTAAGATGAAATGCCTCTTGTGCCTGTACTTTCCCCGGCTATCTTACTCCACACCGGAAAACAACAGTTCTAGCACTGCTGCTTGGCAGTGGGATCAGTGAGTAAGATGGTGGTAGCGATCCGGACGGATCTTGCACAAGGTCCTATGACTAGCGTTGAAAATTTCCGGAAAAAAACCGGTTTCTTTCCAAACGGCTTGTTTTTTTCGCATTTTTACGGAAAAAACCATGAAATTTTCCGTTTCAATTTTTCCGAAATAAACGATTTAAACAGGTTTCAATCAGTTATTTTTCTTTACTGGTGGATACGTGAATGATTATAGACTTACTTTGCCATTGACATCGGCGTCAGTTTAGTTCAGTTTTCACAGTAATGTCGTTACGTTTATTTTTTTTTCGTAAAAAATCCGAAAAAAACCGGACAAAAGCGAAAATTTCATAAATTCCCGAAAAAGTAATTTGTATTTTTTCCGACATTTTCAACCGCTAATTCCTAAGATTAATGGAATTCCACGATTTTTGTCGATACCCTCAATTTGCTTTTACCATCGGCTCGGGAAGCAACTGGTGCGTTCTATGTTTTTTGGTTTCCTTCCAGACCAGGAGATAAATTTACTATTATTTATTTTAGTTATTATATTGCTTGCAGGTGGACTACATTCACTGCCTGGTGCCAGATCTGCAGCAGATCACCGCTTGCTCTTTCTACTGGGGCAAGATGGACCGGTACGAAGCCGAGAGGCTTTTGGACAACAAGCCTGAAGGTTAATATAAATACAATACATATTATCTATATTGACAGACCTCTAGGAATGTGCTGATGCCCTAGTACTTTTGCTCCACGACTCAACAAAAAAAATATTCAAAAATCGAACGCAATTCATTCGTATTTCAAAATAAGCTCTTAGAGGATCTGATATCCTGGTACTTAAACTCTCCCTCCGTCTCACGTCTGTCGCGAAATTGTCATTTTTTATCCATCCCAAAGAGCGCTCAGCGCCGCTAAAGTATTCACTTCATAATAATAATAATAATAAATAATATCATTTATTTGCTTAAAAACATGGTAAATTTTGGTATTAAGATAAACAGTTTCACATGTTTTGTCATAATATGACATGCAAAAATTTAAATTCAAGTATACAATATTTCAAACATAAATCAATAAAATTAAAATAAATATTTTCATAGGTCATAATTAGCATCTGGCAAATTCAATTTATTTATTAGTTACATTAATGTTCTAAAAAATCCTTTACACTGTAAAAACATTTTTCTTTTAACCATTTTATTAATTCGCATCTGAAAATAGTTCAGGGGTGAGTTTCTTAAGAGATTTTTTGCAACTAATAAAAAGTTCGCTACGGCGTCGGACCAATAGATATGTCACTCTCATTTACCTCAAACAAGCCACAGTATGAGTAGTCCGTGACCATGGACTTAATACAATAAGCAGGACTGAGTACTCTGAAAATTTGTATTTACGAAAATGAACCATATTACAAGGGAAGAAAGTATCTTTTTATGTTGCGCCGTAGACAGAGGCTAATCTGCGCCGAGAGGGATAGCGACAAGGGAGGAGTGTGTCTCGTTCTTTCATCTTGCCAGCCTAAAAAAATGCTTTTGATCAAAAAGTTTGGCTTAAAAAAGACTACGTTGAAACATCATTAAAATATTATTTTCATGTTATTTTAACAGTTTTAAGTTAGCGTACTATAAATTCATTAATTTCGTTGTATTAAATAAATAATAAAAGATATCTTTTTGTCTAGTCCGCTTTTTTATTTGTAATGGTAACCCTTCTAACAACTATGTTGACAATGAATTCGTGTATTGTGTCTCCTTACTGCTGTACATTATTTTTTGTTGGTTTTACCTTTTTGTTAAATTTATGATAATGTTAATTGGCGTTTCTGAGTGAATTCTTTTCTTCTTTGTGCGCTAAAAGAACAGAACAAGTTCAATAAGTATAGTTTCACAAACTTTCGCATTTATAATATTAGTAGGAAAGTAGGAAGGATTAGTAGGAGTAGGATTAGTAGGACTAGTAGGATTTATTTCCATAGCCAATGAAAAACTTCAGTGTTCATAATAAACAGCAGAATGATTGCAGGATCGAATTTTGTCCCACATTGCAAAAATCTTATTGTCACCCTGTTAGAAAGGGACACACTCCTCCCTACGAACTATCTCGCTCTGCTCGTTTTTCAGCTGCGAGTGCTCAGTCCCGTTTATTGTATTACGTCCATGTCCGTGACAGTCAATGTGACAGTTGACAGAGGGAACGTTTTTCAAACGCAATTTACTAGGAACGTAACATATATCATTGCGTCGGACGGACACTCCCCAAACGCCCTACATTATAATGCAGCCACATAAACTACTAACTAGAGTCGTCGCAAAATAAAAGGCCCGTTTTGACATTTGTCTTCCCGACGTAACTAGTGATGTCACCGTTCAACTCGGTACTCGATACGATCATCGATTCAAGTTTGCATGAGTATTTGATCGGTTTAAATATGTATTGTACAGTGGCATTGGAATAAAGTTCTGATTAGAAAGTGAATCTTCAGTCAATCATTTTCTTCAGATGATGAAGACGAGCCATTCTATTGAAATCAGTGTTGCCATTGTTTACGGCTTTGAGCTCCAAGGTCATAATTTTCAGTAAAGATCACTACACAGCTGGTGAAATTCAGTAATTAATTGGTCTAAATAAAATAAATAAAACCGGCCAAGTGCGAGTAGACCTTAAAAAAATTATCTGTATCGATTTATCTTTTTCTTAACCGATTATTAATAGTCTGTGGACAATATGAAAAAATAGTTATGCACAGCACTTAGCTGAGTGAGCGATACCCATCAATGAAAAATGCAATTACCTTCAGAACATTTCGATCGGTAAAAAATAGAGAAGTTCATGGGCGTGAACTGTCAAAACGGGCATTTTAAATTGTGACGACTTTAATCGCAGGCACGTTCCTCCTCCGCGACTCCGCGCAAGAGGACCACCTGTTCTCGGTGTCGTTCCGCAAGTACGGGCGCTCCCTGCACGCGCGCATCGAGCACTACCAGCACCGGTTCAGCTTCGACTCGCACGACCCGGCCGTGTTCGCCGCCACCACCGTCACGCGGCTCATTGAGCACTACAAGGTAATCATCATCATCATAAAAAGAAATAAACTTTTTTCTTTTTTTTTTTCATCATATCAGCCACAGGATGGGGGCTATTCAAGTATTACGTAAGCAGACGAGCACCTCTCTGTGAACAGCCAGACGCGCTTTCTTTGACACCTTCTCACTGCTCACAATGTTTGTTTTAATTTAGAAATAGTTTTTATTTTACCTAATAGTTATGTACGGGGATTGTTCCCGGTAAAAAACCAGTTATCTGGGATGAAAATTTCTTCCTTTTTGGCTGCTGGTTAGCTAACTAAATAGATATATTCTGCAATAATTATTTACCTTATGATTCTAGACAGCTACGACCTTTGACATAAAAAAAAAGTTTATTCAAAAGAAGAAATGTTTACAAAAAAGAGCTTACTGATGGTTCTACACTAAGCTAGGCCTGACACATGACATGTTTATCGCTAGTTTATTGATAACGTGTGTTGTTGTAGGACCCGACGTGCGTGATGTTCTTCGAGCCGATGCTGACGGCGCCGCTCCCCCGGACGTCACCGTTCTCGCTGCAGCAGCTCGCGCGCGCCGTCATCGTCTCGCACACCAGCTACGACGGTGAGCGCGCGAACGTTTACGTTTAGCCAGGGGGAGGGGTTTGGGGGTTCAAACCCCCCTTGAAAATTTCAGATATTAACATTCATATATAATACTACTAGCGACCCGCCCCGGCTTCGCACGGGTGCAATGCTGATACTAAATATACTACAGAAAAACTGTGCCGCCCCGGCCGGCCGGTACCGCCGCAAACGCTCCGTCTAGTCCCGCAATTTTTAAATGTGTAATATCTTCGAAAATATTCATTTAAATCATATGCTGCAAAGGGCCATATAGATCTATATTAAATCAACAATATATTTAAGGTATTTAATTGGATAAGGATTAATGATGTAGTGGTTAAAATCGCTTCGAAAATTAGCCATTATTTGTCGTAAAAAATAAATGACAAAAAAATGATATTGTGGGATATCCATAAGAGATAGACATATACCATCGCGGAGTTTTCTGTAGACGTTTTCAATGTGTACAATACTTTAGTACATTATTTTGATAAATCTCGTAGGGTTCGCCCGCGTTTGCAATGTAAGCGGAAAAAATGAAATTATTTACGACATCACATTAGAAACCTCAAAAATAACAGTATTTCTCCACTATTTACTACTACTACTACTAACTTGGCTCAGGGACCCAAATAGGGTCTTGGCCTCCGAAACGAGAGCACGCCATCTGTCCCGATCGTGCGCAGCTTCTTGCCAGTCGTCGACTTGAAGACGTGCTGCCAAGAGGGCGTACGTGGGACGACCAACTGGTCGCCGCCCGGTTGGGCGTCCCAGGTATCGCTGGGGGGACAGTGTCCAGGCGGATTTTTCTCCACTATTTAATGGATGTTATTATACATATAAACCTTCCTCTTGAATCACTATCTATTAAAAAAACCGCATCAAAATCCGTTGAGTAGTTTTAAAGATTTAAACATACATAGGGACATAGGGACAGAGAAAGCGACTTTGTTTTATACTATGTAGTGACTATCTGCAAATTGAACTTTTCTTAAAAAAACTCTTGTAGACCATTTCTCTCACTTTTTTTTTACACACGCCTAATTTTTCGTCCGACATTTACCTGCTCCTGATTTTATTTACACGTGTGTTCGGTGTTCCCTTGACTGACCTAATAAGTTTTTGTCTATTTTCTCTTCGTCTAACAACTTTTACTAGAGTGAAAATGAGCTAAAAACGAAAAAAACCAGATTTATATATTCAATTCAACGAAATCCTATGAACTATAGTTACTAGACTCTTCAAATTTGGCATAGAAGTAGGTGATTATGATTATAATAGACTAGCTGTTGCCAGCGACTTCATCTGCAAAGAATTCGTTTATCGCTATCCCGCGGAAACTACGCAATTTTCCGGGATAAAAAGTAGCCTATGTGCTATTCCAGACTTTTCTCTATCTGTGTGCTAAATTTCATCCAGATCCGTTGGGCCGTTCTGGCGTGATTGAGTAACAAACAAACATCCATCCATCCATCTATCCACCCATACTTTCGCATTTATAATATTAGTTAGATTGACCGAGGATCTCAGGTATTTATCAGGTACCTTGTGTTTCGTTAGGCGTGGAGAAGCTGCCGCTGCCGCCGCGCATGCGCGCCTACCTCAAGGAGTACCACTACCGGCAGCGCGTGCGCGTGCGCCGGCTCGAGCCGGAGCTGTTCGCGCATATGGCGTAATGGTAACATTCATATCTTATATCCTACTAGCTGCTGCCCAGCGTCTTCGTCTGCAAAGAATTCGTTTATCGCTATCCCGCGGGAACTACGCAATTTTTCGGGATAAAAAGTAGCCTATGTGCTATTCCAGACTTTTCTCTATCTATGTGCCGAATTTCATCCAGATCCATTTGGCCGTTCTGGCGTGATTGAGTAACAAACAAACATCCATCCATCCATCCATACTTTCGCATTTATAATATTAGTTAGACTAGTGTTATAAGTATAATTATAACAAACCGGATAACTCACGTATAAAAGCCGAAGGGATGCTCCGACAATTGTTTCGGACTATTCCGTAGTCCTTCATCAGAGAGCGCCCGCCCCGGCGGCAGCGAAACGAACACTCATTCCATCATCCCTTCGGCTTTTATACGTGAGTTATCCGGTTTGTTGTAATTATGTTCGAGTCTCACGGTAGTTTCATGTTGAAAATATAAGTGCTAAGATTTTTGTGTGTGTATGTTTGTTCCTTCTTCACTCTAAAACCCGAGGCAATATTTTGTACATAATTTTGCTGTAATTTTATCTCCCCTCTACACGCATAAGGACCAATATTCACTAAAGTTATATTCGCAAAACGACCAATACGTATACCAAAGAATGGCCAATACACTCATAGACCAATACGTATAACAAAGAATGGCCAATACACTCAGACCAATACGTATAACAAAGTATGCCCAATACACTCAGACCAATACGTATAACAAAGAATGCCCAATACACTCATAGACCAATACGTATAACAAAGAATGGCCAATACACTCATAGACCAATACGTATAACAAAGAATGGCTAATACACTCAGACCAATACGTATAACAAAGAATGCCCAATACACTCATAGACCAATACGTATAACAAAGAATGGCCAATACACTCATAGACCAATACGTATAACAAAGAATGGCCAATACACTCATAGACCAATACGTATATGGACCAATGAATACGGTCTTGGGTTATCTCCAGTTACTTTATTTACGATGAAATAGTTAAAAAATAACAAAAATTAGAACAGTTAAGAATGAAAAAACCTTATATTAGGTTGAAATACACACCTCCAGCCCAAATACGTCCCACTGCTGGGCACAGGCCTCCTCTCAGAATGAGAGGGCGAGGGTTGAAATAACTGGGACAAAAAAATACAGCTGTCGTCGCGTGTCAAAGGAAAAGAAGCATTACTCCATTCAATTAAGAGTGTCACTTGTTTGTTAATTTAAACACCGATGCGTGAGCGCCGTTATACTAATTTTGAAAAACTCTAACATTTGTTTCAGATCGTGTTGGAGTGAGGCGTAGAGTGGAAAAGAGACAGATGAGGTACTGAAGTTTTTCATATGAAATTGTTGCCATGTTTAAGCGTTGACAGTTAGTGAAGCGAACCTAAACGGTTTTATTACGATAAAGTTAAACAGACGTTGAACGCGTGTCTAAAAATCCATTGACTTAAGGTTGATTTTGCAATAAATTACTTTTAGACACGTGTTTAACTTTTTTGTAATAACACAGAAAATGTCTACTTTTTAACGCTACGAAATAGAGATGGGTAATTAGCCGATACTATTCGCTCACTCAGCGAATCGGGCACAGATCACTGCGCAGGCGCATTGAGTTAAGTTTATATAAACGAAAAGTACGTAGCCCCGTAAGTACCAAAGTACCGAACGGAAATTTCCTCAATTGCCAGCGGAACACGTAAAATTGTGTCACACACCTCGGGCGGTAAAGAAAGCCTCGGGTCGCATGTTTATCGCCCTCATATTAATGCACACAAACGGATAACTCGCGTTTTATTACGTCGGAAAAGGTCCGACAGTTTCGAATCGATTCGCGATTCTTAATCATGGTGCGACGGGGGCCAAGACGCGACGGGCACGTGAGTTATCCGTTTGTGTACATTAATATGTCTGAGCCTCACGGTAGTTTTATATTAAAAATTTATCGCCCTCGCCTTTGGTTCGTGCGACAACTGTGATCTGAGACACTCTTTATTTCACCACCCTCGGAGTGTTAATGTGCGAGTGCCGGACGGGAATTGAACCCGTAGCGCCAAGCGTCCCACAAATTTGGGAATTTTCATGTTTTTTTAAATGACAACAAACATATAAAATATATTTTTCTAAGAACTATAAAATAATCGGAATGTAAGCTAAACAAATATTTGTTGTTATGAAATATCAAATTAATCAAGAAATTTATTTCTTGATTTTTAATGTTTTACTTTTTACATTTAGAAAAATCCGAAAAGTAAAGCTATGGCCGGGAATCGAACCCGGGTCCTCGTCATTCCGTCCATTCATTCATTTTTCTAACGGTAAAATGTAAAAAGTAAAACATTAAAAATCAAGAAGTAAATTTCTTGATTAATTTGATATTTCCTATCATTTGAAAAACAGCGCCTTCTCTCGTCCCTGGTGAGCAGTACATGTTCCACGGGAGTTTGTAATTGTGTCGTACAGACACATCATTCAAACAGAGGACGCTTAGCGACAAATATTCGCATAGTATCAAGGTCACGTGACCAGTGTTGCCGTTTGGTTCTGTTTCTTCCGTTTTGCGGAACTTTTGACCCCCCCGCGGAACTTGGAAGGAACTTTTTAAACGGTGTGTATTTAATTATTCATAGGTATCTAATGATTTTAAATAAAATGGAACTTTTCTACCAAAAATGGAACTTTTTAATGTAATTTTCAAGGGAAGTGACCTGGCAACACTGCACGTGACAGTTGGTAACAGATAGAAAAAATCGAAGACTTAGTCACCTGCTATGGGTGGTGTAGGGGTATAGCACGCGTCACGGAATGACGAGGACCCGGGCTCGAAAACCGGCCATAGCTTTACTTTTCGGATTTTTCTATGTGTTCTAATTTTCAGTGTCGCTTACAAATTAAATTTGTTTCTATCTTTTACTAGAAAAATATAATTTTAATATGGAATTTATATGGGCGTAGTGTTAGACGTGACATGTCATATCGGATCTCTCTTTCTAATCGCTGTCTAACTAAATAGTAGTATCAGTGTTACCCGTCTCTGTTGCAAACTGAAATAATATGAAATGTGATCTAATGATAGACATAAGGATAAAATAATACAATATGTTACAAAAATACTTTAATGGGGTTAAACGGTTCCTTTGGACGTTGCTAAACCGGTATAGCCATGTCGTACCGGTTTGGCAACGTCGCTCGTGAACCTGAGCGTAAAATGCGACGTTGCTAAACCGGTATAGCCATGTCGTACCGGTTTGGCAACGTCGCTCGTGAACCTGAGCGTAAAATGCGACGTTGCTAAACCGGTATAGCCATGTCGTACCGGTTTGGCAACGTCGCTCGTGAACCTGAGCGTAAAAATGCGACGTTGCTGAACCTAATAGCACGGCTTGTAGACAATAGAGAAGACACTATGACTTACGACGAGTATAGTGGACTGACATGACAGCCTGTAGGCTTATTGTCTAACTCGCTCGCAATCGCCATCGTGTTCATTTTGACAGTTCATGTATGGGCTGACAATTGGCATCGGAATCAGCTAGCTGTCACATTCATACTAGAACTGTCAAAATGAACACGATGGCGATTACGAGCGAATTAGACAATAAGCCTGCTGGGCCCTATTTTATAAAGCTACATAAGTTGCAATTTACAAGCGGAAGTCTCTTTCTGACCCTATGTGTTAGATAGAGATTTCCGCAAATAGGGCCCTGCTAGGGTTGACACTACTTTTGTTTTTTGTTTTGGTATTTTTGTAATGTACTGTAAAAAAACTTTGTAAAACATGTAACCGGTGAAATCAACTATACATGATTAATGAATAATATCGAAATAAAACGCCTTAATTATTATCGTGAATAAGTTAAGATAATTTATCATTTTTGTTGGTTAGGAGCAGCCGACGATAGTTTTTTTTTTTTTAACTCTAGTCCTATTGCATCACATTTAAAAATGAGCTAGTTAAAAAAAAATTTTTTTTTTTTTCAAAAATTTTGTAGGTTTACCTCTGCGAATTCAGTTGGCTTATAATTCTGTTATCCCACGGGAAAACAATTTTCCGGGATAAAATGTATCCTAATATCATGCAGACAGTCTAAATAACACAAAGAAATCACTGAAAAATAACGACAAAATACTATGTATTTGCTTTCTTCCTCGCGAAGTTACAGAGTTCCCGCGGGATGAAAACGGATTGACTACTACTAACTAGATAATTTGTAAAACTAAACTTCCCGCCGTGTAAAGTCGCGATCAGATACTTCTGTCTGGTGTTCAAAAAAGTCTGAACACGCCCTAACGCGATTTTTCGTGGTGTTCATATATTTTTGTACAGTCAAGGGCATAAATATATGTACGTTGCCAAGACGTCAAAAACATCTATACACCTTTGTGCCTTAAACATTAAGGTCGGTGACATATATTTGACATGATGGCTGTATCGATATTTATGCCCTCGTCTGTTCTATGTGTACTAGCCAACGGATAAGCATACTTAAATATATAAACTATTGTGCAAAAGATACAGATCTGTAACAGACAGTCAAAGCGGAGGTTGCTTGAAACAAAATAAAGGTAAAATTAACAGAAATAACAGAAGTGTGAATAGTAAAAGTATTTGAATGAAAACTCAATAAAATCTTATCAAAAATCGAGTAGGCAAACTTATTTTGTTAGAAAGAAAACCTGTGCGTAATGTATTACATGTTATATAAATTTGTGGAATATTCTTTGATATTTTCTTTATAATTTAATTCTGGGCATAAATATCGATACAATCATCATGTCAAATATGTGTCACGGGCCTTATTGTTTGTGGCATAAAGTTGTATAGATTTTTTTGACGTCTTGGCAACACACATATATTTATGCCCTTGACTCTAAAAGAAAAAAAGAACAAAGAAAATACAGAAAGAAAGAAAGAAAGAAGACATTTATTCATTTACGTTTAAATCGTCAAATACGTTTATTTGATACGTTTATTTTCTACTATAACACAGTAGTTTTATATAGATTTAATAGTTATGAGAAAAACGCTGTGCTATATTATTATGTAATGTAACAAAGTTGAATTATAGTAAACATTAAATTTATATAATTTGCTACAAATTTGAAATAAACATAGTTTTTATAAAAAAAATATCAAAGAATAAGGCCTGTTGCCGTACATACGACGTCCCATTGTTGGGGAAACTGGGCAATACCGCCTGCTCGCATATTTTGTAGACTAGACTCACTTAATAAAGGACTCGGTGAGCTCGAAAAATCCGAGTACCGTGCCGTGTCACGGCACGGCTCGGGACTCGGATTGTTCGAGTTCACCGACTCCTCTATTAAGTGAGTAGAGTCCACAAAATTAGGACTCTACAACTCGAGTCTTTTACAACACTAATTCGAAATGCAAAATGCAATGCGTTTTCAATTATGAAGCCAACCAGCTTAGATTCCGGTCGAGTTTGTAATGTAAATAGAATTGACACTTGTCAAGCGTTCGAGTAAATATGCCGTTGTGTTTGTTATTTAAGTTTTTCTTTGGCATGTATTAGGCGGGCAATAATATCGTGATACTGGTATTGCAATATAGGATCGTGGTATTCAAAACAACCGGATTCGCTGCGATACGCATTAATACGATCGGATAACCCAGTGGTTAGTGACCCTGACTATGAAGCTAGAGGTCCCGGGTTCCAATCCCGGTATGGGCAGACATTTTTATGATGAATACGAATGTTTGTGCCCGAGTCATGGATGTTGTATGTATTTATGTATCTACATTATATAAGTTTGTTTATCCGTTGCCTGGTACCCATGGTACAAGTTTTGCTTAGTTTGGGACTGGGTAAATTGGTGTAATTTGTCCCATGATATTTATTTATATTTTATGATATGGATCACGCGGTAATAATCATCGTCTAATTGATGTCTGTAGGCGTCTCAGCTATGGCCTGATAATTCAGCTATAACGAAATTTCCAGTGACAATCTTGCGGAAAATATCAAACAAGAGGTGTGAGCCGGGGTTCGAACCTGCGACCATACTGTAGGTCGACTCGGCTTGACAAAATTAAGTATTGTAATTTGTAAATGTAAATATTGGTTAATTATTACATAAGTTAAAGTTACGGTTTGGTTCACAGAGATAGTGGTAGGAAATAATTAGAAATCTAACTTTTTTTTAAGCTATGTTCTATTTTCTGTACTTATTTGTCTTGTCTTTTGTGGAGGGATCGCTTTTAGGCGATAAGACCGCCTATTGTCCGCTGTGCCTTTTTATTTTTGTACTCTTAATGGTCGCTAGATGTACATAGAAACTGAGTGCTCAAAGATATTTGAAGTGTTTAATTGTTTTTGAGCACCCAGTATCTAAGGGTGACTGTACTGGTTTGAATATTTGAGCAATACTGCAAAATTTAAAAAGAAATCTCCGTGAATCATACCTTTTTGTTTTTCTATTAAACAAAGAAATAATGTAATATCTATGCCTATAAAAAAAAGTGGTGAAGTCAAACTTGGTATACCTTTTTAGTATAGGAATGGGTATAATATGTTATTATATTTACTGTATAATAAAAATGTACTATCTACATAAAAATTTATTTTATTAGTTACCCTTCTTACGCCTTTGCCCCGCAAACACTAATAGGAAAAAAATACCCAAATGTTTGCATTGGAAAACATTTATCTTAACGTTCTACGCTATCTGTTTAAATATAAAAGACAAATGTGACTTACTGATCGATCAACGCACAGCTCAAACCACTTTGATTGCTGAAACGCAGATTTTTATGGCGAAGGCTTTCGCTAAAAGGATTTTAGAGCCGGATTAAGGTTTAAGTCCAGGGCCCTATTTCATAAAGCTACAAGTCCCAATTTACAAGCGCAAGTCTCTATCTAACACATAGGGTCAAAAAGAGACTTCCGCTTGTAAATTGTTACTTGTAGCTTTATGAAATAGGGTCCAGGGCTCGGAACCGGTTAAAATATACCTGTTAATGTCGTTCCAATGCCGTTAATTTATTTCGTTCAATAATATACCGGTTAATCAATAGGACGGAACAAAGTAAAGTCGAAATGGGATTCACCCGTGGTCCACCTCCACTGGATCCCTCCGGGGTTGCGGGTGTCTATGGGCAGTGGTGATCACTTACCATCAGGTGACCCACTTGATCGTTTGCCTTCCTATTCATATAAAAAAATAACCTAATTTGTCCACCCGAAAAAAATGCTACTATTTACAGATGTAGTGCGAAATGATTTTCCATGACAATTCGTTGAATCCCATGCGGTTTTCAACTTTAAAGACATGTGTATAAGGTTCTTATTCATAAAACAATTCAATCTGAAGCTGCATTGTATACACGACATTAATAACATGCCACTAAAGTTGAAAACCGGATAAAATTTAACGAAATGTCATAGAAAATAATTTGGCACTACACCTGTATTTTGAATTACTCAATATTTTAATACAAAAATACGTAGGTTAAATTAGGTATGTTCAGTTGTCCGAAGAGCAAAATACCCAGAGAAGGGAGCTCCATCGAAAACTAGGTGGACCACGGTTAAAGAAAATGCTTACCTTACCGTTTGCGTTACCGGAATAATACCGGTTAAACTCAGTGTTGTGTGAGATGCGATCTCGTTTCGTAATTTTCAATTTAACCGGTTAATTTCTGTAATGTAGGTAGCCTTATAAGTATAAGTATAGAATAAATCGAGGAATCACCAGTACGCGTTTCATTGCTAGCCTTGGATAAGCCCTAATCTACTCGTAGACCGCCTGCATCTAGTAGGCTTATTGTCTAACTCGCTCGCAATCGCCATCGTCTTCATTTTGACAGTTCACGTATGGGCTGACAATTGGCATCGGAATCAGCTAGCTGTCACATTCATACAAGAACTGTCAAAATGAACACGATGGCGATCGCGAGTGAGTTAGACAATAAGCCTACGATATCACAATTTCGTTTCCCAAAAACGTTATGACGAACGAAATGGACACAGACTAGTGTCTCAATTAAAAGATAAAGATATTTTATTGTTCAACATGAGCTCTTTATACGTGCCGGCACGTAAGTCTAGCGATGACGAGTCACGTGGAGGGGATCTGCGCACCCACGGATACCGTATTTTATACTTCTGCGCATACAAGGTCCGATTAGACTTACGTGCCGGTCTGCCGGTACATAACCGGTAAAGTAATTTTCGTTCTTGGGCGTATGAACAATACCGGTTTGAACACAAAACGGTATCCGAGCCCCAGTTTAATTTTGAGCGGACGAAGCCGCGTTCTGTTGACAGCTAGTGGAAAAATAAAAAAACGATGTCACTATAAAAACTTTACTGAGTTAATTTCAATAAATAACTATACTAGTTCTGATATACAAATAATTATTGCGTTATTATTTCACTGATACATGAAGTTAACAAATATTATCTATTATAAAGGGAAGTTTGGATTTACTTTTCACAGAGGAAGTATAGAGCGGAAATATATAATTTATTTAATAAATCGCCAAGCCAATGAGGCGAGTGCTGCGCGATCGGCCGGCCGAAGGTCAAGCAGGTGACTAGAGCGGGACAAGCAGCTATTATGATCACTATTTTAAATTTACGAAAAACTGACAACAGTGCAACTCTACTGAAGTCAATTATTAGTCGAACTTTTATAGTTCTTTTTTGTAACCTCTACTTGTCTAGTAACCTGGTTGACCTTGGACCGGCGTCGCTACAGCAATCGCCGCAGTGGCTTGCTAATTTTTTTTAAATAACTTGTTATTATTCCACTCTTTTAGTTAACATTTCTCTATACTAAAGGAATACAGGTTTCTTATTTGATACGGGTTTTTCTTAGTTTCCCAACTTTATGTAGTATGGGGTGTCTCGATATTTTTACAGATTACAGTGTTTTGTTGAATATATTCGATTGTATACTAGATATTGACTCTCTTTAGATTCTAAACACAAAAACAACGCATCTTCTTGGACATCATACAAGGCTTCTTAGATTTACCCCGTAATAGGCTTCTGCTAACTTAACAATCGTTTGTCCTTATCTGTGAAAAGTAAATGTCAGTGTGACAGATAAGGACAAACGATTGCTAAGTTAGCACAAGCCTACAGAGCAATTATGAATAAGGGGTAGGTTCGGAATATTCTAGCAGACAATTAGTGACTTTTTTTTGTAAACGCTCTCGTACATCTTAAGGAGGGATTCAATTTAGTACAGAAATATTAACATAGATAGCGTTTGGAACAAGATTCGTTTGCTGATTTAATAGTACTGGGTCCTCACCATGACGTCTTAATGCGGTTCAGTTTAGGTTCGCTCGCTGTCAGATTCATACTAAAAGTGACAGCTAAAACTTGAACCGAGTCAGAATTAGGACGTCATGGTAAGGCCCCTGGTTTTAGGAAACAGAAAAAAAAATTACATACATACATATCGTCACGCCTCTTCCCCACAGGGGTAGGCAGAGACTACTTTGTTCCAAAAAAAATAAAAATGTTAAATTAACACATTGTTTATTAACATGTTGTTTATTAATTTGTTGTGTTTTGTTGTTTGTTGTTGTTGTATGTTATGTGTGTTTGTTTGAAAAAAAAATAGTTTTATGATATTCCATTAAATACTTCTCGTCTAGTCGCACCTGAGACGTGACACTTGAACACGACAAATATTTCATTGCATGTTTAAGAAGAAGGGTCCATTCTCAGTAGAACGGGTCTACAGGGTGTATAAGACACCCCCTAACAATAATCAACTGGGGTATATAACCATAGCTATAGAAGCTAAAAAAAATATTAAAAATAAAATTGGAGGATTTTTTTTTATATTTTCTATAGGAATGGTAGTATTAACTGTAATCATTCCTATAGAAAACATAAAAAAAAAATTAGTCCAATTTTTTTAAAAATATTTTTTTTTAGCTTCTATAGCTATGGTTATATACCCCAGTTGATTATTGTTAGGGGCTATCTGATACACCATGCAGAAAATATAAAAAAAATTTACTCCAACTTTATTTTTAATATTTTTTTTAGTTTCTGTAGCTATGGTTATATACTCCAGTTGATTATTGTTAGGGGCTATCTGATACACCCTGTATAATGATTTTATCCCACAACATTTAAGTCCCGTATATACAGTTTGTCATCATTTTCGTTAATCATAAAGCATTTCAAATTTGAAAAACACGACTTCACGTGTCATGAAAAAACAACGACTAACGAATATTATGACCACTGAATATTATCGTTTACACGCATCTCGCCAGAAACGCAGAAAGCCAGGAACGCAAAATGCCAGAAAAGCAATATGTCAGAAATGTTTGATTAGTTTTCATTGCCTGAATTCTTCGGCTATTACCCGTGGTCCCACTGTTATAAAAAAATACGAATTACACTCCACTATAACGTCGACGGCACCTCGCTTTAGTGGGCTTCCTATTTCTATTCAGTATTTGAAAATACCTAACGAACCTAACCTAATTTTATTATCTCTAGTGAGGATTTATTGCTTCATTTGTTTTAGCATTTTGCGTTCCTGGGCTTCTGCGTTTCTGGCATTTTGCGTTTCTGGCCTTCTGCGTTTCGGGCTTTTTGTCTAACTGACATTTTGCGTTCCCGACAAGATGCGTGTATGCGAAAATTATTCAACAAAAAGGTACCCGCAGTAGAATTAGCAAATATTCATTACGGAAAACCGTACAAAACCCAAGTGTTTCGATACGAAAGTTCACACTTCACTCACTCCGCAACTCCTTAACAATGTTAAAAAACAGCGAATCATATCACGACAGATTGATCTCGGAGAAATCATGCAGCGGATCCGTCCTCTCGTTCGAAATGTCAGGTTTATCTTTCTCATCAGAGTCGTTACTAAAATTCTCTATGTCCAAGTCGTCAAAGTCCTTTTCCGTCTCCGTGGGGGTGACAGAGCGGCACTTGGACGGTGACAGATTCTGGACGGCCGTTTTGGAGACGGTCTTGAAGAGTTCTTCCAGGTTCGTCTCTGTTGATAGCTTGAGGGCGTGCTCCCAGCCCTGGACGGTCTGGGAGTGGAGGGCTACCTGTTGGGATAAATATGTTATAGTATTTCCAATCATTTATTTTCTCGATGACAGCTCCCGTAGAATGTAACTGCGTTTAGTTACGCAAAAATTAACTTTCAAATGCGAGGTACATGTAAAAAATATGACAACTGCCTAATTTTACTATTTTATGACAAATTGAGTCCATATACAACTTGTCCCCAGCCTATGGACATAGACGAATACTACACGTTTATTAGGGTATTTCTAACCAATATGCAAAGTATTAAAACAATCGGTCTAGTATTTACCGAGAAAACAATGGTTTTCAAATTTTAGCTTTTGGAGCACCCTCTATTTACATTGTGTTGATTAATACGCATTTATGCGACCAATGCAATCTCTTTTGAAGAGTTTGAAGTACTGTAATAACAATATTCAAGTGGAAACTCCTTAGACGTGCATGAAAACTCTGTGGTAACTGCATGATTTTCTTTTAAAATAAATGACACTTATTAAGTGACGTTGCCATGCCATAACATAAATCAATTTGTTTGGTTTTGTTCATGAAAAGCATTTTGATAAGATGGCACGATATTCTGCTGCAGTGTACATGGATATGATATTAATTATCAGAATGGCAATCTCGCCATCAGAACGTACCGTGAGCGATAAAGTGAAACTAGGTGATGCCCTAATAACCCGCGTACAATAACAAGAGCAGTTCAAAGAGTGAGAGAAAATCGCCCACTGGACCCAACAATTAACCGCGAAGACGTTATAACCCGGCAATTGCCTATCAGGCAAGAACAATATATTTTTGAATACTTTCGTCGTACGCCTAAATCTAGCTTGCGGCGAGCGGCTCGCCGTTTTCATGTTCACGGTAACATTCGGAAAGTTAAAGACGATGGTTTCAGACAGTGCTCTGTTACGAAAAGTCCAGAGCAATATGAGGCGGCGTTTACACATGTGTACACTAAGAAACGGTAGCCACTTTGAACATTTAAAAATTTAAGTTTTTACATTTTTTTTTTAATAAATGGTGATTGCCTAAATTTGGTTTCATTAATTATTTTAATCCTAAAGTTACAATTTCGATACTTGATAGTCCGATCAGTTTAATAATATGCCTAGTATTGCTGGTAGATTAGACATTTATCTACTCCGATGGCGCGTGTGTGTTGCCTGTAAGTAGATACGCACACATATCCCTGTTGTTGACTTTGACATGTGTGTCACACTCACACAGGCATATCATTTCATCTCATTGGTGTCAATAATGATACAGTATGTAACTTTTTTCTGCCTTTTATCTGGAATTAAATTTGTTAGAAATTTTTGATTCTTGATTTTACTTCTAATTAAAACAAAAACTGTTTCACAGCATTAGTGAGAAGTAGCATTACGATGGTGTTCATTCTGTGTCCACAGGCTGGGGACACGTTGTATGCAGTATTTTTTTTAAATTACGATAAACAATAAACATTTTAAAATAGTTACAATCTATGGCAATGGATGTTACGATTGAAATATCGATATTGTATCGGTATTGTGTATATTGAACTAGATGTGTTCCCACGACTTTGTACGCGTTTTCATTTTTTCCCGGGATAAAAATAGCCTATGTTACTCAGTAATAATGTAGCGTTCTACCGATATAAATGAGGGTAGTTGTGCGCCGATGTCAACTGCGCCGAGTAGCTGCGCGAGCAGAGCGTTGGCGCGCAGTGTTCGTTTCGCTGCCGCCGGGGCGAGCGCTTTCTGATGAAGGACTACGGAATAGTCCAAAACAATTGTCGGAGCATTCCTTCGGCTTTTTATACGTGAGCACAGAATATATAATAGTACTAACGTACAGAACGGCCACGCTCCGCCCCGCACCGATTCGAGTTACCCCACCCCTCAAGCGCAGTCTGCCGGAAAGCTGCTGGCAACTAGTAGGGCTCGCAACGCGATGTATGTCGGCCGCACGTCACAAGTTTGGGAACCTATCCTACCTACTTCATTTTATAAAACATTAGAAAATTAATGCTTTCTTAAATTATCGCGATTAATACATGAAATAACTACAGAATCATTCGGTTAAGTTTGTTGTCGTACATCTATTGTAATTGAAAATAATAATGCTTAAATACACAGACAGACACATTTTAAGTAAGTTTAAATAAATAGATAACGATTAAGTAGATTTATTTGCACACATCTAAGCCATATCTTCATTATAAGTACCTATATTTATGTCATTGGTAGTACTTATAGTACTAGGTTTTTGCGATAGACAGCCCTGTGTATCTTACGCACACATTGACGCGTGTACAGACGAGACGACGTCGTGCCTGTGTTCATTTCAGAACGCGGATTTTGTACGTCGTGGCCGCCGTGTGACGTGAGTTATCCGGTTTGTTGTAATTATGTTTGAGTCTCACGGTAATTTCATGTTGAAAGTGGCAAATCTTAATCAGTCTGTTAACTAATAGATGATCAAACCTCAATTAAGGATTTTTTATGAATAAGGCTGTAAGTAGGCTGTGTGTGTGTTGCGTGTAAGGGTGTAAGACTGTAGGCTGCAAGTTACCTGTCTGTCTGCAAGGTCCAGCAGCAGGGTCCTGAGCTCAGCCCGGGTCTTCGGGATCCAGTCGGACAACTCCGAACGGATCGCCTCCGACGCCTGCTCCAACCTAAGCGTTTATTATTAGGTATAATTATTTTTAATTTACGCTCTTTTTTATACATTAACTATGTAAAGATGAGGTTGGATTTTGATTAAAAAATATCCATAAAATAAGAGTGGTTTATTTTGTTTCTTATATCGATGTTTTGGTCGTAAATTAATTTACAGTCTGGCGAAAAATAGTAGAAATTAAAAAGTGGCAACTGGCAATACACTTGTCGTCCCGTTTTCTTATACCTATAGATTAGAAAGGGACGACAATAGCACGACAGTATTGCCACTTTTTCATTTCTACTCTTTTTTTGCCAGACTGTAACCTTCGCAATTATTTAGTACCTATTAAAATCATAACCGTTCGGCGAATTAGACATTCGGGAAATCAAACATTGGTGGATTAGACATTCAGGGAATTAGACATTCGAGAAATTAAACATTGGCAGAATTAAACGTTCGCGGAATAAGACATTCGGCGTATTAGTCATACATGGGTGAAATTAGAAATTCCTAGAAATAGACGTCAAGGAAGGACCATAGCGAACTAGACAAAGTTTATTTATAATTGTACCTGTTGTGCAGTTCGTCTGAATTGTTCCCCGCTACAAATGTTGCTGTAACAAAAAAAAACATATAATATGAGTATAAATAACTAGCTTCTGCCCGCTTCGTTTGCGTAGAATTAAGCTTAAGAATGATGTTGATAGCATCGCTGCATTAATTATTTTCATATGTCTGACTCATGTCTGTCTTATGTCTGACTTATGTCTGCCTTATGTCTGTCTCATGTTTGTCTTATGTCTGCCTTAAGTTTGTTTCACGTTTGACTCATGTCTGTCTTATGTTTGACTCATGTCTGTCTTATGTCTGACTTATGTCTGCCTTGTGTCTGTCTTATGTTTGTCTTATGTCTGCGTTATGTTTGTCTTATGTTTGTTTCACGCTTGTCTTATGTCTGTCTCACTTCTGCTTCATGTCTGACTCATGTCTGTCTTATGTCTGACTTATGTTTGCCTTGTGTCTGCCTTGTGTCTGTCTTATGTTTGTCTTATGTCTGCGTTATGTTTGTCTAATATTTGTTTCACGTTTGTCTTATGTCTGTCTCACTTCTGCCTCATGTCTGTCTTATGTCTGACTTATGTTTGCCTTGTGTCTGCCTTATGTCTGACTTATGTTTGCCTTGTGTCTGCCTTATGTTTGTCTTATGTCTGCGTTATGTTTGTCTAATATTTGTTTCACGTTTGTCTTATGTCTGTCTCACTTCTGCCTCATGTCTGTCTTATGTCTGACTCATGTTTGTCTTATGTCTGACTTATGTCAGTTTTATGTCTGCCTTGTGTCTGTCTTATGTCTGCGTCATGTTTGTCTAATGTTTGTCTTATGTCTGTCTCACTTCTGCCTCATGTCTGTCTCATGTCTGACTCATGTCAGTCTCATGTCTGCCTTATGTCTGTATCTGTCCTCGTGTGCTCCGGTGCCCGCCTGAGAGACCGTAGACTTATCGGCACCCGTGGGGTGGGCGTCATCATCATCAGCATCAGTGATAGTACCGCTCGTCCCTCTGCCACAGCTAGTCCTCGTGCGCTCCAGCCTACCTGGGACACCGAAGATTTATAGCGACCGGTAGTCATCATCATCATCACAGCACTGACCGTGCAGCGCGTCCCGGTCGCGTATCTTGTCGTGGTGCGCGGCGGCGTAGGCGGCCAGCAGCGGCAGCTGCGCGCGGTGCTTGTGGTCGTGTTTGTGCGCGCGCGCCGCGCCCCCCGCCCCGCCGCCCGCCCCGCACGCCGCCAGCGCGCCCGCCACCGCGCCGCGCTCGCGCACCGACCACGCGTCGCACGCGCGCTTCAGCCTGACACACACACGCATACATACAGATTACTGATGTGACGATGTCATATTTTGGACATTCGCGAACGCGAATGCGAATATTCAGTTTTTGTTAAAATTTGGCGCCATTTATCTATGGCTGATCTCGGTGGCGATCCCGTTCGAACGAAGCGCGTTCCGTTTGTTTTTTGTTCCGAAAATAGCACAGTTGATACGAACGCATTCGATTGAAGTGTCATTACGCTGTAAGAGTTTTTAATGATTCACGGTTAAGTTCATTCGAAATATTATAAACGGGATGTGAACCGCGATTACCTTTATTGAGCTCCCGATATTTCGATACAGTTGCATGTATCATGATCACGGGTAGACTGAAGAAATTGCGGGTGGATGTTATTGTTGGGTAGACCGAGCTCTGTCTACCCTCATTCTTGCGCGTCGACTGCGTGCACTCTCGTTACCACTGGAACCGTTCTCACTCGAAACTCGATTCAAACACACTACACTCACAGTGTCACTTCGGCCACCCGTAATTGATTTTGGACGAGAATTATATAAGGAAATCACCGGATTCCAGATATTCGACAATTTAAACCCATCCTCACGATTAAAATTTTTATGTTTATGGATTTCAACCGCTTCCCTCACCAGTCTCGGTATATAGTGGCGTTCTGTCGAAATGATCTTAGGGCTGTGCAGCTCAATCCAGTGATTTGTTCCCGACTCAATAAGATGTTCAGCAATAGCGGATTTGCGCGTGTCATTATTTTTGACTGCAGTGATGTGCTCTTTAATTCTACAGGCGATCGTACGTTTGGTCTGCCCTATGTACGAACTACCACAACTGCAATCAACCTTATACACACCAGGTTTTTCCAGGGGAAAATTGTCTTTGGGAGACCTCAGAAGTTGTGAAATTTTCCTATGAGGGGTGAAGATAGTTCTCACAGAGTACTTATCTAGTATTTTAGAGATCTTATCTGTCACCCCTTTTACAAACGGCATAAACGCTGGCTGTCTTGAAACACAGTGAGTAAGGCGCTTTGTATTCCTTCTTCGATTATAGGTGCTTGTATTATAACCGTTCATTCTCAAGACCCTTTGCACATGGTTCAACTCCTGTTCAAGATGCTGCTCGTCACAGAGTGCATGTGCCCGATTAGTCAAAGATGTCACAACTGAGCTTAAATGCCTAGGATGATGGTGCGAGCTTGCATGTAAATACCGGTCAGTATGGGTGGGTTTCCTGTACACTGAATGGCTCAACCTTCCGTCATCTCTGACTTTCAGGCTTACATCAAGAAATGCTAGACCCCTTTCCTGTTCCATTTCTAGCGTGAAAGTCATCGACCGATGAGTATTATTAAGATGGCCCAAAATCAGTTCAGTTTCACGTTTTCCACCCTTAATCACACAAAAGACATCGTCCACATACCTCTTCCAGATCTTTATGGGAAACGGTGGTTGAGTAATAGCCAACCGCTCAAAGTGCTCCATCCAAATATTAGCCACAACCGGAGCTACTGGACTACCCATTGCTACGCCCTCAATTTGTAGGTAGTATTGCCCTCGAAATAGAAAATACCCAGTGGTGAGACAGTGTTCAAGGAGCTTTACATACTCAGCAGGGATGTTATTTTGCTGGATCAGGTTCTTTACCACTTCAATACTATCCGCAACAGGCACATTCGTAAACAACGACTCAACGTCAAAACTGACCATAACTTCGTCTGGTTCAACTGAAATATGCTGGATAATCTCAATCAAATGGCGTGAGTCCTTCACATAGGAGTCTGTATGCCCGACAAGCTTCTGCAGTACACCAGCAACATGTTTCGCTAGGTCATAGGTAGGGGAGTCTATCTGACTAACAATAGGTCGTAAAGGTGTGTTAACTTTGTGAATCTTGGGTAAACCGTAAATTTTTGGCGGAAGTATGTATGTGGGCATACAGACTCCTATGTGAAGGACTCACGCCATTTGATTGAGATTATCCAGCATATTTCAGTTGAACCAGACGAAGTTATGGTCAGTTTTGACGTTGAGTCGTTGTTTACGAATGTGCCTGTTGCGGATAGTATTGAAGTGGTAAAGAACCTGATCCAGCAAAATAACATCCCTGCTGAGTATGTAAAGCTCCTTGAACACTGTCTCACCACTGGGTATTTTCTATTTCGAGGGCAATACTACCTACAAATTGAGGGCGTAGCAATGGGTAGTCCAGTAGCTCCGGTTGTGGCTAATATTTGGATGGAGCACTTTGAGCGGTTGGCTATTACTCAACCACCGTTTCCCATAAGGATCTGGAAGAGGTATGTGGACGATGTCTTTTGTGTGATTAAGGGTGGAAAACGTGAAACTGAACTGATTTTGGGCCATCTTAATAATACTCATCGGTCGATGACTTTCACGCTAGAAATGGAACAGGAAAGGGGTCTAGCATTTCTTGATGTAAGCCTGAAAGTCAGAGATGACGGAAGGTTGAGCCATTCAGTGTACAGGAAACCCACCCATACTGACCGGTATTTACATGCAAGCTCGCACCATCATCCTAGGCATTTAAGCTCAGTTGTGACATCTTTGACTAATCGGGCACATGCACTCTGTGACGAGCAGCATCTTGAACAGGAGTTGAACCATGTGCAAAGGGTCTTGAGAATGAACGGTTATAATACAAGCACCTATAATCGAAGAAGGAATACAAAGCGCCTTACTCACTGTGTTTCAAGACAGCCAGCGTTTATGCCGTTTGTAAAAGGGGTGACAGATAAGATCTCTAAAATACTAGATAAGTACTCTGTGAGAACTATCTTCACCCCTCATAGGAAAATTTCACAACTTCTGAGGTCTCCCAAAGACAATTTTCCCCTGGAAAAACCTGGTGTGTATAAGGTTGATTGCAGTTGTGGTAGTTCGTACATAGGGCAGACCAAACGTACGATCGCCTGTAGAATTAAAGAGCACATCACTGCAGTCAAAAATAATGACACGCGCAAATCCGCTATTGCTGAACATCTTATTGAGTCGGGAACAAATCACTGGATTGAGCTGCACAGCCCTAAGATCATTTCGACAGAACGCCACTATATACCGAGACTGGTGAGGGAAGCGGTTGAAATCCATAAACATAAAAATTTTAATCGTGAGGATGGGTTTAAATTGTCGAATATCTGGAATCCGGTGATTTCCTTATATAATTCTCGTCCAAAATCAATTACGGGTGGCCGAAGTGACACTGTGAGTGTAGTGTGTTTGAATCGAGTTTCGAGTGAGAACGGTTCCAGTGGTAACGAGAGTGCACGCAGTCGACGCGCAAGAATGAGGGTAGACAGAGCTCGGTCTACCCAACAATAACATCCACCCGCAATTTCTTCAGTCTACCCGTGATCATGATACATGCAACTGTATCGAAATATCGGGAGCTCAATAAAGGTAATCGCGGTTCACATCCCGTTTATAATATTTCGAATGTCATTACGCTGTGTTGCCAGATGGGGGTATTTAATTAGGCCCAAGCCAATGGGGCTATATCCTTTACCGGGCGGCGATAATTATATAATTAAAAACAACTATATTATTAGATACCCTCAAATATACTTTTTTATATTCGCAGTAATTTTATGAATGCGAATATGCAGAAATATGCGAATGCGAATATTCGTTACATCACTAATACAGATCACAAAACAAATAGACTAACCTAAAAAAATCATTTTAGACACGAGCTATTTTGCTGACTGTACTTTTTGTCGACTGTGCTTGCGTTGTCATCTTTCCTTAAATAATGTGAACCAGATTTCAAGCCAATCAGACTAACCGTTAATAAGTTTTCTCCTGCGGAGTCGGTCCTGGCTGGACCACCAGAATTCTACTACCAGATTATTGTATTCTCATCTGACTTACACGAGTATGCGAAAATTCAACTCAATCGGATGAAGATATCTGCTTCAAAATTGAATCGCAAGATTCCACCCGGAAAAACATACATGCATACGTACATACATACGTTGCACATTAATATAAAGCAGAGCTTCTTATAAGAAATAGTAGAAGTGCAATAAGTCACATTCGCTAGAGAAACCGGTGTCGCCAAACTCACACATCGACAGTTTACTGTTACCTTGAAATTAAACCTAAGATAACAAGGCCACAATAAGTAGAAAAGAGAATCAAAATAATGATGAGTTACTAGCATCGCCTATAATATGATGCCTAAGAAAAACTAAAGCTTACTAAGTTAAGACTCACCCAACTAGTTCAGTGCCGAGCGCGTTGGATCCCTTATACAGTTTGGTGGTGAGCGCGCAGAGGGACGTCAACTTCTGCTGCAACGACTGCAGGTAGTCGCCAGCCGCCGTGAACTCTGGATCTTTCACGCTGGACAACAAAAACAATAGTATTAACTTACCTATCACTTTCATATTATTATACTGCCGTCGAACTGGACGAGTGGCGAAAAAAAGGGGAGGCCTTTGCCCAGCAGTGGGACACTCGATTAGGCTAATATAATAATAATAAAATATTTTGACCCTATCTTGATTATTTTGGGTTAGGTTCGTAAGGACTAGATTGCATAACGACTCTATAAGCAAAACGTCTTAGTTGCATAAGGTCTTGGTAAGCACAATGTCTTTTTTGCAGAATGCCCTAGTGAGTAGAATGTCTTAGTTGTTCGATCGACAACTATAGCATAACGCCCGAAGTTGCAAAATGACTAATAGAGTTTACGTCCAAGTTATTAATAAGTCTTGATTGTAAAACGACGCATAAGGAAAAGTGTCTGGATAGCATATGGTCTTGGTAGCAAAACGTCATGATTGCATACCGGCTAGGTAATATTAGATGAATGAAGAGTTCCTTCACAAACTACGTTTGAGTTTTTCTTGTCATTCAACCATCTAGTCGTTATGCCATTTAGACGTTATTAATGTTTGACGATATGCCTACCTAGTCGTTTTGCTATTACAACATTTTGATATTCTACTATCACGTTTTTTTTCTCTACTATTAAGACGTTTGTACAATTAGACATTTAGCTACCAAGACCTTATGCAACTAAGACGTTTTGCTTATAGTCGTTATGCAATCTAGTCCTTACGAACCTAACCCTTTATTTTGTTATAAACTGACGATCCCTAGCGAATAATTAATATGTATACACTATACAAGAATTGCTCCTTCAACGGTATTAGATAGGTAGATGCAAAAGAACATCGCAATCACACGAATCCAGGATAGAATCTCACACTAACAGTTAAAAGTGGTTGAGGCTGATATGTAAATAATTATCTTACCGGGCACCATTGGCTGGTTTGGCCTCCCCACCACCGTACAAAGAGCTCAAACCCCACAGGTTCATAGCGCTATTTTCATTCTTGAATACCTGCAAACATACAGGGGTAAAGGCGACGCTACACTGCTGCGCGCGGTCTCGCTACGCACGTGGGTACATATTCGCTCCGTGTCAAAATGTAGGCGGTCATATCCACAGCTGTGCACGCTCACGCTACGCACGAAATGCCCAATGGACCCACGTGGGTGTCATGTCTATTTAAATGTTGATGATTATTAATTTGAAAATGGGTAGTTTTTAATTAATTAATAGCTAATCAACTCACTTTATCCAATTCTTCGTCAGGTGTGGTTAAAAATATTCTAAAATCTTCGCTGTGGGTCAGTATCGGATGTTTGGCAACGCGATCTGTAGAAAAGATAGTAAATACAATAGCAACTCACATAGGGACACTTGTAATCCCCACAGGGACACTTGTTACTTCCAACAGTACACTAGCACTGCCACCCACGCAGGGACACTAACAATCCCATAGGGACACTGGTTACTTCCAACGGTACACTGGCACTCCCAATTACTTTCAATGGAACATTGGTAACTCTTACCGGGACACTATTAATCGCAACCGGGACACTAGCAAACCCCACTGGGACACCAGCAGCCCCAGACTCAATCAACCTCCATGGGGACTAGCACAGACACACACTCACTGAGGAAGGAGTCCAGAGCCAGCGCCCGCACCAGCACGAAGCTGGGCTCGTAGCGGTCCAACTGTTGCCGCGCCGAGTGCAGCGGCGGCAGCGGCGGCACCGCCAGCCAGCCGTTCGCAGCGCAAAGACGCTTGTGCAGCACCTTTACACGAGTGTACATAGACATAAACTAAAGTGTACAGTTTTGTGATTTTTCAAAGGCATTCGACAAAGTTCACCACAACATTTTATTAGCTAAATCATCGTTTTTAAGGCGTAAGAAACACCGATCTTCAGCAGTCTCAATCATTACTTAAAAGAAAGGGATCAGACTGTTCAATAAGTGATGAAAGATCAAATATTGTTGAATTCCGAAAGGTGTGTCTCAAGGCTCTATTTTAGGACCAATATTATTCATTGCTTAGATAAGTGATCAGAGTGTTATTCATAGAGTAGAAGGATAGTATCTCACTTTGAAGTGGTTGTACCGCCGCCTGACGCGCGGCGGCGCGGGCCAGCGTGCGCATACGCAGCGCACCCTGTACGTCACGAACGTCTCCAAGGTGGACAGCTGCTTCATGGGCGCGTCTACCTGGTAACAATAGGAGTATATGCAGGACCCAAACGAGATTGTAGTATTCTTTTTTTTATATAGGATCTTCAACTATAGTCCATGCTCTCAAGGCCAATGCCCAGTAATGGGATATACGTAGGCTGGAGACAAGATAATGGTGGTTACCTGATGGTAAGTGAGGGTCTATTCCCACTAGTTCCATCATCACTATACAAAGTAGTACTCAACATAACTAAAATTGGAACTAGTGGGAAGACACCTAAGTGAGCACCAACACCCATGGAGACACAAAGAATAGGAGATACGTTGCCAGCCTAGACGGCTATGACAGAATTCTTCATGTGTTTGTGGAGAGTAAGAATTCTCCACAACGGAACTTAGCACAAGCACTGCAGTATTAGCAAGATGATGGTAGCGATTCCGACGACCTCTGAAATATAACAATAATAGCCCAATCATCTCGGCCTCAAGGCCTCTGCCCTTCAGAGAAATGAATAGTAGGAGTTAGAGTCAGTCGGAGAAGATGATGAAGTGGTAATACCTTGACAGCAATGTCGTAACCATGCTCCATGATGAGCGGGGAGCCATCCTGGGTCTCGGTCACGCTGGGGGCCTCCGTGTCTTCAGTGGGGTCATCGTTGAGGTCCAGCACTGCGGAGCTGCTCTCGCTCGCCATTATGCTGAAATTATAGATGTCCGGGTGAAATTTATTTATTAGATTAAGAAGAGGAATGTTAATTCCATTTTTTCATTTTATTTGGTTTCCGTTTGTTTTTTTTTCAGGGTTGATCAAGTTTTTTTTTGTCATTCTTTGCTATGGTTACTTTCTCCTGGGTCATTCTTTAAGCTGTAGGTTTGAAAATAAAACAAGAAATTACATGTAAACATTCTTATTCGAACTAAGTAATAGTTATATGAAGGATATTGAGACTAATTCAGCCAGTGCAACCTAGATATAATAGGCGGCAAATAAGTAAAATGTGGAGGGGATAAGCGCAGTATGAAAAACAAGATCATTTTCATACTGCGCTTATCCCCTCTATGTTTTACTTATTTGCCGCCTACTGTAACAGTGGTTAACTTATTTAATTAGTAAATTAAATCATTAACAAATAATATCCAACTGGGAAGTATTAGATAGAAAAAAAAATAAAAAATGGCTGACATGTTTTTACAACTCTCTTTAATATTAAAACAGGCAAAATCAAACCTACTGTTAACTAATATACAACAAAAACAGATAAATACATGGGTAAAAAGAAAAGAAAGACTGCTTAGTGAGATATGCCTCTGATCAAAAAGATGTAAGATATTTTTAAGTTTGTAAACAACAAACTCCTTTGAACACTTTGTTGTTTCGCTATAAAAATGCTTCGTTGCAAGCAAAAGCTGTCAAAATGGCAATTAAAAGCACCGGCTAACTAATTAGATTAATTTTAGCCACAACTTTCAAAATTAATCTAAGAATTGGCGACTTCAGATTATCGTTCGATATTTTCTGTATTCTATACCAACCTGACTATAATTTACGAGCAAGTACATAAAATAGGGGCGTTAACACCACTTTAATTATCGTATGACTTTGATAACGCCGTATGAATAAAAACCACACATTTTGCCCTACTTTAGGTACGGGTCGATAATACGTTGCAAAAAAATATTTTCGCACATCACGTCTAACTTCTTTACAACTCCACACGATAAATTATGCTAATTGTTTATTTATATTCACCTGTTATCACTGTAAATATTATTATCTTGAACAAAGCTGATTTTGAACAACAGTAAAAAGGGCAAAATACCAACCAAGTGATGACAGACAGGAAACTTACGTTCCGTTACTCTGCAGATGACATGGCCTTCATTTTGGATCGATATAAGACGATAATTCTTAGCGTAAATAGAAACGCATATAAAGCGCCTATTCATTACACATAAATTACAAGCGTTTTTTCCGGTGTGTGGTGGACTACGTGCCATGAAGTTCAGTTTAAAACCATAAAACGCAGTTGTCCTGTTCACCTTCCAACTATATGCTTTATTTTTGTATTTGATACTGGTATCGTATGTATACTGCATTTGAAACTGTTGTCCAGCGTTTGACCTGCAAGCTATGCTATATAGTATAGCTCACCTTGATCATTTTTCTCGTCATAAGTGGCTCTAATTAGGCCACTTTAGGCCCTGCTGCTATTTTACTCAATAACACGCCCTAGGGCAAATCAACAAAATGTAGGTATTTAATTTTCATACACCACCTACTTGTTTTGCTGACTAACCCGGCAGGCAGCTCTTTCCCTCTCTCTCGATTTTACTCTATAACCCTCCTGCAGAAACCTACACAGCATTTATGAATAAGGTGGAATAAGGGGGTAAAGTCTAGAAAGTCATCAAAGCAAAGGCCTTTCAAAGGCGACAGAAAGAAACTTCAGCAATAAGTCAGCAATAGTCCATTCGAAAAAAAACATTTACAACATCATAATATTTTATTTTTGTTGCAGATTAATTAACGAGATAATGTTGCAAAGCGTGAACCAATGTTTCCTTACGGTAGTTATTTGATTATTCCAATTCTAATTAGTTACCATAGTCAGTTTAACCGTGTATACCTACACTATACCTACATACATATAGTATGTAAAAGTTTGTACTTACATAAATCAAGAAACGTTTCACAAGTGGATACGAAAATTAAAGAAAAAAACAAACGCGTTTCTTACCTACCTGTTCTCCCAAATGTCCCAGCGAGGACCATCAGCATTAAGGAATGCTTTCTTTGGATGTCTTATTCTACATCTTTCTTTAGTTCGCTGTGTTTTGGTGCTTGGAATTGATTCATTAGACAAAGAATCATTTGACGAAATTTCACAATCGAAAGAAATCATGTTTTAATTCATATTTTAATGACTTACTGTATATTTACATAAAATAGATATTTGAAAATTATTTCAATAGACATGTGTCAACAAAGTTTAAAAAATATCAAATGAATCAAGAAATTTTTATTTCTTAATTTTTATGTTTACTTTTACGGTTTTACCGTTAGAAATTTAATTTCTAAACGACACTGAAAATTAGAACACATAGAAAAATCCGAAAAGTAAAGCTATGGCCGGGAATCGAACCCGGGTCCTCGTCATTCCGTGACGCGTGCTATACCCCTACACCACCCATAGCAGGTGAGTAAGCGTTCGAATTTTTCTATCTATTACTAACTGTCACGTGACCTTGTTACTATGCGATTATTTGTCGCGCGCGAGTGTGTTTTGTTGTTCAGTTAGTAATAGATAGAAAAATTCGAACGCTTACTCACCTGCTATGGGTGGTGTAGGGGTATAGCACGCGTCACGGAATGACGAGGACCCGGGTTCGATTCCCGGCCATAGCTTTACTTTTCGGATTTTTCTATGTGTTCTAATTTTCAGTGTCGTTTAGAAATTAAATTTCTAACGGTAAAACCGTAAAAGTAAACATAAAAATTAAGAAATAAAAATTTCTTGATTCATTTGATATTTCCTATCATTTGAAAAACAGCGCCATCTCTCGTCCCTGGTGAGCAGTAGATGTTCCACGGGAGTTTGTAATTGTGTCGTACAGACACATCATTCAAATAGATGACGCTTCGCGACAAATAATCGCATAGTAACAAGGTCACGTGACAGTTAGTAATAGATAGAAAAATTCGAACGCTTACTCACCTGCTATGGGTGGTGTAGGGGTATAGCACGCGTCACGGAATGACGAGGACCCGGGTTCGATTCCCGGCCATAGCTTTACTTTTCGGATTTTTCTATGTGTTCTAATTTTCAGTGTCGTTTAGAAATTAAAGTTTAAAAAACATTAAAGAAAAACTAAAAACAACATAAATAAATGAATCAAACTGTAATTATATTTAATGTTGCGCAGGAATTTCAGTATCTTGAATAGTTCGGAGGTGAAGTTGACAGAAGGAAACAATAGTGTCAATTCTTGTGGAATCCGTGGCAGTGGTATTTGTTTATAATCATCTTTAATTTAATAAATGATACGTAAACAGCTTCCCACGCGATTCTAAACGTAATTTCACCCGGAAGTTTACAAAAAACCACCACCATTAGTGCCAAAATGCAGGGCGTGAGCGCTCCTCGCGAGCAGCCCACGCCAGTCATCAGCACGAGTTCTACGATCTTAAATATGAGAGAAAAAGAGAAATACATCGAAGATTTCGAGTTCCCGTTCTGCGATGAGTCTTCTAAATACGAAAAAGTCGCGAAAATCGGCCAAGGAACCTTCGGGGAGGTCTTTAAAGCGCGCGCACGGAACTCGTCGAAAAAATTCGTCGCCATGAAAAAAGTGCTTATGGACAACGAAAAAGAAGGCTTTCCGATCACGGCATTGCGTGAAATCAAGATCCTGCAGCTCCTTAAACACGAAAACGTTGTTAATCTTATAGAAATCTGCAGAACAAAGGCTACATTGCACAACAAATATAGGTCAACCTTCTATCTCGTTTTCGATTTTTGCGAGCACGATTTGGCCGGGTTATTATCAAACATGAACGTGAAATTCAGCTTAGGGGAGATTAAAAAGGTCATGCAGCAGTTACTGAATGGGCTGTACTACATACATAGCAATAAGATTTTGCACAGAGACATGAAAGCCGCTAACGTGTTGATTACGAAGAATGGTATCTTGAAGCTGGCTGACTTTGGTCTGGCCCGGGCCTTCAGTGTTGCCAAGTCGGGGCAAGTCAATAAATACACCAACAGGGTTGTCACACTCTGGTATAGGCCTCCGGAACTGCTATTAGGTAAGTTACTTACTAGGCTACCAATAGGAGTTCCCAATCCGTTCTGGACCCAAGCCCAAGCCCTTTCATTCTGAGAGTAGGCCTGTGCCCAGCAGTGGGACATTGTATAGCCTGGAGATGATGATGATGAACAAATGGGGTGTCTTATTGCTTTAGAGCCGTTAGTGATTTCTGTTAATCAACTCATGTCTAATAAGAAGTCTTTCAATGATGACTTTTTTTTTACTTTTCTCTTCCATGTATAAATCAAACAGTGAACTCTATCACATATAAAAAAAAGTGTAATGTGTCTGACTGTCAGACCACACACAACCTAAACCACAGCAGCTAGAGACTTCAAATTTGGCAGACATTCCTTGAAGATCACAGATGTGCACTAAGAATGGATTTTTCGAAATTTCTGCAGGATAGGGAACAATTTTTTTTCAACGGATCGAAGCTGGCAATAGTTACACTATATCTCAAAACTGATAGCTGTGTTGTGCTAGGTGACCGGAACTATGGCCCACCCGTGGACATGTGGGGCGCCGGCTGCATTATGGCCGAAATGTGGACACGATCACCCATTATGCAGGTGAGTTAGTTTAATGGGATGATCTCTGAAACATAATGTTTTGTGCTGCGCCTATTGTGTGTGGTGGCTGTGGGTATTTGTACCAGCCAAGGAAGGCTAGCAGACCCTTTGTGTCACCGTTTTCCTGGAGCAGTGATGGGCAAACTACGGTCCACAAAGGAATTTAATGTGGACCCCTGGTGTTCCTTCAAAATTGAGGTTATGGCACAGGATGACGATATTTAGACGGTTCTGCTGTATAAAATAGAATATATGCAAAGGCAAAGGAGCCAGCTAGACTAGCCACTCAGTACATGCGACATGTGTCATCTGAGGTATAGAGTATTTTTTGGATATAATATGACTTGGTTATCTTGCATGTAAATAGCGGAGTAGCAAGGTAAATATTTTGTGTTAATTGAAATGGAACTCCGCAAAGTAACCCCTGATTCAATAAAATATATAATATGAGTAGATACATTCCCCTTTCCACCAATACGCCCACAATTAGGCCTAGGCACAACATAGCCTTTAGGTCTTGTTACTTTAGGCTCTGTCTACTCCATGTGAAGACGTAGTTTATGTATGTATGTAATCCAGGGCTCCACGGAGCAGCAGCAGCTGATCCTGATCTCGCAGCTGTGCGGCTCGTGCACGCCCGACATCTGGCCCGGCGTGGAGGCGCTCGACCTCTACAACAAGATGGAGCTGCCCAAGGGGCAGAAGAGGAAGGTCAAGGTACGTTGGAGCTCTTAAGACCTGTAGGCTTATTGTCTAACCCGCTCGCAATCGCCATCGTCTTCATTTTGACAGTTCATGTATGGGCTGACAATTGGCATCGGAATCAGCTAGCTGTCACATTCATATAAGAACTGTCAAAATGAACACGATTGCGATTGCGAGCGAGTTAGACAATAAGCCTACAGGTCTGCGCGCGGCCTGAAAGTTTGGTATTCCGCCACCACAATCCACATCTCTTCACTACATAGTCTAAAACAAAGTCGCTTTCTCTGTCCCTATGTCCCTATGTATGCTTAAATCTTTAAAGCTACGCAACGGATTTTGATTTTTTTAATAGATAGAGTGAATCAAGAGGAAGGTTTATGTGTATAATACATACATAATATTCCGTGCGAAGCCGGGGCGGGTCGCTAAATAAATATTTCTTATTACTTTTTTAAACAGCTTTTTTACTTGTACTTCTGATTTATTTAGTTTAGTAATTGTTCAATAAATATTCGGCAAATTCGGTAATAATTCAACCGAATATGAATATTTAAAAATATGCCGAATACCGAATGTTCGACGCATCTCTATGTAAAACGTTGTAAAATAGAACGATATAACACCGGTATATTATGTTTGTTTGTGTTTAAATTTCGCGAACATGAAAGAGAGACTAACACGCATAGAAACAAACCTTTCAAAATAATAACGTTACTTTTTATCGCGTTTCAGGAGAGGCTAAAGCCATACGTTAAGGACCCGTATGGCTGCGATCTGTTGGACAAGCTGCTGCAGTTGGACCCTGCCAAGAGGTAAGCACTATATATAGAGAGAGGGAGAAACATTTATTTACACATATTCGATACACATCTAACTAATATTATAAATGCGAAAGTATGGATGGATGGATGTTTGTTTGTTACTCAATAACGCCAGAACGGCCCAACGGATCTGGATGAAATTTGGCACATAGATAGAGAAAAGTCTGGAATAGCACATAGGCTACTTTTTATCCCGGAAAATTGCGTAGTTCCCGCGGGATAGCGATAAACGAATTCTTTGCAGACGAAGTCGCTGGTAACAGCTAGTATTTTTATAATGATGATTGTTATTGTCAGGTATGACGCCGACACAGCTCTGAACCACGACTTCTTCTGGACGGACCCGATGCCGTGCGAGCTGGCCAACATGCTGGCCCAGCACACGCAGAGCATGTTCGAGTACCTGGCGCCGCCGCGCCGGCCCGGGCACCTCCGCCATCACCACCACGTGGCCGGCCAGGCGCCCAAGCCGCCGCCGCCCGTGCAGGACTCCGGCTATCAGGACAGGGTCTTCTGAGTAACACCATCCGGATAGCGGTTGGGACGGTTCGGCGAAAGAATTGTTTGGCGAAAAAAACATTTGTCGAAGTTGTCGTTTGGCGAACGTTTGTTTGTTGGTAGTTTGTGAGACTTGAGAATTTGGTTTAGTTTTTTTTTATTAATTGTATATTTATTTCAAATATTATCAGTTCATATTGTGTTAGCGACGATTAGTTATGAGTTATAAATTATGAGGTGTATTAGTGAAAAATTAAAAATTTTAAACAAAAAAAAAGTACAAATCAAAATGCTAAAAAAACATTACTTATACTAAAAGTTCTAATGGTAATAAATTATTTAATCACCTGTGACTGGCGTAAAGGTTTGCCGAACGGTAATTTTGTGAAATGTTTTTTTTGTGTAAATGATAAATTTGTAAATAGATAGTTTAAGCTTTTTTTGAGGTTATGTGCCTTTGCGCCCAATTTTGACGTTTGCTTTTTTATGGTGGACGAATATTTTTCGTTGACGTTTTGTGTTCCAACTGACGATCTATAGAATATGAATAGGGGAGACAGGGATAGAAGATTCGAAACAACGCCTTGCCACAGAGAAACTACAGACAGAAATTCTGCAAATATATAGATTTGTTTATTTGCTCTTAAAAAATAAATTATTTAAAATTAAGCTGACACACTGAAAGAAAATTCACATCGTGTTCAAGTCATTATGAGATTTAGTGTTCCGAGTGCAGGCTGTTAATTTCCACTGCCTTCTGTTTCATTACTGCCAACTTTGCAATTATATACTGTCGTGGAAATATTGATGTGTATTGCAACGAATCCGGAATCAAAATCAGAATATTTATTATTTAATTGTGTAGGTTAGGTACATAACGGTGAAGAGATTGACTGCGTTTTGAATTGTCACATATCGCCGACAATTGTCTTGTTGGTGATATAGGAGTCAGGTCTGCGCGATGCTCCCAGACTGCTGCTACAACATTAACAAATACAATACAAAAGATTGCAATAGATTACAAGAAATTAGATTTTTGATGTACAATAAAGAGTTATCCATAAATAAAATAGTGATAGCCAATCTTTTTTCTTTGTCTATCAAGTAGATTATCAAAAAGTATGCGACACGTATTTTTTCTTTTTTCACATAATCAAAGAATTACGGAGATTATATCGAGTTGAGGTCGCGTGACGTCACATCTTGGTAATTGGCGCAGTGACGTCACGAGCCTTCTCGAACTATAACTCGCTCTATCTCTGTCATTTTGTGTTTGATCGATGAAAGAAAAAATACGTGTCCTGTATTTTTTGGTAATCTAACTGATGGACTAAATAGAATTTAGTTTTTGTCGAATTATCCCTATTGTTATTTGTACCGAGATGGTCGGGTGCGGTGTCGAGGGCGATCTTAAGTCGTTATGGGCTTATACGCCTTATTTTAAAGACTGGTAACAATTGTCTGATAATATCTCTATTAGACCCTTTCCCTTGGCTAAAGACTCCAGGAAATTAGTTTTTAAAGCTGAATTTACATTATGCAACTAATTTCGTGCAAGTAGCATTATATTGCTCGGCCTATAACCTAACGCTTCATAAGTGATTAGTCAAACGCCGCAGTGTAATGCTAGTTGCATGAAATTAGTTGCATAATGTAAATTCGGCTTTAGCCTCTAGTGTAAACTTCTAATACAACAATCAAATTTATAAACAATACTGAAAGGAACACATGGAAAAACCCGAAAGTAAAGTTATGGCCGGGAATCGAACCCGGATCCTCATCAATCCAGCAACCATAGCTAGTTGGTGAGCCTTCGAATTTTTCCATCTACCAGCACGTCTAGCACGACAGCGCACAAGAGTCGCGACGGGTAATCTATATCGCGCGCGACGCGACTCTTGTGCGCTGTCGTGCTAGAATAGGAGGGTGTTGGAATAATGTATCTACGACAATTACAAACTCCCGTAAAACATCTAGCCTAGACGAAGGTGGTGTAGTATAATCTGCATTATGTAGTAGGAAAAAGAAGGACTTGACCAAGCGGGACACCAAATAGGCTGCATAGAAAACGTAATAAAAAGTAAAACTTACGCTAGAGGCACCATCTGTTTGTTGGATGGCCAATTTTACTTAGTTTCCATGGAGTGGTAAATTGTACCAATAGGTTCGAAACAGGGCTGTAATTATGTACTTTTAAGCAATGTAATGTAATGTATGTACCCATAACTATGTTATGTAAATATCGAAAAATAAATAAAGTTTTTACGGAGAATGTTTTTTATTAATTTCCCGATTAAATAGTTTTTGTTTAACGTATTCGCTGCCAGCTGACAAACCCGAGACTTCAGATACCTGACATTTCAAATCATTTCAAATGCCTGTAAAATTATGAGAGCAGCATTAGCCGAAAGTCACGAAAACGCATATATGCGTCGGTGGCAGTGGTTGTGAACGGCCAGAAAAAGGCTCGACTTATTGAGATTCATGTTTTATTTGGTAAAAACTTAAAAATTATGGTATTAGGTACTAAAATACTATAATGTATGTATGTAAACTCTTTATTGTGCAAAATAAACAAGACAAATACAATTGACAAACAATGAGATACATGCAGAAAGCATACCATGCATGCATACATGCTATATTTTGCTAGTCTCATCATATAGGGTAAACAATCATGCGCGGTCTTTTTAGTGAGATACACTTTTTTATCAGTTACTAACAGAAAGAAGTAAAAGAAGAGAAATACAGAATATAATATGACACAACAGAGGAAAATTATAGAAGATAGATAGAAAAGTGAAATATTTAAAATGTTGCCAGACGTAAAATAAGGCAGGTGCTGCAACCGAGCAAAAAAAATTTAAAATCCGTACATTAAAGTTCTTTGAATGTAATTCCGTGAGATGTAATTCATTCGTATATTACTGTTGGACCAGTCCGACCCTCATAGGGCTGTTTCGTTCAAATCTCACTACTTATAAATCTTCAAAATAATCAATCTCATAAAATACCTGTAATACTTCTTTGGTAATACCAACAAACATTTTTTTATATACAGAGCAATTGACCACAATTGGCATTTTAGTGGCGTCATCTATTATCGAGTAGGTGAATGAACTTACAGCGCTGCCTGTTAAGGAGTAGATGAACGACATTAGTACTCAACACCTACTCGATAATAGATGGCGCTGCTCTACTCTACAAAAACCAAGCAATAACCCTGCTACTGCTAATCAGCTAGCAACTGAATTATCTCTGAAGTATTTAGACGTTTATTAAACCTCCTTTTCGAGGCGTCAGATGACCCAGTCATACGACCAACTGATACCGTTTTGCAATTATTATTTTGCCTCTCTCTCCTAAAATATTTCTCTTCTATCGCAGTTGATTTGTCGACACCTCTGTTCGTTAGATTCACCTGAACTGCCTTATCTACCAATATAACGGCACGGTGATAACTTGCAAAACTTAACGGTTCCTCCGCAATTTCAACTTCGCAAAAATCTCCAAGGAATACCTCACTTTCTTTTTCGTCTGACGCAGCAACCGTTTCTTCAGCTTCTTCATCATCAAGCTGTGTAACTTTTTTTTTTCTATTATTTTTCTTTGATTGTTTCTCTGTAGACTTGCCGTGTTCATCCTTTATTCGTTGACATTCACATTCGTGTAACGGAGCAACCTGTTCTTCAGCTTCCTCTTCATCAACCAGCGGCTTAACTTTCTTTTTTCTATTATTTTTCTTTGGCCGTTTCTCTGCAGATTTGTCGTGTTCATCCTCTATTCGTTGATATTCACATTCATGTAACGGAGCAACCTGTTCTTCAGCTTTCTCTTCATCAACGAGCTGTTTAACTTTCCTTTTCGTATTATTTTTCTTTGATTGTTTCTCTGCAGATTTGTCGTGTTCATCCTCTACTCGCTGACATTCAAATTCGTTTTCTCTTATTTCTCTTTGATCGTCTGTTGGCAGCTTTGACGGGTTCATTCTTATTTCGTTGACATTCAAATTTGTCACGTACTACACCCTTTTTAAGTCTTTTATATCCTCCCATCATCTTATGCTGCATATAATTGTCCATATCAGTTTCAATCTGAAACAAAAGTTCAATTACCAACTTACAACTGCCACACCAGAGGGGTTCTCCCTCTCTCTCTCTCTCTCTCTCTCTCTCGGGGTTGCCATTTTATTGCCAACTCAAATGACTAGGATGGAATGCTTGTGCCTGTTATTATCCCAGCTATCTTCCTCAACATTTTTATAATAAATGTTTAAATAATTTAGAGATAATTCAGATAGCGGGGTGGTTGCTTGGCTTCTGTGGAGTGGAGTTTGTCTACAATAAGTACCTAGATTAGTGCCATCTATTATCAAGTAGGTTTTGAGTACTAATGTACTTTATCTACTCATTAACAGGTAGCGCTGTAAATTCAGAAGGTGCGTTTGTTAATTCGTCAAATCGGTAATAGATGGCGCTACTAAATAATTTAGTGTATGGGTTAATTAGTAGCCTTTAGCCAGTTTGGCATTGTCAGGCCACCGAAAAAAAGGATCCGACTTAGAATTTTAAAAAAACCTTCAATTTTGTATTATTTATAAAATTTCAATTTCAATTTCAATTTCCTTATTATTAATTCTTAGAGACAAAATTTCATCTTTAATATTTTTTTGACTTGACTTGCTGCAAGTCTTTCTTGTAGTTGTTTAGGTTTCTTCGCTTCCCGCCACTGTTCTCACTTCTCGTTTCTCTTCATTGCCCATTTCTGCAAATTATTTTTCTTAGCTTTAGGACTTTCTACATTTTTTTTATTTTTTCAAGTTATATCAAAAGTGTAAACGTCCATAGTACATGCATTGATACAGTACGCAGTGACTATGGGTGGGGCTCATTATTTTCATGCCAGTAACGATACTCCTTTTTCATCAAATTATTCTTTCACAAATAAAAAAATACTCACATCAAAATGATCCTCGCAGCAGTGCACGTGGCTTTTAAGCCCAATTGGTTTCAACCTATTCATAGCTTTTGCCCATTTGTTTCGCATCTTGGTATCCACTGGAACATTGAAAAACAATTTTTCCGGTGTTTTATAGGTTGCGTTTCTAAATTTTGGCACGACACAGTATTTAGATCTCCTGGTCCTTCGATTGGAGTTCATTGCATTATTTCCAAAATATTTTTAAAACGTGACGTAGTTTTCGAGTTACGGAATTAATAAAACTTAAAATTAAAGCACGATATTTGCCTGGGAGTTTACCTCCAAAGGAATAAAACAATTTCAGATTTAAAAGTACGGTAGGTACGATACGAACTTCAAAATTCAAATTTTGGAGTAGCCCTAGCGACAGGTATTCTGTTAAAGTCAAGTTATAAAACGCTCACAGTAAATGAAAGTTTTGGCTGTATGGCATTACATTTCCATAGTCTTTCAACACCTTCGCAGCGACCGGTTTAAAAAAAACAAACCAAGCTGTCAAAGCTGCGTAGTAGCTAATAGGAATAAATATTTTTATTTTGCGAATTTCACGTTATAAAATCAATTTTTGTGTATGTAAAGTGATACGGAAAAATAATAGATGTGTCTATGATGTAATGTAAACGCGTAGATTGACTGTAGTTGTTAGAAATTCTGCGTAAGTATTGAAAATTTGTGAGCTCTACCAATTGTTGTTTTGATTGTTTTCGCGCGTAAAAATGCATTTAAAGTCATTCCTTATTAAAGTATACCTTTTTGAATATTTTTTCTTGCCTTATCGATCCATATTTTAATCATTATGCGTCGTAATTAGAGCGGCGAATTCTGTAAATCGCATCGCATCTTGCGATATTGGTTTGGTCGGTGCTTGTTGCAATTTGGACCCTATTAACTTAGTGCATAAAGTCGAAGTGGCCTGTTCGAAGTGCTCGAAGGAGGTGCGATACGGCGATTTTGGAATAAGGATGCGGAACAAGTTATGCTTTTTGCCGCATTCTCTTTGCATTTTAATTTTGTTTTTAATTAATAAATTACTTTTTTTAAAGTTTGTTTTTAGTTTTGAGTTTGTTACAAATAAATAAAATAAAAAAACGTTATTAATTGTTTTGTTTGAACTCCAAAATCTAAGTTTTATTGGTTGTTGAATAAACATTTTTTACATTAGTAATCCAAAGTGTGTTATATTAATTGTTTTGCAAATTCCGACTTTTCTATGGTTTCTTTATTTTCTTTTGGGCATGACATACATACATCTAATCTAACTAATATTATAAATGCGAAAGTATGGATGGATGGATGGATGGATGGATGGATGTTTGTTTGTTTGTTTGTTACTCAATCACGCCAAAACGGCCCAACGGATCTGGATGAAATTCGGCACATAGAGAGAGAAAAGTCTGGAATAGCACATAGGCTACTTTTTATCCCGGAAAATTCCCGCGGGATAGCGATAAACGAATTCTTTGCAGACGAAGTCGCTGGCAACAGCTAGTGTTTTTATAATTTAAATTATTATTTCGTATAGGTCTTCTAATAATTTGTTAATTTTAAGTTCAATAATATTATACGCCTGAAATGGGCAAACTGTTGATGCTTTTCAATGTATGACATCTTATGTACACAGTTTTTGACAGTAAATGGTATCTATCTATCTACACAAATCACGTCTTTATCCTTAACGGAGTAGACAGCCTAAGATAACAAGACCTACAGGTTATGTTTAGCAAAACACTGGACATATAGGTGGAAAGTGGAATCAAAATAGTTATGGGTTGCTAGCATCACCTATAACATGATTCCTATGGCTTTTACCATCTGCACGGGAAGAGAAGCAACCGGTACATTCTGGTTTTTCTGTGCTCCCAGATCAGCACGGAAGTACAACGGCATTATATTGTACTAGATTCTCCCCACGACTTCGTCCGCGTAGAATTAGGAATTGGTATGTTTATAGCTATCCCGTGGGAACTATACAATTATCCGGGATAAAACGTAGCCTATGTTTCAATCTAGGGTACCAGCTATCTTTGTTCCGAATTTTATCCAAATCCGTCCAGTAGTTTTAGCGTGAAGAAGGAACAAACATACACACTCACATCGTCACTCACAAACTTTCGCATTTATAATATTAGTAGGATTAATTAGTTTTTATCACAAGTTTTCAATTGTCTATCCATGTATCACACAATAGTAAATAAATAAATATCATGGGACAAATTACACCAATTGACCCAGTCCCAAACTAAGCAAAGCTTGTACTATGGGTACCAGGCAACGGATAAACATACTTATATAATGTAGATAAATATATTTTCAACATGAAACTACCGTGAGACTCACACATAATTACAACAAAGCGGATAACTCACATATAAAAGCCGAAGGATTGCTCCGACAATTGTTGAACACTGAGTGTTTGTTTCGCTGCCGCTGGGGCGAGCGCTCTCTGATGAAGGGCTACGGAATAGCCCGAAACAATTGTCGGGGCAATCCTTCGGCTTTTATACATGAGTTATCCGGTTTGTTGGAATCAGATAAATACATACAACATCCATGACTCGGACACAAACATTCGTATTCATCATACAAATGTCTGTCCCTACCGGGATTCGAACCCAAGACCTCTAGCTTCATAGTCAGGGTCACTAACCACTAGACTATCTGGGTCGTTATATAATAATTACTTGGTGACGGCGTAACCAAACTTATTTCTGTTCCAGACCCACACAGTCATGGGTAAATGCTGCGTGGAGGGCTGCACGGTATCTAGGGATGACGTTGAATATTTCAAGTAAGTATCTTACAACTTGCTATGCTACCTTACTTGTTTAATGTTTGATAGCTTATATCTCGGTTATTAGGGTTCCGTACCTCAAAAGGAAAAAACGGAACCCTTATAGGATCACTTTTTTGTCCGTCCGTCCGTCTGTCAAGACCCTTTTTCTCAGGAACGCGTGGAGGTATCAAGCTGAAATTTATATCAAACTAGCTTCTACCCGCGACTTCGTCTGCGTAGAATTAGCAATTGACATGTTTATGGCTATCCCCCGGGAAATATGCTATTTTCCGGGATAAAAAGTAGCCTATCTTTTAATCTAGGGTACCAGCTATCTTCGTTCCAAATTTTATCCAAATCCTTCCAGTCGTTTTAGCGTGAAGAAGGAACAAACATACACACTCACTCACATCGTCACAAACTTTCGCATTTATAATATTAGTAGGATACTTAGGTCCACTGCCCCTTAGAGCTGTGGAAAAATCAAACTTCTAAGCCAACACAATCAAAAGATACAGCCGTTTATGCTGCAAATTTCCGCAACTCTCAAGGGAATCAAAACCTACAGGGTACTTCCTGTGAACGCAGAATCTTGAAATTTGATATGAAGGTAGGTCTTATAGCACAGATTAAGGAATAATTGCGAAAACCGTAAATATGTATGTATGTCTGTATATATCAGTGACCAATATAAAGTGACCCCACTCTGCGTACATTTCGCTTTGGAGCAGAGCTCTGCTTACACTGGTTTATAGATATTTATAGATAACGATACGGAACCCTCGGTGCGCGAGTCCGACTGGCACTTGGCCGGTTATTTTTATAGTTAACCACAAAGGAAGTGAAATATTTTTACGGCATTTAATTGAAAATTTTCGGAAAACAATTTGATTTAGGGCCTGTTTTACTAATCATTGTTAAGTTCTAGTTATCCACAATTTTAGGCGTTAGAAAAAAGTTTCACATTAAAAGCGTTTATCCCTACTGAGCTGGCAACGTCGCATTTTTGGTGATTTTTTGCGATTATTTCACAGAAATCGAGTGAAAGTATCAAATGTCCGTCTGTGCACTTCGTTTTTGGTGTATTATTGTGTCTAATGCAATAATTGATCGTGATGGACTTACTTTCTTATTAAACGAGATATAGTATTTACGAAAATAAAAGTCCATCACGATCAATCATAGCATTGGACACATTGATACACTAAAAACGAAGTGCACTACAGACGCACAATTGAAACTTTCATTAAATTTCTGTGAAATAATCGCAAAAAATCACCAAAAATGCGACGTTGCCAGCTCAGTAGGGATGCACGCTCTTAACCCTTCACCTACGGGTGTCCACCAGAGTTGCCAGTAAGGCAGTACTGCTTCAGTACGTGTGGCATCTATAGTGTAAACAACTAGACTCCCAATCACGCTCAAAAACTGTCGGAAGCAAAAGTCTGCACGACGCGTCTATTGTGCAGAGTTTGGGTTCAGTCGTGTTTCGACCGCGCTTCGATAACAATGTACATGTCTCTTTCGCACCGTAATCTCAAACGCTTGAGAACAGCTTGGTTTCCAGCGCGTGGCGTCGTGTTATTACTTCTCTAGATCGTATGCAATTGGGATTGTTCATTTTTTTACAACATACCCTGATTTGAAAACCATTTCAAAGTATGGGGCTTGCGAACTGTTTTATCTTACTGGCGTTCAAAAATACTCAAGGATTACGGATATTTTGCAAAAAAATTATTTGACCATTATTCGACCTTACCGAGCGGCTGTTGGTAGTTCCAAAAAATAAATCGGCAAATATTTAGTTTGTCTATTAAATTTATATGTCAACTAGTTATCAGTGTCACCCAATGTCAGTAAAGTAAATATTGTTTTGTTGAAAACTTAAAATTGTTGGTTGTAGCACGGCAACCCCGTTTCAATGACAACACCGGAGCGAGCGAATCCCGCGCCGCCGTTTTAAAACCAATCACGGCTCAGCTAAGCGCCCCGCGCGGGGACGCACCGATAATCCGATCCCGCCGCCCCCGGGCAGTCCGACCGACGCCGCGATACGAGCTCTAAGCAAGCCTACAGATAATCTGTTCCAATTATTGTTAGAGTTAGAAATTCTTATTTGTGTCTAGTAAGACTATTATTTCTGTGTCAGTGTCAGAAAATTAAACTGTTTTCTTTACGTACGTCTCGCATTTTCACTCAAAATCACCACAGGCCTTCGCGCACGAACAACCATACCTAGCAAGCTAGCCGGTGCTACATGGTCGATTTAAAACGAAAAAATGGAAATTACTGAAAATGCTTCGTTCCAACCTGTAATAATGACTCTAAAAACAGCTCCAAAACAATAGTTCGCACGGATCCGAGAAGATTTAAGAGAAAAGTGGTGTCGCGAAGTAAATGTTGAATACTTCAAAGTTTATAAGTACACAATATTGTTGCGAGGATCATTTCGATGTAAGTAGGTACCAAAACACAATGCCACATACTTCCACATTCATAAATTTTCAACTCATTATAACCATGATCAGGATTTAACGCAACATACAATAAGCTTGTAGGTAAACCAAAGGTAAACAGTATATTCGACATTGAGATGACAGTCACAACAGTTATGACAACTATTTTTTTTTAATTTCCAAAGGATTGTGGGAAAATTGCCTATTTCAGCCGGCCGTATATAATTTACGAAAAGTCGTATCTGATTTTTTAAGCAATTATATTAATTAAATTAAGCCATGAAATGACAAAATATTCAAATTGGTTTCTTAAAGTGCTCCATATTTTCTAAAAAAAATATAAAAAGGGGGGGGTTTAAAAAAATGAACAATCCCAATTGACATTAAACATTACTGCCACGAAATAAGGTGTTAATTTAAACGAATATGTTAATGTTATCTGTGTAAGTTGATGTCAACACGCAATACATAGACAACGCCGCTCGGACGTTTCTTGAGGCACTTTTGTTTGCGATTGGGAGTCTAGTTGTTTATCGTAAGTCAATGTTGTCTGGAGAGTTTTTTTTTCTGACAAAAATAGACCATGTCTATGTAATAGGAAGTATAGTACGTAAGTAAGCCGAAACATGCCCGTATTGAGGAGTGACTTGGCTTATGTATGTATGTATGTAAACTCTTTATTGCACATAAAAATTTAAAAATACAGAAGTACACAGAAAATAGTACAAAGGCGAACTTACAGGCTTACAGGTCCCCATAGGTAAAGGGTTGAATAGCATGAATATTCCGTGTGTCAGGTTCCCTGTGGGCAAGTCGCTGCGCGCGCAGTGGCTGGCGGCGTGCGGCGCGGCGGGCGCGGTGTGCGCGGCGCACTTCGCGGACGACGACTACACGCACACGCGCACCGGCCGGCGCCTGCGCAGCGGGGCCGTGCCGCGCGCACGCACACACACGGTCAGTGGTGGTCGTTATCACAACAGCAGATAACGTAATGCATTATTTGCACGCAACGAACAACACATTATCGAATCGTCAACTATCCAGTTATCATTATTCGTTGTCTGTTGTCAACGTTGTTCATACGCGCACTGTTGCCGCACTTGGCATAGAAGCGCAGGCGAGTGCGCAACAAATCAAGTAGGTGTGTGCGAGAGATAGCGCTATACGCGCGCTTTGCATCGCAATCGCAATTCAAATAACTGACTTTTGGTGTCATTATTAGCTGTTGCTGTTTGTTGTCAGTCAGTACAATAACAAACAAGGTAACAGAGCGTTGTTTTGCTTTTGTTCCCGTACGTTTTTATTACGCTGCGATCGCGACGAAATAAGTATAACAATTATTTAATAATAAGTTCATTATCGTTTTTTAAAACAGCAATATAACAGTATAACAGACAACAGTTTACAATAACAGCTATTTAATTATAACATTTATAACACAACACTGTTATTCATTATTATCGTATCAGAAAACGGTTATAACCATAATAAAAATTGGGTAACCAACGGTTAACCTTATTCAAACCGGTTTCCGTAATGATAGGCTTAGCACAACGACAAAGGAGAAAAATCGAAGGCGCTCACCTGCTGTGGGTGGTGTAGCGGTATAGCACGCATCACGGAATGATGAGAATCCGGGTTCGATTCCGGGCCATAGCTTTACTTTTCGGATTTTTCTGTGTTCTAATTTTCAGTGTTGTTTAGATATTTAGACCTTGTATATTCATATTCATATTCATTTATTGTCAAAACTGTGTACAGTTATAGGATGTACTTTTATAGACACTTTAATACACAAAAATAAAAAAAACACAATTGACAAACATTAAAATAGAGTCTGTTTAACAAAAGCTGAACCCACTAGTTATTTGATTGGCAACATTTTGTCTTTAAGTGTGTCTATCTGAGGTGTCATGTTGTATGTCAGATTGACATTTCTCTGAGAAAATTGCAGCTGTGTGAGTGATCCTGTGTTACCCGGTCATGATTTTTTGAAATTGCCGCGCTTTTACAGGTTCAGCTTTGGTTAGACAGACTACAATAAATGGCGGATTAATTCCATTAAAGGGATATCTACCAGTCCACCTTTGAGTGGAAGACATACAATCTGGTATACAGGGACATGTATCAAGCATGGCGTCCCGGAGTCTCCACCCATTGACAAATTGCCCCAATTTGAAAATCGTAGTTATTTAGTTAGTACCTGGGTGGGGCCTTGCCATGACGTCTTAGTGCGATTCAGTTTAGGTTCGCTCGCTGTCAGATTCATACTAAAAGTGACAGCTAAAACGTGTACTGAGACGGAATTAGGATGTCATGGCAAGGTACAATGGAAACGACTAACTAGCCGTGTCACTAGCATAGAAAGGGGTTCATAACATGCTTTAGGCTTAAAACCACAAAATGTCATAATACCTTATTCACTAATACCCCTAATTTTCAAATTACCATCTTACTAATCTAACTAATATTATAAATGCGAAAGTATGGATGGATGGATGGATGGATGGATGGATGTATGTTTGTTTGTTACTCAATCACGCCAGAACGGCCCAACGAATCTGGATGAAATTTGGCACATAGATAGAGAAAAGTCTGGAATAGCACATAGGCTACTTTTTATCCCGGAAAATTGCGTAGTTCCCGCGGGATAGCGATAAACGAATTCTTTGCAGACGAAGTCGCTGGCAACAGCTAGTATTATAAATGCGAAAGTATGGATGGATGGATGTTTGTTTGTTACTCAATCACGCCAGAACGGCCCAACGGATCTGGATGAAATTCAGCACATAGATAGAGAAAAGTCTGGAATAGCACATAGGCTACTTTTTATCCCGGAAAATTACGTAGTTCCCGCGGGATAGCGATAAACGAATTCTTTGCAGACGAAGTCGCTGGCAACAGCTATTGGGCTCATAATACCTAAAAATACCTGAAAAGTCAAAATGTCTCTTGTAAAAATTTGATGTTTTAGGTATTTTTAGGTATTATGAGCCCATGGTAATTTGAAAATTAGGGGTATTAGTGAATAAGGTATTATGAAATTTTGTGGTTTTAAGCCTAAAGCCATAACATAACCAATTGATTTTTTGATTACAGAGTGCAACTAAACCACAAAGCGAAGATAATACAGAAATCACAAGCGAAACAGCAAATGTAAAAGATAATGAGAATAAGAAAACTGATGCAATCGCAACAGAAACTAGCACAGACAAAATAGAAGACGTAACAGAGAAAGACAGTGAGAAAAAGAAGAGTATAGAAGATGGGAGCGATTCGAAAATATGTGAAACGCAAGCCGGTGTGTGTGTCAAAGAAAATGGAAATAAAGGTGTAGAAAAGTAAGTCGCAACACTTATAATTTACTAGCTCTGTTGCTCGTAACTTCGTCTGTAAAAGAAATCGTTTATCGCTATCCCGCGGGAATTTTCCGGGATAAAAAGTAGCCTATGTGCTATTCCAGACTTTTCTCTATCTATGTGCCGAATTTCATCCAGATCCGTTGGGCCGTTCTGGCGTGATTGAGTAACAAACAAACATCCATCCATCCATCCAAACTTTCGCATTTATAATATTAGTCAGATAGTTAGATTAGATTAACATGTTTAACATTAGAATATGTCAGACGATATACCAATTTCATGGCAACATTACATATTCCAGTGTTCAAATCGAAGAAAAAGACATAGAAGAAATGATCACGAACTACCAGATCAAGCAAACGAAGACATTAGCTGACCGCCTCAACCCCGAGCCTTTGGAGGACCTCATCCCCTCCATAATGTCCGACCCATGCAAGCTGGACGCGTTGGCCAGCAAGTTGTCCAACATACCCAACAATGTCCCCAACTTGCCCGGTTTGACCAAGGCCGGGATTAAGTGGGACAACCAGCTCGCCAGCAAGATAGCGAGCCAGCTGGCCAGCAAGCTGGACAGCCAGCTGGACGGCATGCTGAGTGCAGCGCCCGTTTTTATAGAAGTACCTGTTACTAAAGGTATAAATAGGTTTCTGACAATAATTTCATTTTTAGTACGAGCTTTTTTGCTTCCTCTACTTGCATTGTCATCCGTCCTACATATGTGTACCAAGTTTCAAGTCAATCGGACCAACCGTTGAAGAGTTCCCTCCTGCGGAGACGGTCCTGGCTGGGTCACCTCCACTACCAGATTACTGTATTGTCATCCGACTTCAAGTATGCAAAATTTCAGCTCAATCGGTTGAAGATATCTGCTTCAAAATTGAGTCGCAAGATGCCACCCGGACAATACTTACATACGTTGCAAGTGTGTAAATTTGGTATGAAGGTAGCTCTTATATTTTTTTATACCAAAAGGAAGGTAAACGAGCAAGTGTGTCACCTGATCGTAAGTAATCACTGCTCATGGATACCCGCAACACCGAAGAATTACAGATGAGCTACCAACCTAGAGGGCTAAGATGAAACGCCTCTTGTGCCTGTATTCTCCCCGGCTGTCTTACTCTCCACACCAGAACACTGCTGCTTGGCAGTCACAGTTTGTTACTTTATTCCAGCGAGGGCGAGCTCCCGCGCCGCGAGCCCCGAGGACTGCATGATGCTGCTGGAGAGCGTGCAGTGCGAGGTGGACCCCTCCAGCCTGATGCTGCCAGACCACGCACCCGACACGGACAGCGACATGGAGATCGTCAGCGTCGACACGCCTCGGTCAGTGCCCTGTCTCGTTATGTCTCACTTTGTCTCAATCTGTCTCACTTTGTCTCATGTTATCTCATGTTGTCTCACATTGTCTCTTGTTGTCTCACACTGTCTCACATTATCTCACCTTGTGTCACTGTCTCACATTGTCTCATGTTATCTTACACTGTCTCACATTATCTCACGTTGTGATGTTCTGGCTAATACTGTCTCATGTATATTGGTTAGTAATGTCTCGCGCTGTTAATACTGTCTGTTTATTACCTCGTGCACACCAGCTATGACACGCTGTCTCACATTGTAACACTTTATAAAAGTGCCTCACATAATCACATTGTCTCAATTTATCTTATACAGTTTTATTTAATCTAACTCCGTCACTGTCCCACGCACGAGCTAGCTCTGTTACAGTTCACATTGAGACTCACTGTATAAAGTTGTCTCACATTGTCTCGTGTCTAATTATATCTACATTATGTTGGAATTGTACAAGCTTTTTGATATTTTCAACCCATAAATGGCATTCATTATTATTCTTATACAATACTAGCTGTTGCTAGCGACTTCGTCCGCTCAGAATTAAATATAGCCACGAATATTGACGCTTTTTATTGGTAAAAGAATTTTCAAAATCTGTTCAGTATATCCAGAGATAAAAACAACTAACATCATCACAAACTCACAAACTTTACTTCTTTATAATATTCTCTAAATTAAATTGGTATAATTTGTTTTATTTTATTTTTATTTTATTTTTTATTTCTATTTTAATTTAACTAACATAGTGCTTTAAGTTGTATTACTAACCCGATATGGACCTTAATGTCCGAAATAAATGATTTTTATTTTATTTTTTATTTATTTAATATTAGTATAGATTATACAAGCCAGAGACGTACTGTCCGATTCCATCTCACAATGTCTCACATTGTCTCACGCATGTAAAATAATCACAAATAATGTCACCAACACATGATACTTATTTAAAACATTTCCACAGAAAAGAAGACCCAATCTCACTCCTCACCTCAAGCGACGAAGACGAGGTTATTATAGAAGAGCCTCACATAGACACGGTCGACGTTTCCGACGAGACCGACGAAGACGACAAACCCCTAACTACCCTCATAAAAAAACCGGACAAAGTGAAAACGGAAAAGAAATACATAACTGGTATGTATGAGTTTTACTGCGTACAATGCGATTATAGAACTGTGGCTGAAGCCGATTTCAAAAGGCATATGTTGGAATTGGAACATTCGAATGCAATACAAATATGTCCCGTATGTAACTATACTACCGCTAGTAAGGCCCAATACTCGCGGCACAAACGGAAACACAAGGAGGAGCGGAATTTTAAGTGTCATCTGTGCAACTACAAAGCTAGGCATAATATGAGTCTTATATATCACTTGAAGAGTCATAATGCTCCGGCTGAGAGAAGTCCCAAGTTTTCTTGCGACAAATGTGGATTCAGTAGCCATTTGAAAAGCGAGGGCTTGAAGCATATTAAAGTGTGTGACGAGGGCAGGCTTTTTTGTGATTTGTGTACTTATAGCACTAAAAGGAGAAGCGATTTGAGAAGGCACAGGATGCGGCGGCATTCTGTAGACGATGACGACGAAGATTTCCAAGCGTAAGGTTGTATAATAGGCATTAGTCCCACCAATGCTGTGGCAGCTCATTCAGGATAACATTAAACTTAGAATCAGTTGGAAACCTTCTAACTAATATTATAAATGCGAAAGTATGGATGGATGGATGTTTGTTTGTTACTCAATCACGCCAGAACGGCCCAACGGATCTGGATGAAATTCGGCACATAGATAGAGAAAAGTCTGGAATAGCACGTAGGCTACTTTTTATCCCGGAAAATTGCGTAGTTCCCGCGGGATAGCGATAAACGAATTATTTGCAGACGAAGTCGCAGGCAACAGCTAGTGTTATAATATTTTATTGAATCAGGCATCACGCGATCATTTCAATTAACAAAAAAACATTTATTTTGCTAACTTGAGTAGCGGTAAGTACTACACATATACGTAGGTATATGTACTAGTTTTTGCACTTTTTGCCCGCGGCTTCGCTCGTATGAATAAGGAGTTATTTCATCCCGTGGAACAATTGGGATAAGAAGTCGCCTCTATGTTTTTTTTTAAATTACAACTTGGTTTTTTATTATACAATTTATGATATGAAAGTCGCTTAAATGATTGCTTCATAAATTGGGTGGAAGTATTTTAATATTTGATCACTACATAGTATAGAACAAAGTCGCTTTCCGCTGTTTGTATGTCCCTATGTATGCTTGGATCTTTAAAACTACGCAACGGATTTTGATGCAGTTTTTTTAATAGATGATTCAAGAGAAAGTTTATATGTATAATTCCAAGCAGACGAAGTCGCGGTCATAAGCTAGTATTTTATATAACACTGTATTATTTAGGGTTTTTTTTAATTGCATAATAAAGAACCATTTTTCCATCTGTCTAAATTAATAATATCCTGAATGGGGTATAGTGGTTTGGTCTACGCCTCTACGGCCTCTCATCGAGGGTCGTGGGTTCGAATCCGAGCGCCCGTGTTCGGAATTTATGTGTGAAGTTACATTCGAAGTTTACCGTGAGATTTGAGGGAATAAGGGTGCGACCAAACCGCCGCGTATACGCAATGACGTGTCGTATGCGTCACGTTTTCTCACCGTTTCTTCATACATTTTGTTGCGATTCCGTAACGTCACCGTTTTTTAAGCGGCGGTGTGGTCGCACCCTAATATCGCCGAAGAAGAATGATCCGCAAGACATTAGTAGCTTTTTTCAAAACAAATACCTGCGTATAGTTAAATTCTATAAATGTTAATGCAAGGAACATAAACTTACCATAACAGAGGATAAAGTTAAGTAGGTCACGATTTGGTTCGACTATTTAAATCGATTGTTTTTTTTTGTCGATTCGGTTAGTAAAATTACAAAATGGCGGAGCCATGGAGATTGAAAACAATATAGTACATTTACTTGCCGAGGGTGGTGAAATAAATGTCTCAGAGCCAAAGGCGAGGGCGGTAAACGCGAACCCATTCATCAAAGATGACGCTTGGCGACAAAAAATCGCATAGTAACAAGGTCACGTGACAGCTAATAATAGATAGAAGGCTTACTCACCTGCTATGGGTAGTGTAGGGGTATAGCACGCATCACGGAATGATGAGGATCCGGGTTCGATTCCCGGCCACAGCTTTACTTTTCCCATTTTTCTGTGTTCTAATTTTCAGTGTCGTTTATTTTATTGATTTTTCGTTTTAAAATCCACTGAAGCCACATTTTTTTTGTTTCTTAGCGTTTAGAAATAGAGTACACAGAAAGAGACAGAAAAAAAAACGAAGAAGCGAACGGGACTCGAACCTGCATTGCTATGATTTCGAATCTGGTGATACAATCAAAATGGCGCACGGGATAATCGCCGGCGTCCTCTTGTAACAGCCATTTAAGCACATATAACAAATATACCACAGAATACACAGATGGACTATAGTCCATGCCAAGGCATTTTGACGCTCTTGTAAACAAACAAGCTCCCCCCTCCCCCCAATGTCATATAAAATTTAAATTTAATAGTCATAGTAGGTGAGATGTCAAGTGTGCTTCAGCATTCCGGTAGATGTGATGCTAATTTGACAAGGGCAGATCCAGGATTTTATTCTGGGGGGGAGAGAACAATAACTGTAAGAATAAACTTGAAGTGTGTACTGTACTGTCCATAGTATCATAGTACACAAAAATACCGTCTGGAGCGTCCGCCCCTGCTAATTGCATGTAATATAATGAGTGATAGTGATTTTGTGGGGATTTATTTGAAAAAATGGAATGGAATGGCGAATATTTCGCGTCCTAACCGCGACCAAGAGTCGAGGTTTGTTGCATACAATTTTTTTTTGAAAAACAATTGAATATATATACAAAAATGACAAAATCAAAAATAGTAGTGACGAAATTAATTAAATGAATTATCCGCTTGGGTGTAGACTACCTGTCTTTTTCTTACTGTTAGTTGTAACGTATTTTCATTCTTAACTGTAAACGTCTCATTTTTGTTATTTTTTAACTATTTCATCGTAAATAAAGGAACTGGAGATAAAATATGAGCAAAATTATTTGCAAAATATTGCCTCGGGTTTATTTGATAACATAATACAGGTGTATTATATTCATATTCTTTACAAAAATTTGTACATTGAGGTTAGAATTTTGTTTACCAAACAGGACAGTTAAGAATGAAAAGACCTTAGAAAGAGACGGGTAGTATATCTCTCGCGTGACATTCATAGTTCTCGCGCTCGTGCTGGCCGTGCCGGTTGTGCTAGTTTGACGTTACACATCAGGGGCCTTACCATGACGTCTTAATGCGGTTCAGTTTAGGTTGGCTCGCTCTCAGATCCATACTAAAAGTGACAGCTAAAATTTGAACGAATGCGATTCCATTCAGACTCAGTTAAAGTTTTAGCTGTCATTTTTATTATGGAACTGACAGCGAGCGACTATAGTCTGGGAGTCTGGCAGATAAACCACTTTCAGTGTTGTCAGTTTTTGGCAAATATTAAATAGTGATGTGACTTAGTGAGTGAATGAAAGAATGAACGATGTAATGAAATTAATTTGCGTCATAAATGAGAATTTTCAAAGCGAATTTTAATAAAATGGTTTGTTCAATAAGGTTTTTTTGGATGTTTTCTAGTTAGTAGTGTAAGAGCGCGATTTGGAAATGTGCGGAAGCATGTCAAATCAGTTACCAGTTTTCAACTCATTCCCCATTTTGCCATAAATAAAACAACAATTATCACATTAATATTTTTTTCTACCTTTGTACTTTTACTTAAAAACTTAAATTATTCCGAATCAGTTTCACTGCTGCTGTCACTATTTACGTGTATTACAAAGTCATCGCACATTTATCTACTATGTTAATATGAACCTTGAATGCCTCAAAAGTATCGCGCTCATTTTGAAATATACTAAACTACGAATGTGACATTCATAAAATATTTCGTTCGTTCAATAATCAAATCATTCATTACGTGACCTTAGTCGAGCACTAGTGAAATAAATGTGGTATCATTATTTCGTAAAATGACATTTGGAAGTGTCATCTGGCTGCAGTGGTTTAGCTGCCAGACTATAAACTGAATCTGGATTGAATTGCATTTTAACATCATGGTAACCCCCATCTGTGGTCAGTTTGTTCGCGGCATTTGTAAATTTACTTTTTTTTTTTGTGTGAGAAATTGAATTTTACATTGTTTTGGTATTATGTGTCGTTTATGTATTTAAGTCATGATTTTCTAGTATTTTGTGATAAGGATAATGTGTAAATATATTATGAATCGTGAATTTGGTTGTTTCTGACTTTGTATTGATGTAAATATAGGTTATGTTCGATTGGAAAGTAAAAAAGGGTTCTAATTTACCGAGTGTTTTTTTTTCATCATTACACACCTTCACGCCGCTTTCCCATAGGGGTAGGCAGAGACTTAGTAATTTAAGGCCTAAGGATGGGGTAACGTACGAAGAAAATTGAAATAAAACTAGTTATTTCTTAATTTTTAACTTAAATTCACAAATAAAATATTACAAAAGTATTCTTATACTAATTACGTTACTAGAGTCTGTCTAACCATAGCTGAACCTGTAAAAGCGCGGCAATTTCAAAAAATCATGAGCGGGTAACACAGGACCACTCACACAGCTGCAATTTTCTCAGAGAAATGTCAATCTGACATACATCATGACACCTCAGATAGACACGCTTAAAGACAAAATGTTGCCAATCAAATAACTAGTGGGTTCAGCTTTGGTTAGACAGACTTTAACTTAATTGCTAAAGTGGAAAATAAATCTCAAATTATTTTGACAAGAGAACTGTAGGTAAAATGTACTTTATTTGCTTGACATTATATAAGATAACTTTATGTCGAGTTCGAGTGGGTTTTTTATAGACGAGCAAGCGGGTCACTTGACGTTAACCGATCCCCCAATGGGTACTGGCTACCCCTTGCCAGCCAACATTAACAATAGAGTTTTTTTTGTTGTTCGATTTTAATAATCGAATGGAAGCCTTGGCGTGCGAATGTGATTCGAACTTGGCCGGTTTTTAACAGAGTTCAAAAAAGAGGCTCTCAATTCTTGTTAATTTGGTATTTTGAATTTTTATTTCGAAAGAACAATTTTAGATTGGTCCCATAGAATTTTCACTGTAAAATGGTAATGTAGTTTGATTTAAGACAGTGCCATGTTTAATATAAATTATTCATTTTACTACAAATAATTAATTTCTCTAGAACAAGTGGCGAATTTACCAAACATTGCATATAAGTGGTTTAAGAATTGAACCATAACCCCCTTTTTCATAAACGCTCTAGGCTTCTGCTAACTTAGCAATCGTTTGTCCTTATCTGTGGAAAGTAAACGTCAAAGTGACAGATAAGGACAAACGATTGCTAAGTTAGCAGAAGCCTGTAGAGCGTTTATAAATAAGGGTGTAATTCTGGGCAAGCCAGGCGTGTGAAGAGTACTAGCAGACGGCGGGCTTGGTGGGAGCGAGACGGCAGATAACGGCCTTCAGGTTGGTCACCGCTTCATCTTGGATCGCCTGGTCGAACCGCTGCAACAAAAAAAAATTACAACCAGCTCGCCAGCAAGATAGCGAGCCTGCTGGCCAGCATGCTGGACAGGCAGCTGGATGGCAAGCTGCGTGGGACGGCGCCCGTTTTTGTAGAAGTAGCAAGTGGATAAGTGGAAATAATAATAAAGAAATAAATATTATGGGACAAATTACACCAATTGACCCAGTCCCAAACTAAGCAAAGCTTGTATATATGGGTACCACGCAACGGATAGACATCCATACATATATGTAATGTAGTGTAGATAAATATATACAACATCCATGACTCGGGCACAAACATTCGTATTCATCATACAAATGTCTGTCCCTACCGGGATTGGAACCCGGGACCTCAAGCTTCATAGTCACGCTTCATAGGCTATCCGGTCGTCTCATCAGTAAGCCATGCGTGTCTGACCGTTGACTCGTGTAGTGGACCACTGACACGTAAAAACGACGCAAAATACTTTGAAATATAAATTATAGGTACTTAATGTTTTAGGAACAGTATAATACTGTATAAATTATCTAAGATCATTGTGTCAAATCAAATCACCAAGCCAGCCAGCGTCAGTACTTCTACCCCCTTATTGATAAACGCTCTGTAGGTTTCTGCTAACTTAGCAATCGTTTGTCGTTATCTGTCACTTTGACATTTACCTTGCACAGATAAGGACAAACCATTACTAAGTTAGCAGAAGCCTAGAGAGCGTTTATGAATAAGGAGGTTAGACTGGTGGAGTTAGTGTGTAAACGTCAAGCCAGTATGTGTCGGTCGCACTAAATCAGTGGTGGGCAAACTTTTTTCATGGCGGGCCAGAAAATCACAGATATTTCAAAGAAGGGCCAAAATTATACTAAAATGCAATTTTTTGACACATGACGCATGAACTACGTGGCTAGGAGCCAGCTAGACTAGCCAGGCTAGTCTAGCTGGCTCCTTTGCCTTCGCATCTATTATTCTATTTTATACAGCAGCACCGTCTAAATATCGTCATCCTGTGCCATAACACTCCAATTCGAAGGAACGCCGGCGGGCCGCATTAAATTCTTTCGCGGGCCGGAGTTGGCCCGCGGGCCGTAGTTTGCCCATCACTGCACTAAATAGTATGTCAGTGTGTCGCCCGCACTTGCGTCAGTGCGTGTCTCACCTCGTTGACGACGACGGTGGGCACGAAGGCCAGCGGGCGCTGGACGGCGTCCGTCTTGTCCCCGTTGCTGGCCAGCAGCGTGTCCCCCTGCTCTCCGGCGGCGCAGCGCTTCAGCTTGTCTGACTCCGACTGCTTCTTCACTTGCTCGAGGCACTGCGAAGAACAGAATACAATTACATACTCCGCCACTCTTTAAAGCTTAAGTAAGTAAATGCTTTATTGTCCAAATATAAAGAAACGGACACAAATCACAAAAAAAATGCACAAAGACGAACTTATCCCTATAAGGGATTCTCTACCAGTTAACCTTTGTGTATTGGAAATATTATAAACGGGATGTGAACCGCGATTATCATCCTAATTATAATATTTCGAATGAAATTAACCGTGAATCATTAAAAACCTTTGTGTAGATGAGAGGAGCATGCATTAAGCGAGGGACCGACAATGAGTGAGTTTAAAATTCCAGACAGTGAAAGCCACAATAGAGCGTAGGTACATCTCAAAATACAACAAACAATAAAATTCATAAAATAAACTACTAAATGACATTGACATTACACACACGGATATATACTAACTACATACAATAAGAGTACACATTATATAATATTTAAGGATGATTTTCGGAGCTGCTTCTCTGCCTGCGCAGATGGTAAAAGCTTATCGAAAGAATGAACGAAAATCTTAAGGAGTCATGTTATAGGCGATGCTAGCAACCCATCACTATTTTGATTCCCCCTTCCACCTGTACGCCCACAATCATGCTAAACGTGGGCTTTAGGCTCTGTCTGTTTACCGTGAGACTCGAACATAATTACAACAAACAGGATAACTCACGTATAAAAGCCGAAGGATTGCTCCGACAATTGTTTCGGACTATTCCGTAGCCCTTCATCAGAGAGCGCTCGCCCCGGCGGCAGCGAAACGAACACACGCACACACGTTTCGCTGCCGCCGGGGCGAGCACTCTCTGATGAAGGCCTAGACCAGTGGTGGGCAAACTTTTTTCATGGCGGGCCAGAAAATCACAGATATTTCAAAGAAGGGCCCAAATTATACTAAAATGCATTTTTTTTGACACATGACGCATGAACTACGTGGCTAGTCTAGCTGGCTCCTTTGCCTTCGCATCTATTATTCTATTTTATACAGCAGCACCGTCTAAATATCGTCATCCTGTGCCATAACACTCCAATTCGAAGGAACGCCGGCGGGCCGCATTAAATTCTTTCGCGGGCCGGAGCTGGCCCGCGGGCCGTAGTTTGCCCATCACTGGGCTACGGAATAGTCCGAAACAATTGTCGGAGCAATCCTTCGGCTTTTATACGTGAGTTATCCGGTTTCTTGTAATTACGAGTTATAAACGTTGATTTTTATAAAACAAACCTTACACTGCCTTATACTAATCCTGGATAGGCTTTGTTGTTGTTGAACCCCCTTAAAGGCCCCCTTTTAGGCTTCTGCTAACTTAGCAACCGTTTGTCCTTATCTGTCAAAGGTAAATGTCAAAGTGACAGACAAGGACAAACGATTGCTAAGTTAGCCTATAGACCGTTTATGCATAAGGGGGTAAGCCAGCTTACCGTGTCGAGCGCCTTGTCGGGGCTGGGCTGCGCCATGAGGCAGATCACCAGCTCCATCTTGTCCGTGTCCTGGAGGCTGCGGTCCTTGAGGATGCACGACTGGACCTGCATCAGAGGAACCCGTCAGCACCATACAGCACAATAGCCGCGGTAGCCAAGTGGCACACTAATAATCATTAATAGGAGAGTGAAAAGGACACATATACTCACTTTGTTGCCGTAACACTCATCGGCTCCGTGTTGGCAGGTGAACTCCCATTTGCCATTCGCCTTGTCATGCTGAAATAAGACAGAAAGAGCTAAGTACTTAGCTGCTGTTAGTTGTAAGAGCTGCGTTCACACCAAACTTAAAGAGCCGGCATGGGGCGAATATTCAGCGTTTTTCGGCGTTTTTTTTTTCGTCATTATCGTCTCAGCATATACCATTAAAAGAGATGATGCTGAGACTTAACTTTTTATGACAACTAAACACAGTATCGATGCATTTAGCTTATCCAAAGTTGTTGCGGCTTGTCCTTTTTTTTATGCGAATAGGAAGGCAAACGAGCAAGTGGGTCACCTGATGGTAAGCGATCACCACTGCCCATAGACACCCGCAACCCCGGAGGGATTGCAGATGCGTTGCCAACCTAGAGGGCTAAGATGAAATGCCTCTTGTGCCCGTAATTTCCCCGGCTGTCTTACTCTCCACACCGGAACACAGCAGTGCAAGCACTGCTGCTTAGCGGCAGGATTAGCGAGTAAGATGGTGGTAGCTATCCGGACGGACCTTGCACAAGGCCCTACCACCCGCAAAACCCGCCGTCCTTCTGTTAGGATGATAATTGTGGGACGACAATGACGCATGAGCCGAGCGGTCGAAACGCTTGAATATTGGCACCACCGCAATCTTAACGCCCTTTGTTATGAGTGGCTATGCGCGGCGGTGATTGCCCATCAGATGGCCCGCATGCTCATTTTCCCCTATCGTATAAAAAAGCGTAAGTACAGTGACCAGCATAAATAAGTGATCACTTTTTTACCTTGTCACTTTAGTATGTTTGAAAAACCATACGAAATCATGTAACGACTGAAAGCGACAAGGTACAAAAATGATCACTTATTTATGCTAGTGACTGTACTACCTAGGGTGCCGCCGGCAGCGAGGCGGGGCCTAAGCTCGGAGCCTCTCTTTTGCCCGAATTTCATATGCCATAATGTAATGTTTGCCATAATGATCATTTGCCATAACCCTTTTTTTCTCTGAAACCGTAGTTTTTTCAGGAGAATTGTAATGGCAATCCTATAGAACTCTATAGGTTAGGTTAGGTTTGTTTCATAACAATCCTGAATAATTAACAAATATAGAGAAAAAAGGGTTACTATGGCAAATGATCATTATGGCAAACAATACATTTATGGCATATGAAATTCGGGCAAACGATAGAGAACCGTCTGCTCTGTCTACCTCATAAGGGGTAAATACGTGATGTATGTGTACTAACGGTGGCTTTCCCGTACGGCACGAGCTTGACTTTGACAGCGCCGCGGAAGTCCCGCCACACGGGCGCCAGCTGCGACGTGATGAAGCGCTTGCTGTCCGGGCAGAGGCTCTCGTAGTACACCGCGATCTTCACCTGTAAATACAATAACCAAAATAAGTTCCTGACAAAAAATTTAATACTTACAAGCCTTTATGTTGACTGTGCTGTGCTTGCTTTATCTTGACGACGCGGTTAGCCTAGTTGGTAGTGACCCTGCCTGCGAAGCAAGTGTCCTGGGTTCGAATCCTGGTAAGGGCATATATTTGTGTGATGAGCACGAATATTTGTTCCTGAGTTATGGTTGTTTCTATCTATATAAGTATGTATAAGTATGTAGTATGTATATCGTTGTCTAGTACCCATAACACAAGCCTTACTAGCGCTAACTTTGGGACTATGTCAATTTGTGTGAATTGTTCCCTAATATTTATTATTTATTATTATTATTATTGCCATCCGTCCTACATATGTGTACCAAGTTTCAAGTCAATCGGACCAACCGTTGAAGAGTTCCCTCCTGCGCAGACAACACCGGCTGGGCCACCAGAATTCTACTACCATAGGGCCCTATTTTATAAAGCTAAAAGTTACAATTTACAAGCGGAAGTCTCTATCTAACGCGGGATTCGAACCCACGACCCTCTGCTTGAGAGGCCACAGATCACTAGGCTACCACGACTTTTTTTATACTTACATATTTATTTTTTATTTATAAGCCTTTTTTATTCCGAATTCGCTACAGTTTCAATAAGCACATGTTGTTGTTATTGTCGTTTATTTATTACTAGCGACCCGCCCCGGTTTCGCACGTTATATTATGCATGTATTATTATTATACATGAAAAATGAAAATGAAATGAAAAAAAAAAAGAAAATGTGTTTATTCCAAAAAGAAATTACAGAACTATACAACTAAGGGCCCTGTGCTAGGATACCCTGTGTTACAGGACCCTAGGCCTCCTCCGTGTATATATTGGAGGGTAAATTTCAAACGTAATTTTGCACATTAATTCCGAAAAACTCAGAGGTGCGAGCCCGGGATTCGAACCCGCGACCCTCTGGGGGTTTACTCCGAAATTCGATTTTCGAAGTTCGTATCACACCGTCCCTCTCACTCTCAGATTAATAACTATTAGTGAGAGCGGAACGGCACGAAACGAACTTCGAAAATCGGATTTCGGAGTATAAGGCCTGCTTGAGAGGCCACAGATTACTAGGCTACCACGGCTTAAACTTACTTAAAAGCTTGTAATAATAATGATAAATGAAAATGTTTATTATTACTAATCAATCAATCATTTATTTATTTGTAATATCACTAATGTTATAAATGGGAGCCCCTAAAGGCGACTAAGTCCTTTTCCAAAATGGCCGACAGTTCGAGAAAACAAAACCCACATTTCGTATGCAAATTCGCGAGTATACAGCAAGTGCAAACAGTTTTCTACTTTCTCCGTCTAGTTGGGAGTAAACACACGTGCGGCACTTTAAAACTCCATAAACAGTTGTCTTTGTTGCAACTTTAAAAGCATTTTCACTAACACTTTGAGAAATATCGAAACATTGAGATGTTTAACCACTCTTTATGAAGTCGAGTCAATTCGAACGCAGTGAAAAATTGTGTTGAATTTGAAATTCGACCTACGAGATGAAACTTACAATCCTAATTCTAGTTATCTGTAGGCTTATTGTCTAACTCGCTCGCAATCGCCATCGTGTTCATTTTGACAGTTATTGTATGACTGTGACAGCTAGCTAATTCTAATGCCAATTGTCAGCCCATTCATGAACTGTCAAAATGAACACGATGGCGATTGCGAGCGAGTTACACAATAAGCCTACTGTAGCCTAAAGTTTGTTTATATGTGACAATTATTGTGTAAAATAAATAAATTTATTATTATTTTATTTTATTATTTTTAGTTAACCTTATCGACTAAGTAATGTTTATATCCCGGCTTCGCACGGGTGCAGCATGCAATAAATATAGCCTATATCACTCAGAGTGAATGTAGCTTTCCAATTGTGAAAGAATTTTTGAAATCGGCACAATAGTTTTTAAGATTACTCATTACAAACATACAGACACACAAAAATACAAATATTTCCTCTTTAAAATATTAGTATAGAAAACAGTCGCTTTCCGCTGTCTGTCTGTCTGTCCCTATGTATGCTACGGATTTGGATGCGGTTTTTCTAATAGATAGAGTGATTCCAGAGGAAGTATGTATAATACGCAGACGAAGTCGCGGACAGAAGCTTGTACTATATTTGAGATCCCATAACTATCCGATGTCCAGCCTAAATTTATTATCCGGGTATAGATAGCGTCTCACTGCTAGGCCTCCCCTCTCTCCACTCGTCTCAGTCTCAAAAGACTTCATATCGTCCCGCCAGCCCCTTTCAGGTCGGTATCCGGATATCCGGCTCTAAGATTGGCCTAATATTCGGTATCCGGGATCTATTTATAACTTACTTTGTTGTCATCCGACTTCTTGTTCTTGGCGAGGGTCCCGCAGACCAGGGCAGCGACACACACCAACAGCAAAACCTTCATCTTGTTCTGGAAACAAAGAATAGAATAGAATAGAATAGAATAAAATAGAAAATATTTATTTTTGAACAACTTAAACTAAAACATGAATTAGATAACAATGTAAAAAGTAGATACAGTTGTTACAAAAAAAGGACTCCACTCAGCGTTTGTCACGGCACGGGAGTGCCACGACACTGATTTTCAGTGAGCCCACAAATAAGCTAGGACTAAACATAACATAAAAAATTAAAATCTAAAAGAAACGTAACATTACGTAATGTGATGCGAGTAAACATATTTTCAGGAAATAATGCCAAACAGGGACAAATAATAGAAAATAAAATATTAGAAAAAGAAAACAACAACAGATCAGCAAATGAAGCGAGTTTTATCAACAAAATGCCAAAATTTCTTCCATGATGGGAGTACAGAAAAATCATAGAATGCACCAGTTGCTTCTGCCCGCGCAGATGGTAAAAGCCCATCGAAATGGGCGAAAATATTAGGAATCATGTTATAGGCGATACTAGCAATACATCACTATTTTGATTCCCCTTTCCACCTGTACCAGGGATGTTATGGATATATAATTTCGGATCCGGATATGGATATGGATATTGGTAAAATATAATATCGGTTTCGGTTACGGTTATGGATATTAAATTATTTCGGATTATCCGATAGTTTCGGTTACGGATATGGATATCCATAACAACACTGCTCTAAAGTTGCCGGCCGGGCAAAAACAAAAACTTGTCACCACGTGTCATATTTCCTATAAAGTATTTAACCCGTAAGAATTAGCTGTGCACCTCGCGCTGTGACGCCATTAGGTAGCGGGAGAGGTGTCGCATTCCAGCGGAGTGCACAGTTAATTCGTACGAGTTGTAGTATTTAGTTAGACTCCGCCCTATCCGAAACTATCCAAAACTTTTATTTCGGATTCGGTTACGGTTACGGATATTTTTTTATTTCGGATATCCGATAGTTTCGGTTACGGATATGGATATCCATAACCTCGCTCCTCCCCGTCTACAGCCCGTGTTTCTATCGTACTCAGTGCCTGATGTGACTTAATATTATAGCTGGCTCAGTTGCGTAACTATTGGCAGGGCTGGCAAAATGCTACGGGCCCCCAGCTCTACGGGGACCCGAACTGGCTTGGCCTTGAGTACAGAAGGGAAGATGATACACTTCTTTATAGCGAGGAAGGGCATCTGATGAATTTGCCGCGGGCCCCTGACGTAGTCACGCCACTGAACTGGCTACAAGGTTAGTTTAGGTAAGGTTAGATATAGTTAAGATAATAAGTACCTATATATTTTTGTCCACACTTTATAACGAGTGAAAACTGACTATTAAATGATGAGAACACTCCCACGTTTCATTGTGTATTGTGTGGTGTTATCGCGGACTATTATTGCCTAAGAATTAACCGCAATCGAGATTTTATATCCAAGTAAGATTTCATAAACCTATTAGGTACTTAACTGCTGGCGTTTTGGAGAGGCTCAGAGTCGCTCAACGAGCTATGGAGAAAGATGCTCGGAGTTTCTTTACGCGACAGAACCCGGAATACGGAGATTCGCCGAAGATCTAGTCACCGACATAGCTCGAAGAGTATGTACGTTGAAGTGGCAATGGGCAGGCCACATCGCTCGTAGAACAGACAACCGTTAGGGGAGAAAAGTCGAGTGGCGACCACGAGGAAGACGCAGTGTTGGCAGGCCTCCCATTAGGTGGACCGACATCGTGAAAGTTGCGGGAAACCGGTGGATGCAGGTGGCGAGTTCATTGGCCTTTGTTTAACTGGCAACGCAGCAATCCTCTAGTGCTGCGGGTATCCATGGGTGGTGGTGCTCGCTCAGTTGCTTTTTACGATTCCCACTGAATTAATTTAGTTACTTAGTGTTGTTGCTAATTGCTTAATAAACAAATGGATGCCTTAATTCCACGGCGGAAGCAAATCTTTACGGAAAAATAATCAAACTGTTACTGATTTACATAACCCTCGCAAATCGAGTCGCATGTTGAAAATAAGTAACAAAAACAGAGAAATCGAGGCCGAATAAGTAATGTACGTACACACTGGACTTTCACATGCGTGTCATTCAGAAATCGGAGGTATTGGCCTAACAGTTGGGTTCTAAATGCTGTAAAGAGGTCAAAATGAAGCACGCAGGTCAAATGACCCATGACCCGACTTAGGCTTGCATGAAATTACACGTTTTTCTACTTTCAAAATAATAAATGGACTATAATTAGCTAATAAATAAAATAAGACTTGTGAAATTGAGTAAGTTAATTTATAAAGTTAGATAATTTCATGGCTCGTTGGTTATTAAGTATCAGCTGATAATCAAAAATGGCCGCGGACAACCGAAATAGCGTTAGTTAAGTCTTATTAAAACATCAAAAACAATCGTAGATACAATAAATTCAAAGTAGATATTTAAAGATGTTAAATAATGCTGAAATACTTTTTAAAAGTGATCATCTTGATTAAAATTTGGGAATGGACGCCATCTTCTGACCTACTTTAAGGCCGAGTGTAAAAACCAGATAAATCCAAATTGTTATAAATTATTACATTACAGGACTCGTCCAGGAAATGAGCCATCGGCAGATCGTTCACATCCAAACGTAAATTTTATTAGATTAAATTGAATTTAAAGTGGTCAGATTAAATAATTTAAATTTATTCGGGTTCAGTAACTGAATTCGGTCGAATGGAACATTGTTTAAGATTATTCATGGCGTAGGTACTTTTGTAAATGAATTTATTAGCTGTAAGTAGATTTTTTTGTTTATATATTCGCATATACCAATTGGTCCATGAATTTTGTATGTTAAGTAAAGGATTTCGCAAACGTCGTCCCCGTTTCCGGATTACTTACACATTACAATGCAATCAATTTTTTTTTATGTTAGAGAGGCCAGACAGGCTCATTTAGGCACAAAGCTCTTGACAGGCGTCCCTTGCTGTCATAGTACATACCCCGAGGGTGGTGAAATAAAGAATGTCTCAGATCGTAGGAACTTGCTTGTCCCACGAGCCAAAAGCAAGGGCGAAATATGCGACCTGAGGCTTTCTTTATCACCACCCGTGATGTGTACACAATTTTACGTCTTCCCCTGACCAGGAAGTGGAAGTTTCCGCTCGCGTACTTACGGAGCGGGGCGACGTTAAAAAAAAATACTCCTAACTAGTTGCTAGCCTAAACCTAAATCTATTTACTCTGCAAGTAGGCTGCAAAAGGCTCTTTTACATGTCCGTTTTTAGAGAGGAACACGGCGCAAGCGCTGGCTTGGCGGCAGAATACTGAATGACTTTATTCGAAAAATGTTTTGAAAATATAAAGCGTATTTCCTACTTTTTGTTAACAAAATGCATTGTTTAACCAACAATGATCACAACAAAACTAATTGCAATGCTTTGACTGCCACGGCCCTACGCATTGTGTTCGTCATTACACGCGTATTGTTTCAAGGTAAACTAGTGGGCTCGCTGTGCACGTTGGTCATTTGAATGATCTCTATCAGTCATTACTGACTCATAAACCTTTGAATCGAGGTACACTATTTTAATAAATATAGCGGCCCGTCCCGGCTTCGCACGGGTGCAGCAAGCAATAAATATAGCCTATGTCACTCAGGGTGACTGTAACTTTCCAATGGTGAAAGAATTTTTGAAATCGGCACGTAGTTGTTGAGTTTATTCATTACAAACATACACACACACAAAAATACAAATCTTTCCTCTTTATAATAGTAGTACAGAAGTATAGATATAGACTAGCTAACTTCGTCTGAGGAGAATTCGTTTATGATTTTCCGGGATAAAAAGTAGTCTATTTTAAAGTATTTTGCCAAAATTTCATCACGGTCGGTAAAGAGATTTTATCGCGAATAGGTAGCAAACATTGGCCTTTATTTGGTCTATTCTAAATATATAGTGGGCATATTCTAATTCAATAGTCAAATCATTCTACAATTTGAAGTTTGGTTTTATTTACAGACGAAGCTTATTATGAACATGTGAGGTAATGCGCTTTGCTAGCTCAGACAACAAGTATCAACATAAAGTGTTATTCGAGCTGGCGTTTAACAGGAATCCATCAAGGTCTAGCGGTGGCCAGTGCGTGTGGGCTACGGTGTAAGAGCTACAGTGTTTTTGTGGCCATTTTGACGATAGATTACTAAAAGTAAGGTTAAGAGGGCTTTGCTGGGCTTTGGTCTACATGAGCTCAGTGTCACATTTTGAAAACGTCATCGGCATATTTCCGTGGAAAATATCGAGCCGTCATTCCTCGGCCCATGTGTTTGAATTTACTATTAGCATAATTCAGCGTTTTTTACTTATTGCAAACGTTACCGCCGCGTGGAAAAAATATTTAATGAATTCAAAAAAATGTCCATAGGTAATCGCCGTTTTCCGTTTAATTTAAGACCCGTTCATCCAAAAAATATCCTCAAAGGATTGTTATACAAGATGACAGTTATTCAAAGTTAAGTCGGTCCTTGGTCGGTCCTAAATTAAAAATTGTGACTATACATGAGGGCAGGCAATGCACCCATAACCCTTCTATGTTCTGAGTGTCCATGGAGGGCGGTAATTGCTTTAAATCAGGTGACCCGCATGACCGTTTGCCCCTATACATAGAAAACGTCGCTCAAAAACTTACATTTCATAAATTAAAACCCACACAACAATAAAAACTAATTAATTTACTTGTTTTCTCACCTTTCTAATCAACATGGCAACCCGTAAAAGTATTTCAACTATCATTAATTTAATATCGTAAAATACTTTATCAAACGAATAAAACGCGACGACACAACACCGTTCAAGACTTACTTTAGAATAAAAATAAACTTATTACACTATCGAGAGTTCGCGGCGGTGAAGTGGCCGAGTGATAAAAAGTAGTAAGTTAATTATTATCGTTTTTGCCGCAGCGAAGTCAAAGTTGCAGGTGGCAGCACTGTTGACTTTTCAGCTTTCATTTGACTTGCATTGCTCATTATAAAATACAATCGGCTAAAAAGCTTGTATTAAAACTAATGTGTGTACCTAAGTATTTGTCAAATAAAATATCGCATATTCAAATGTCTATTTGAGCCTATAAAAAGTCTGAAATATTTTAATGTGTCATGCATTGCTTAACCGTTAGGGTTTTCAATTGGTTCCAGTTGATTTGGTATTAAGTTAATTATAGCATAATCGAGTTTTTCAAATATCGATTTATTATGCGCCATGCGATTATAATTACAGTTGGCTTGGCAACCAATATAAACTGATTATTTTTAAAAAGAAGAATAAACGAGTTTTTTTCAAGAGTAATGTTTGACGTAACTTCATACCTCTATGTAAACGTCTTGAACGTGTTCATGTTCGTTTTAATAGTGGAGAAATTGACAGCGCCACTTGCGGATCGAAACGGCAACAGTTGCGAAATTTTCTGATTGTAATGTTCTCAGTTTAAATTTAATAATTAATGCGATCACGTAAAGATTCCACATCATTATATTATTTGTTTATTTGTTTCGACTGATTATCTAATAAAAACGCTTTCAAGAAAACATGAATACCTAAAAAAAATTTGTACTTTCGTTATGGGAATGGGAACTTACTATAAATTCTCGTGAAGGTTTCTAGAAACTTCTCAGAACATTCTTGCTTTTTTGAGTATGTTCACCAACTTGCACTTTGCTAGTCGAGACGTATTTTGTGACAAAAACTAACACTAAGTTTAAGTTTCACAAGAAATCGAATCAGGTTGCATCAATAGCTAAAATGTGAAATAAGAAACATCTCATCAACACAAAAACCCTTGACATCGTCAACGATTGCCTAGATTGCACATAACTCATGCATTAGTGTCTAGGGTCATTGACCCACTTGGCGTAACCATTAACCAATTACTGAGGAACCAGACTCAACCGACTTGGCAACTGGACCACAGGCCAGCTTAAACTGGCTGGTCATTTCAACCAATTTATCAAAGACCCGAGCAGAGGGTGTCACGTTTATATTCGAGGGTCGGATTCAACTGGACGATTACCAGCACACCTTTGACCTGAGTTATCACTATTAATGTTTGCTTTTAATGCAAAAGATCTATTTCTGTTAGCTTTATCAGAAGTGGCGAGAGCACTCATCGTAGATACACTCAAATCACCTTGTTGCTCCCGACATAGATAGTTAAGTCTGTGCGACATATAAGTATTATTTTACATAGGTTAAGGTAAAAATATATAGATTTACAAAAGACCCTAATGCCACTAGGAATCCCGTTTGCAAATAAAAAAACACCTTCAAGTCGGTTCACCCGTTTTTAGAGCTTAAAAATAACAACTGAAGCCCGATTTTTAAAGCTTGTCGCCGTACAACTATTCAAAGCTAAACAAACAACTATGTATTGTTATAAAATTACAACTCAAATTAAAATTTCTACTAGTTAAACAAGATAAACTGCTGCTTAAACTGTCTCCAACTTATTTCTCTATCTTAATGGTTGTCTGGTAGAGATCGCTATTAAGCGATAAGACCGCCTATTACTTTGTTCTTTGTTTCTGTATTGTTTTTTACTGATTTGTGGTGTTCAATAAAAAGTATTTGTATTGTATTGTATTGTATAACATCGAGTATCTTCTACTCCACTCATACTTGTATTTCAAAGTGAGCATATTTTATCACTTTTGAATGACGTGCTTTCAAAAATGCCCCAAGGGGGTTACCATGACGTCTTAATACGATTCAGTTTAGGTTCACTCGCTGTCAGATCCAATCTAAAAATGACAGCTAAAACTGAACTGAGTCGGAATTAAGACGTCATGGTAAGGCACCTGGTTCCTCTTTTCCAGCAAATATATCCTACCAAGAGAGATGGTTACATCATGTCTTCAATTAATTTGAATTCAGCATCGCAATAAAGCTTTTATTACTCCCAATTTCAAAGGAGAAAGCTTCTGTGCAATATTACTCTCAATTAGAAAGCTAAAAACTTTTAGATTCTAATCACAAGTACTCTCTAGATTTAAAAAAGTGAACACTGAACCAGTATGAACATCGAATTGTTTTAAATATTTTTTAACTTTGAATGGAATCTTGGAAGTCAAATTTGACCCACATTTAGTGGTATTATTGACAAGAAACTTGGTACACGGTAAGTATAATAAAAATGGATGACAACCGGCGCAACAGCACTTTTGAAACAAAAACTTATCCATCCCAGTGTTCTCTCTATAAATAACTTTGACTTTAACATAACGTGAAGTTACTACATAACTAATTACCAAACTAAACAAAAACCTGTCTTAAAATCAATATTGGTCCAGTCAAAGCGTAGACAAAGAAGCTAATCTTGAGTACAAAACCAAGGCCCTTGTCAAGGTGCCTATGAGCCGTACAATACGTGATATTTTGCTTGCTGGACCACGGTCTTTTCATTTTGGTGTCCACTTTACAAACACAAATAAAACTACATACTATTGAAATTGAAAACCATAGACATATTAGACAACCGCAGAAGAGTAAACTTTCAACTAAGTTTGCTTGTGATTTTATATATGTTACAACCGTTACAAAAACCGTCTAAGTGCCAATCAGACTCAAGTAAAAAAGGTTCCATATATGGTATCAGCTATTACTACATATTAGCATTAAATCGTTAAGAATACCAGCAAAACTAACTCTTTTGTATACCCCTTTAGTTTTTAACCTATTTTTATTAGTCGTTGTTGTAGCCTCTATACCTATAAGTAGTAATCTAGTAATATACATTTTGTGAAAGCAACAAGTATATCCCCAATACAGTTCAAAATATATAGCCCTGTGAGAGAGATGCAAACACATGGATGGATCACGTTTACCTTTTGAGTACCTAACTACGGAACCATTAAAACGGTCAAAATGAGAACCTATTTCCTCCTTTTGTGGACATCTATAGGATTGCAGACGCATATGCCTAGACGGCTAGTAAACCTCATGTGCCAGTAATGTCACCGACTGTCTTACTCCCCACGCCGGAACACCGCGCAAGTATCGCAGAGGCCATACCGTGACGTCTTAATGAGATTCAATTCCGACCCAAAGTTGGATCGATCGCTGTCAGATCCATACTAGAACTGTGAAAAATTACAGCTAAAGAAACTCGATTGAATCGCATTAAGACGAAAAAATTACGATTAAATGAATTATGACTTACTAGCTGTTGCCAGCGACTTCGTCTGCAAAGAATTCGTTTATCGCTATCCCGCGGGAACTACGCAATTTTCCGGGATAAAAAGTAGCCTATGTGCTATTCTAGACTTTTCTATATCTATGTGCCGAATTTCATCCAGATTCGTTGGGCCGTTCTGGCGTGATTTAGTAACAAACAAACATCCATCCATCCATCCATCCATCCATCCATCCATACTTTCGCATTTATAATATTAGTTAGATGACGTCATGGTAAGGCCCCAGGATTAGCAGAAAGATGGCGGCGGTGATCCCAGAATGCACTTTTTGAAGCAATTTAAAAACAAAACGAACAAATGGATCTTAAATACACCACATTTATAAAGATAAACAGATGTTATCTAAGTTCAAGCTATGAGACAGAAAGTCCGAAGCTGATAACGTGATATGTCTGTCGGTCTTAAAACTCTTAAATCATTAAATTAATCGTATTTTATGTATTATTATTAATGTTATCAATGCAGGATTTATTAACCGTTCGTTACACAAATAAATATAGAATACCTTTTTTATTGCCATCACGGGCATTTGAATAGTTATATGACTTAAAATACCTTAGATAAGTACTGCAATTGTACTGCTATGAAATGAATAAATTAATACATAAATACTGAATTAATTGCTTGATTAGTAGTCTTTATTAATTTTAATATTTATCTGACCTAATTTGAAACGTTCGTTATTATTGTTTATTTTCGTATAATGTGTAATTAATTTCAGTTTGTTTAATCAAATATTTGTATTTTTATGTGATCACATCTATGTATTTCACTGTATTCTGACAAATAAATTATGAATCCACACTATAAATATAAATTACCTACGTACGGACTCTTATAGAAGATTTTGTGACAAAAAACTCACTAAAGATTTTGAAATTGCAACGAAACTGGAAGCAATATTTTACCCACCAATGTAGCTACTTATCTATTTCTTACCGCGTGACTTCGTATGTCGGTTAAATGACCCGCAATAAAAACAAACACGTTTGTTTTCAATTTTCAAATCATTAACTGATGAAAATCTTGTCGGTGAGTTTTTGTTTCAGTTTTTATTGACTCTAAATGAGGAAAATCATAGTCTGTTGTGCAAATTAAACCGGCCAAGTGCGAGTCGGACTACCACTCAACTCTACATCATTAAAGTAGTGCATAAACACGGTGGCGATAGTTTCGTTATTATGGCAGTCATTGTTATAGATGCATTGTGAAAATTATTTTTTTCTACTTATTACAGTTCTATCCATCACCTTTGACAGACAGAAGTCTTTGTATATAAAAGGGTCTCATTGATACTTTTTTGTTTCCGTCTTACACATCGCATTGCTGTTATCAAAATATTTTAGAAACACCACTACAAAATCTACTTTCAAGTGAAAAAAAGAGCTACGACGCAGCAAAAACACACAAACAAACTTTTTTTCGTCAGGGGATGAAATAAAAAAAAAAGGTATAATATAATTGGAACCCTTGGCGGCAGTAATCTTGATTCAATCTCAGTAAAGAAAAAAGATCTGAAAGTTATTTGGCAAACCGGTTCTTCGTGGCATTGACTTCATTTAATTAAGTATGTAATTGCCGTTACACGATTGTTTAAATTTTGTTTTATGTTTTAAGAGCTAATTTTGAACACTTCTTGCTATTTGGGTTTACGAATAGCAAGAAAACACAAATTGTTATTTAAAATCTACGTCCGTAATGTATTATAATTAACTAATAAAATGTCTCATAAACATGCCCTTTCATCTATTCAATGGTTGACTGGAAGAGATCCCTTAAAGGGATAAGTCCGCCTTTGTGCATGTATCTCAGTGTTTGTCAATTGTATTTGTCTTGTTTATTTTGCACAATACAGAGTTTACATATGTACATACATACATACATGTCTCACAATAACTACACGAAGATAATAAGCAAGTACTTGAACTTTAAGGACTTTATTGATATTTATAAACAACAGCAAAGAGCCACTATTTGTTAAGATAAGATAAGTATTTAATAACATTTTTAAAAAGGAACTACTGAACTTTTAATTGTTAATTTAAATGTTTTTATCAATTACTAATGGAAATATGAGAGTAACTATAGGTACCATACAAAACCGACCGCGAATCGAAACATGAAAGCAATCAATTTCAATTGCTACGGTCAAAAGTTATGTGTTTTTTACAGTGAGTTGTAATATTTTTATTTAAGACAACAATATTGTATAATTAAAAATAAGATTTATGATAATACTTAGTAAAATAAATAATTCATCATAAGCTTTTCGGTATCAAAAAACATCGTGAGTAAAACTATACATCTGCGGGGCAATTGAACGGTGTGTGTGAAGTTACCAATCCGCAGGACCTGCGTGGGAACTATAGCCCAAGCCCTCCCAATATGAGAGGCCTGTGCCCAGCAGTGGGACGTAGGCTAGAGATGAAGTTAAAAAAGTGGACAAAATTAATTTCGTCAGATCCTTTCCAATCTATGTTTAATTACCAAAGTTAGGTAATTATGTACTTATGGTATGTTAAGTAATCAATGATTACTTTATACTTTTGCAGGTGTTTAGTACTCTCTATTACACTTTTTTACCTATTTGTTAATCGATATTAATGATTATAAAAAAACTCAATTCATCGGATTCCACGCATTGAATTATCAAGCAATATAGATTCATATCACGTAAGTACGCTACGTAGTATATCCAGTTTAATTTAATCAATTGCCAAACTTTTTTTACCTGACCACAAACTGGACCAGTTATTGCATTTAAACTCGAAACAACAATTACCTTAAACTTAAAAACTCAAAAACAACCATAACAAAAAATGAGCACCCAAAAATAAACAAAGAAAACTTACCTAGTTTTTACAATAGAGTCAAAAACGCACGAATTTAAGTTTGACACTTGTTTTTTTTTTAATTTGCTGCAGAGGCAACAGCTTCGACCGCCAGACTGCCGGAGACTGACTCGGTGCGGAGTTAAGAGCAAAAAGTAACGTATCGATTGTGCACCGGAACTAAAAGGGATTATGTTCGTTTCGCTTCAATTAAACTTAGGCCGTTTACAAAGCGACACGTGTAAGCGTTTTTACGAGGTAAAATTATGGGTACCTAAGTATTATAGCTTTCAATCAATCAATTATTTATTGCAACCATGGTATTTACAGTATTTATTATTATTATTTTTTTAGTGACGATGTGTGTGTGTGTTTGTACCTATGTTTGTTCCTTCGTCACGCTGAAACGACTGGACGGATTTGGATCAAATTTAGAACGGAGATAGCTGGCACTCAAGATTAAAACATAGGGTACCTTTTATCTCGGAATATGGCATAGTTCACGCGGGATAGTGATAAACATATCAAAGGGCGTAGAGGCTCAACGTAAATAATTATTGCAGAATGTACACTTACCATCAGAATGTAGCGTCGCGGGCAGAAGCTAGTACCATACCATCACTACATAGTATAAAACAAAGTAGCTTTCTCTGTCCCTATGTATGCTTAAATCTTTAAAACTACGCAACGGATTTTGATGCGGTTTTTTTTAATAGGTAGAGTGAATCAAGAGGACGGTTTATATGTATAATACATGCATAATATACTGTGCGAAGCCGGGGCGGGTCGCTATAGTATAAAACAAATAATCTATATACCTAAGTATGTATCTTATCGATTAACATTAATTATAGACTATAATTGTGAGTAATGAATCATAATTACTTATGACTTTATTTTATTAGGAATGCATTGTTGAATATTGACGCAATCTTGAAGCAGGTTGATTGATTGATTGTTTGATTGTTGATTTTTTTTGATTGATGAATGTGGATGAGGCGAAAGAGGTATGTCAGGATCGTAGCAAGTGGAACAAAGTAGTCTCTGCCTATCCCTGTGGGAAAGAGGCGTGACGGTATGTATGTAGGTATGTATGTATGTTGAAGCAGCAACAAGTGCGAGTCGGACTCGCGCACCGAGGGTTCCTCACAAATTAGGCAAATGAATACAAAATTCAGTGTTAGCAGAGCCCTAGGCAGCTGCCTCCTAAGCAAAATGTATGCAGCGTGAGGTCATTTTATATTAGTTACCTTCTTACATAAACACAATAATATTCTGTCTTCAGTATTTGTTGTTATAGGGACAACAAAAATACACCACCAAATGAATCAAGAATTTAAGTTAATTCTTGATTTTTTATGTTTAGGTAAATGTATTAAAAAAATCAAGAAGCGAAATTATTTTTTATTTATTTATTTGAAAAGTGAAATTCTTGATTCATTTGATAACCTATCGTTTGAAAAACAGCGCCATCTCTCGTCCCTGGTGAGCAGTATGTACATGTTCCACGGGAGTTTGTAATTGTGTCGTACAGACACATCATTTAAATAGATGACGCTTGGCGACAAATATTCGCATAGTAACAAAGTCGCTGGTACAGATACTTAGATGACACTGGCCGGGAATAGAACCCGGATCCTCATCATTCCGTGATGCGTGCTATATCCTGTGGTACCACAGGATATGCAGGTAGATTAACCTGCTATGGGTGTGGCGATATAGCACGCATCACGGAATGATGAGGATCCGGGTTCTATTCCCGGCCAGTGTCATCTAAATATCTGTACCAGCGACCTTGTACACACAGCAAAGCTATTCGGTAAGCTGCTTACCGAATAGCCTTGCTGTGTGTACATTACATAGGCTGATGATGAATCGGGTTTACTAACGTTTGACCTAAAAATTATTGACAAAATGATCATTTGACAAACTTTAAATATCTGATAAACCGTAAACTTTTTTAAAAACTTATAAAACAAACCTAACCTAACCTAATGTGAGCCACGCATAAAGGTTTTTCGATTTTTAAAAAAGTTTGCGGTTTATCAGATATTTAAATTTTGTCAAATGATCATTTTGTAAAATGATGCTTTTGTCAATAATTTTTAGGTCAAATGGAAGGACACCGATGAATCGTGTATAAAACGCCTGGTATTATTATTAGCAATGTTACCTTAGTGAATTTTCAAGGGTAGCAGAGTATTCTCGTCTTAAAGGTGCTTAACACAACAACAACAAAGGTGATAAACACTAGAGATGGGCCGACTCATCTAGGCCTCTATAGTCTATTTATTTTAGCTAGATACTAAAATGACATTACCTGTGTTGCCTGTTTTTTGCAATTCAAAAATAGTGATGTGCCACCACTATTGAAAGTTAACGATAAATTAAATTTTGTATAGATTTTTGTATGTATAAGCTAGTGTAATAAACTAATAAACCTTTAAATTTGCTTGATTATGATACAATCGTATTTTTTTCTTAAAATATAACATGACCAAACCTCTTGTATTCAGACCACAAACTTTGTCGATGGTTTCGAGTACACCACTAAACAATAAAAGCTAGTATCATTATTTCACAATTTGACATTTGCAATTGTCAATTTAGTATCTAGCTAAAATAAATAGACTTTACATCTATGACAGATGATTCAAACATTGTCAGCGTGCCACCTCCGTTGATGGCTAAACAAGCGTATGCGGGAGCGGCATACCCGACCGCACAACTAGTGGTGGCAATAACGGCTGTTTTGCAATAATGAATAACAGTGTTGTTATTCTTAAATAGCTGTTATTGTAAACTGTTGTCTGTTATCCTGTTATATTGCTGTTTTACAAAACGAGAATGAACTTATTATTAAATAATTGTTATATTTATTTCGTCGCAATCGCAGCGTAATAAAAAAGTACGGGAACAAAAGCAAAACAACACTCTGTTACCTTGTTTGTTATTGTACTGACTGACAACAAACAGCAACAGCTAATAATGATACCAAAAGTCAGTTATTTGAATTGCGATTGCGATGCGAGCTCGCGCGTATAGCGCTATCTCTCGCACACACCTACTTGATTTGTTGCGCACTCGCTTGCGCTTCTATGCCAAGTGCGGCAACAGTGCGCGTATGAACAACGTTGACAACAGACAACGAATAATGATAACAGGATAGTTGAAGATTCCATTATGTGTTGTTCGTTGCGTGCAAATAATGCATTACGTTATCTGCTGTTGTAATAACGACCACCACTACGCACGACGGGCATGTGTGAGAGAGAGAGAGGCATGTGAAAGCGACCGCGTTCGAAGGGGCGACCGCAACCACACATGGTCTGGTCCTTTTGCACGCCAAAGCCTGGAACCAAGCTTGGTCGTGCGCTTGTCGTCCGGCCGACTAGTTACCGACTAAGTAGTCAGGGAAACCGACTATTCGGCAAAAAATTACGACTAGATGGTTGCTATTTATTTTTTTAAAAGGGCGCATAAATAAAACCACGGCGACTAATAAAATTTTGTAAAAACATGATAAAAATGCCGAATAGTCGGGCGTTTATTCGACATTTTTGGAACCGACCAGTCGGGCAGTCGGCACCTTACGAGCGTTTATCCCTACTGAGCTGGCAACGTCGCATTTTTGTGTTTTTTTACGATTATTTCACGGAAATTGAATGAAAGTATCAAATGTCCGTCTGTAGTCCATTTCGTTTTTAGTGTATTAATGTGTCTAATGCAATAATTGATCGTGATGGACTTTTATCTAACTAATCTAACTAATATTATAAATGCGAAAGTATGAATGGATGGATGGATGGATGGATGTTTGTTTGTTTGTTACTCAATCACGCCAGAACGGCCGAACGGATCTGGATGAAATTTGGCACATAGATAGAGAAAAGTCTGGAATAGCACATAGGCTATATTTTATCCCGGAAAATTGCGTAGTTCCCGCGGGATAGCGATAAACGAATTTTTTGCAGACGAAGTCGCTGGCAACAGCTAGTTTTCTTATAAAAGGAGATATATTATTATATATCACGATTAATCACCAAAAATGCGACGTTGCCAGCTCAGTAGGGATGCACCCTCTTAATACCACCGTGTTCCCGATAACAAAGGTCTTCACTTAACCAGCCTGAGTTAGGTGTCGAAATAAAACCAATAAGAGTGCATCAGTTCTATATTTCGTTTATTTGTTCGTTGTCTTCCCGGCGCGTTTCGTCCGCGTTCAGGGCCGTCATCAGCTCTGGCCAGGTCAGCAGCTGCGCGCGCCCGCGCCTGCGCAGCTCGAAGCGCGGCGGGCTCTCGAGGCACGCCTTCCCCACCACTATTACGTCGGGGTAACCCATTCTGACACAAGAGAGAAACGCTATACAAATTAAAAATAACCTAACCTAAAAATTTCATTTTAGATACTAGCATTTTTGCTGACTGTACTTGCATTGCCGTCCGTCCTACATATGAACCAAATTTCAAGTCAATCGGACCAACCGTTGAAGAGTTCCCTCCTGCGGAGACGGTCCTGGCTGGACCACCAGAATTCAACTACCAGATTATTGTATTCTCATCTGACTTACACAAGTACTTCCAGGTTAGCTGGAAATGATCCCTACTTAGGGATAAGTTCACCTTTGTACTATTTTCTGTGTACTTCTGTATTTTTTAAATTTTCATGTACACTTCGTCTGCGTAGAATTAGCAATTGACATGTTTATGGCTATCACCCGGGCGGGAACTATGCAATTTTCCGGGATAAAAAGTAGCCTATGTTTTAATCTAGGGTACCAGCTATCTTCGTCCTAAATTGCCTGCTTGCTAGCAGTCGGTTAGTTGTTTGATTAGCGCTAACAGACTTTATGAATCATTTCTTTTGCATCGGTCCTATAGCGAGCCTAACTTTTTATGAATAAGGCTGTTAATGAATAAGTAGTTTTTTTTAAGTCAGTCAATCTCCACTCACTTGTCGGCCATCAGCACCCGCTTGCCTACAGTCATCTGGTGGCGGTCGTCGCACAGTATGTCGTCGCGCATGCGCGGTGACTGCGCCAGCTGCTCGCACAGCGCTGTTATACTGGACGCGTTATACTGTGACCATTCCTTCGAACCCTCCTGGAATACAATAACCATAAGAGATCTTCATTTCACATTATTATTATTATTTTACTAGCTGTTGCCAGCGACTTCGTCTGCAAAGAATTCGTTTATCGCTATCCCGCGGGAACTACGCAATTTTTCGGGATAAAATGTAGCCTATGTGCTATTCCAGACTTTTCTCTATCTATGTGCCAAGTTTCATCCAGATCCGTTGGGCCGTTCTGGCGTGATTGAGTAACAAACAAACAAACATCCATCCATCCATCCATCCATCCATCCATCCATACTTTCGCATTTATAATTTTACTAGCTGTTGCCAGCGACTTCGTCTGCAAAGAATTCGTTTATCGCTATCCCGCGGGAACTACGCAATTTTCCGGGATAAAAAGTAGCCTATGTGCTATTCCAGACCTTTCTCTATCTATGTGCCGAATATCATCCAGTTCCGTTGGGCCGTTCTGGCGTGATTGAGTAACAAACAAACATACATCCATACATCCATCCATCCATCCATCCATACTTTCACATTTATAATATTAGTTAGATTAGTTAGATTAGATGTGAATAGGAAGGCAAACGAGCAAGTGGGTCACCTGATGGTAAGCGATCACCACTGCCCATAGACACCCGCAACCCCAGATGAATAGTTATTTTCCAGATGAATACTAAATTCTTCAAGATTAATTGTTTTTTTGAAGTGAAAACATCTTCAGCGGCGTTGGAGCACTTTTTGGGATGGGTAAAAAATGTTAAACTCGCGTCAGACGTAAGACGGAGGGAGAGTTTAAGTACCAGGATATCAGGATCCTCTAAGAGCTTATTTGGAAATGCGAATGAAGCTAGAGTCGCGTTCGATTTTTGAAGTTTACGTTGTTTTCGTCGCTTTAGCGTGTGTGCGTTTGGCCTAGCGGTATAAGGTGTGGAATAACAGTGTGTTCTCTCAGGTGACCGCAGTTCAAATCTCGTGTATTTTTTCTTTTTTAGGGTTCCGTACCTCAAAAGGAAAAAACGGAACTCTTATAGGATCACTTTGTTGTCCGTCCGTCCGTCTGTCAAGACTCTTTTGCTCAGGAACGCGTAGAGGTATCAAGCTGGAATTTATATCCAATAGGTACTCAGGTCTACTGTCCCTTGGAGCTGTGAAAAAATCAAATTTCTAAGCCAACGCAATCAAAAGATACAGCCGTTTATGCCGCAAATTTTCGAAACTCTCAAGGGAATCAAAACCTACAGGGTACTTCCCGTGAACGCAGAATCTTGAAATTTGGTATGAAGGTAGGTCGTATAGCACAGACTAAGGAATATTGCAAATATGTATGTATGTCTGTATATGTCAGTGACCAATATAAAGTGACCCCACACTGCGTACATTTTGCTTTGGAGCAGGGCTCTGCTTACACTGGTTTTTAGATAATGTAACGGAACCCTCGGTGCGCGAGTCCGACTCGCACTTGGCCGGTTTTTTTTTCTTTTTGCGCGTGTGTGTAGTTTTCACTTCTGCCGGCACTCCCGGAGTGTTACCCGCTGTTTTTATGTATTACTAGCTATTGCCAGCGACTACGTCTGCAAAGACTTCGTTTATCGCTATCCCGCGGGAACTACGCAATTTTCCGGGATAAAAAGTAGTCTATGTGCTATTCCAGACTTTTCTCTATCTATGTGCCGAATTTCATCCAGATTCGTTGGGCCGTTCTGGCGTGATTGAGTAACAAACAAACATCCATCCATCCATACTTTCGCATTTATAATATTAGTTAGATTGTAACACGCTGTACCGTACCTTGGGTCCGATGAGGAGGGCGCGGTAGGGCGCTATTGCGAGCGGCCAGTGCAGCGCCGACTCTGTCGACAGGGCTTCCAGACTAGCACCCAGCAACCTGCAACACCAAAAATATAGTGTTACAAGTTTTTGTTAAAAAAAAACATTAAACCAACCAACCAAACACATGGAAAAATGCAAAAAAGTAACTACTACTACCTACTAACGAAAAAGAAAAACGACACAACGGAAAAGGAAAACACATAACGGAAAAGTAACTAGAACTATTTGTATCTTGTAATTCACAGGCTAGGTCTTAACTGTAAGCCTATCCTTGTATTTAAAATAAATAAATCCTACTATCCTACAAATATTATAAATGTCCTACTAATATTATAAATGCGAAAGTTTGTGACGATGTGACGATGTGAGTGAGTGTGTATGTTTGTTCCTTCTTCACGCTAAAACGACTGGACGGATTTGGATAAAATTTGGAACGAAGATAGCTGGTAGCCTAGATTGAAACATAGGCTACTTTTTATCCCGGAAAATTGCACAGTTCCCGCGGGATAGCGATAAACATGTCAATTGACAACATTTCATATTTCTGAGCCTATAATATTAATGGTTCTCTGTATTTTGTTTGAAAAGATGAACATGCTGACAGTTTAATTTTTTCGCTAGGGCTTGTATTTAATTTATAATTAATTTATTAATTTGTGCTTATTCTAAAAGGGCGCAACTCCGATACTATCACAGAATACACACTTATCCCTTTGTCTTTTCTCTATAGAAAAAAAACTGACGTTAATTTCAAATTGTCAATGTCAGGCCCTATTCTCCAATATTCGATTTTCGAGGTTCGCTTTGTGCTGTTCCGCTCATACAAATACTCATTATCTTGAGAGTGAGAGAGAAGGTATGCAACGAACTTCGAAAATAGAATTTCAGAGTTGCCCCCCTTGTACTTTGAAGTTGTCAAAAATACAAAATTATGATCGCTTATTTTTTCTCGTGAAAAAAGCAAAGGCGTTTCATCTATCCTGTGGTAGTTTTGGTAAAATTAGGCATATTTTTAATTAATTTTTATTTTTTATAATAAGCGATATTAAAATTATATAAACATATTGCAGTAATCAGGAGGCAAAATGCTTTTGAACCATATATACATTTTCAGGTGTTTAAAAAATGAAATGTTGTCAATTGCTAATTCTACGCAGACCTAATAAAGCTATAGCCGGGAATCGAACCCGGATCCTCGTCATAGCAGGTGAGTTAGCCTTCGATTTTTTTTTTGTTTATTTTTTTTTTTTTTTTTTTTTTACCAGCTGTCACGTGACTAAACTGAATCCAATCCAATTGCAAAAAAAAACATCACATGGTTAATGAAGGCCCCCTAAGACGGTGGTAGCGAGGACAGACCTTGCATCATTCCATACCACCCTCAAAAAGATGATAAATAAATAAAGAAAATAAATATCATGGAACAGATTACACCAATTGATCCAGTCCCAAACTAAGCAACGCTTGTACTATGGGTACCAGACAACGGATAAACATACTTATATATAATGTAGATAAATACATACTTAAATACATACAAAATCCATGACTCGGGCACAAACATTCGTATTCATCATACAAATGCCTGCCCCTACCGGGATTCGAACCCGGGACCTCTAGCTTTACTCATTTACTCATTTATTTATTTAAGTATTACAGCCATGGTGTTACAAAGATGGTAACTAATTCTAAAGAAGTTTCACGCGGACCCCGGTGGGGTATAGCAATACAATAGGTAATACAATAACAACTAAATGTTACAATTTATCGTCTAAGAAATCAGATACGGAGTAGTAGCATTCCTCTATTAGCATTTTTTAAATTTTATTATAGAAACAACTATCTTTTAATTCGTTTTTGAAACCTATTGGAATTTTTATAATATTTTAATTGAGCAATAATAGGGTCCTTTTTTAAAAATGCTTAGTTTTGGATTGGGGAAGGTTAAAAGGTGATCGCGGCGGGAATTTAATGAATAATTGTATAGTTGAATGTTTTTTCTTACGAACATGATGACTTCCAGTATGTAGGGTAAGTAACTGAAGTTTTTTGACAAGGTCGCTAACCACTAGGCTATCCGGTCGTCATGATGTGTTAGTATAGTACCTGGTGATCCCTATGCCGTAGCAGGTCATGTGTAGGGGCTGCGGAGCCCCCCCGGCCGGCACGAAGTTGGCGCCCAGCGGGGCACTGTACTTGGTGCCCAGGATGAACGTGTGCCCCACCTGTGGGCCCACGGCTCATTTACATAATAATAAAAATAAATAAATAAATATCTTGGGACAATTGACACCAATTGACCTAGCCCCAAACTAAGCAAAGCTTGTGATATGGGCACTAGACAACGGATAAACATACTTATATAGATAAATACATACTTAAATACATATTAAGGCGAAGGGATAGGCAAATGACCTTGCCCGTTTGTGACGTGGCAAGCAGTCCGATCAACGCGACATCTGTTAAATAATCGACGTGTGAACTCGATGCGAATGGGCGCGGGCTGATGGATTGAAATATTGCACTGTGATGTTAGTAGATGGCGCTTGTTTCAGTTTTCCGATTGCCTTACACACACAGCATAATGTTCAAATCAGATTTCGCAAAAATAATAAAAATTGTAACATTTCGGCATTCGTAACGTGGCCTTAAAGTCTTGTTACCTTGGGCTCTGTCTGCTCCGCAAGGGATAGAGACGTTATTTATGTATGTATGTATGTATGTGATATTATACATGAGAAAGTTTGTGACGATGTGAGTGTGTAAGTATGTTTGTTTCTTCTTTTTTTCTTTTTTTTATGTGAATAGGAAGGTAAACGAGCAAGTGGGTCACCTGATGGTAAGCGATCACCACTGCCCATAGACACCCGCAACCCCGGAGGGATTGCAGATGCGTTGCCATGCCAACCTAGAGGACTTAGATGAAATGCTTCTGCATGAAATTTGGAACGAAGACAGTTGGTACCCTAGATTAAAACAGGTTACTTAATATACCAGAAATTTGCAGTTTCCGCGGGATAGTGATGAACGTGACGTCAAAGGTGTCCAGGGTCTGTCTAGAGTCGCAACGTAAATTATTATTGCAGAATAAAGTAAAACTTGAACGTGTGCAGGAAAGGTACAGAATAAGGTATAGTTTTTCCAATGATTATTTTCAATACCGATATCTGAGGGTGGCCGCCATTTTGAAAACTTTTGTTTTTGGACCAATTGTTTTCAAAATCGATATCAGACGATCCGAGTGATTCCCAAACACGTATCCGTTATATAAAATGGAAAAAGTGACCGCCATTTTGAAATCTCTAGTTTTTGAACCGATTGTTTTCAAAATCGATATCTGAGAGTCCGACTGGTCCGCAAATATGAATCCGTTATCAAAAATGAAAAAAGTGGCCGCCATTTTGAAATCTTAAGTTGTTGGACCGATTGTTTTCAAAATTGATATCTGACGATCCGAGTGGTTCCCAAACACGTATCCGTTACATAAAATGGAAAAACTGACCGCCATTTTGAAATCTTTACTTTTTGAACCGATTGTTTTAAAATTCGATATCTGAGGATCCGAGTGGTCCCCAAACATGAATCCGTTTTAAAAAAAATGATAAAAGTGGCCGCCATATTGCAAACTTTTGTTTTTGGAGCGATTGTTTTCAAAATCGATATCTGACGATCCGAGTGGTTCCCAAACACGTATCCGTTATAGAAAATGGAAAAAGTGACCGCCATTTTGAAATCCTTAAGTTTTGGGCCAGATAAAAAAAACTGGCCGCCATTCTGAATTCTTTACTTTTTGGACCGATTGTTTTCAAAATCGATATCTTACGATCCGAGTGGTTCCCAAACACGTATCCGTTATACAAAATAGAAAAGTGACCACCATTTTGAAATGTTTAGTTTTTGAACAGATTGTTTTCAAAATCGATATCTGAGCTGGCGACCACTTTTTTAAATTTTTGATAACGGGTTTGTGTTTGGGGACCACTCGGATCCTCCGATATCGATTTTGAAAGCTATCAATCTAAAAACTAAAGATTTCAAAATGGCGGGCATTTTTTTCATTTTTGACAACGGATACGTGTTTGGGAACCACTCGGATCATCAGATATCGATTTTGAAAACAATCGGTCCAAAAACAAAAGTTTTCAAAATGGTGGCCACTTTTTTCATTTTTAAAAACGGATTCATGTTTAGGGACCACTCGGATCCTCAGATATCGATTTTGAAAACAATCGGTTCAAAAAGTAAAGAATTCAAAATGGCGGCCAGTTTTTTCATTTTCGGTAGCAGATTTATGTTTGACAACCACTCGGACCCTCAGATATCGATTTTGAAAATAATCTGCCCAAAACTTAAAGAGTTCAAAATGGCGGCCACTTTTTTCATTTTTGATAACGGATTTATGTTTGGGGACCTCTCGGACTGTTGAATATTTAAATTTGGAACGTCAACTCCTATACCTATGATTTTGTACTCTATGCTTGTCTGTGGTCATCCTTCAAATAGAAAACATCAAACCAAAACTAGCTCCGTTTATTTTTCGTATTTAGCTCTAAAGTTATCAGGTTATGGGCCCAGTACGCTTCCACTGCTTCCACTATCAATAGAAGATGAATTGAACTCACATGAGAAGAATGTAACTTGGCACTTAATAGAGAAACCAGAAGGAGTGAGGGTAATTGGCTGCAAATGGGTGTTCAGAATAAAAGATGAGCCATCCGGCCCGCTCTATAAGTCAAGACTTTGTGCCAAAGGATGTGGTCAGAAGCAAGGCGTTGACTACACTGACGTATACTCACCTACAGTGAGGTATGACTCTGTTCGAGTTTTACTTTCAGAAGCTGCTCAACATAACTTAGAAATTGCTCAGTTTGATGTCAAAACAGCATTTTTGTATGGTGATGTAAAAGAAGACATCTACATGACACCGCCTGAAGGATTGAATGCTCAACCAAATCTGGTATGTAAACTTAATCGTTCACTTTATGGTCTGAAGCAAGCACCAAGGTGCTGGAATCAAAAGTTTGACAGTTTACTAAAGAAATTTGGTTTTATGAGTAGTCATGCTGATAGATGTGTATACATTGGAAGTGTTGATGACAATAAAGTATACTTACTACTGTATGTTGACGATGGGCTCCTTATGTCAAAGTCAAGAGACTCACTTAACAAAGTATTGTGTGAACTTAGAAAAAGTTTTGAAATGAAACAGTGTGAGCCTAAGAATTTTGTAGGTTTACAGATTGAGAGAACAGAAGGATCTATTTTCATACACCAGTCTAAGTATATTGATAGATTGCTGACTAAATTTAATATGCAAGATGCTAATGGTAATAACATTCCAGTTGACCCTCATACTACATTGGAGAAGAGTACTGAGACACCGGACAAGAACATCCAGTACAGAGAGGCAGTTGGGTCACTGATGCATCTAGCAGTGGTAAGCAGGCCTGACATCATGTATGGCGTCAGTCTGGTGAGTAGATACCTCAATTCTTTTAACCATACTCATTGGAATGTTGTCAAGAAGATAATTCGATATCTTAAAGAAACCAAGGACTATGGCTTGCGTTACACTACGTCCCAGAATAACATACTTGAAGCATATAGTGACGCAGATTACGCCACAGATATATGTACACGACGATCCTTGACTGGGTATGTTTTCATAAAGAATGGTGCTGCCATAACTTGGGCAACTCAGCGCCAGCAAAGTGTTGCTTTGTCCACTACTGAATCTGAATTTATGGCTGCATGTTCTGCTACTAAAGAAGCTATTTGGCTAAAGCGATTGTTAATGGATATTGGTGAATTTAATCAAAACTCTATTTGTTTAAATATTGACAATCAAAGTGCTATATGTTTAATTAAAAATGTGGACTATCACAAACGTTGCAAACATATAGATGTGAAGTATAACTTTATAAAAGAGAAATATGTTGGTAAAGAAATAGATTTAAAGTATGTAGGTACTAAAGAGCAATATGCTGACTTATTTACTAAAGCTCTTCCTAGAGACAAGTTTCACTATCTTAGAACTAAAATTGGTGTTCAGAAGTTTATTTAACTGATTTTATGTTGTGATTATCTTGTCGTAGTGACTATTATGTTGTTATATGCCTACAGGGTGTTCAGTTTAGGTGAGAGCTACTTTTATGTTATTTTGATTTTTGTTGCTCATACTATGTACCTTATTTGTGAGTTGATAGGGTTCAAATTTGGTGAGAGTGTTGAATATTTAAATTTGGAACGTCAACTCCTATACCTATGATTTTGTACTCTATGCTTGTCTGTGGTCATCCTTCAAATAGAAAACATCAAACCAAAACTAGCTCCGTTTATTTTTCGTATTTAGCTCTAAAGTTATCACGGACCTTCAGATATCGATTTTGAAAATAATTGGCCCAAAACATAAAGATTTCAAAATGGCGGCCACTTTTTTCATTTTTGATAACGGATTTATGTTTGGGGACCTCTCGGACCCTCAGATATCGGTTTTGAAAATAATCGGTCCAAAAACGAAAGATTTCAAAATGGCGGCCTTTTTTGTCATTTTTGATAACGGATATGTGTTTGGAGACAACTCGGATTCTCAGATATCAATTTTGAAATCAATCGGTCGGAAAACTAAAGATTTCAAAATGGCGGCCATTTTTTTCATTTTTGATAACGGATACGTGTTTGGAGACAACTCGGATTCTCAGATATCAATTTTGAAATCAATCGGTCGGAAAACTAAAGATTTCAAAATGGCGGCCATTTTTTTCATTTTCTATAGCAAATTTGTGTTTCACGACCACTCGGACCCTCACATATCGATTTTGAAAATATTCGGTCCAAAACTTAAAAATTTCAAAATGGCGGCCACTTTTTTCATTTTTAAAAACGGATTCGTGTTTGGGGACCACTCGGATCCTCAGATATCGATTTTGAAAACAATTGGTCCAGAAAGTAAAGAATTCAAAATGGCGGCCAGTTTTTTCATTTTCGGTAGCAGATTTGTGTTTGACAACCACTCGGACCCTCAGATATCGATTTTGAAAATAATCGGCCCAAAACTTAAAGATTTCAAAATGGCGGCCACTTTTTCATTTTTGATAACGGATTTATGTTTGGGGACCTCTCGGACTCTCAGATATCGGTTTTGAAAATAATCGGTCCGAAAACTAAAGATTTCAAAATGGCGGCCACTTTTGTCATTTTTGACAACGGATACGTGTTTGGAGACAACTCGGATTCTCAGATATAGATTTTGAAATCAATCGGTCGGAAAACTAAAGATTTCAAAATGGCGGCCATTTTTTTCATTTTCGATAGCAAATTTGTGTTTGACGACCACTCGGACCCTCACATATCGATTTTGAAAATATTCGGTCCAAAACTTAAAGATTTCAAAATGGCGGCCACTTTTTTCATTTTTAAAAATGGATTCATATTTGGGGACCACTCGGATCCTCAGATATCGATTTTGAAAACAATTAGTCCAGAAAGTAAAGAATTCAAAATGGCGGCCAGTTTTTTCATTTTCGGTAGCAGATTTGTGTTTGACGACCACTCGGACCCTCAGATATCGATTTTGAAAATAATCGGGCCATAACTTAAAGATTTCAAAATGGCGGCCACTTTAATTTGTCATTTTTGATAACGGATACGACACGTGTTTGGAGACAATTCAGATCCTCAGATATTGATTTTGAAATTAATCGGTCGAAAAACTAAAGATTTCAATATTGGCGGTCTTTTTTATTTTGATAATCTTTCCATGTTTGGGGACCACTTGGACCTTCAGATATCTTTTTTTTTTCTTTCTAATGATAGACTATACATTGGAGTACTACTTGCCTAAATATCAAAATTTTTCATGCAGTAATTCCAACCAAAATCCTATTTCCCATGCTTGTTCGCTAAACAGCAAGTAAGTATCAAACCAACCTGCCACTAAGTTCCCAAAAAACGGATTGAAAATAATAACTTTTAACTTAATATAGGTATTATACGTGCGAAGCGAACGAGTACGACTTTTTGAAGCACTGTTTCGCGCCTATTCTGTGACTCAAACAACATGCTTAGCCAAACCAATATGAAAAAACGCGAAGCGAATATTGGCAACGTCGCGTCGCTTACGCACTGCCGCCACCGAGCGAACATGCAACGTTGCTTTTTCCTTATTATTTTCATACGTCTTATCCAAATTATTTTTTTATTTATTTATCTATTATTTTTTTATTTATTTTTTATGAACATTTTTGGTTTTATCTTAATAATTTATTTCATTGTATTTTCTTTTTAACATTTTTTTGGTTTCCGAATTTTTTTGTACATTGAAAAGCGCCTGATTGAATGTGCGGGCAAATATTGCGTTCGCCATTTTCACAGGATCAGGGCAGTACTACTCTCTAAAGCCTTAATTGTTGGCTAATTGAAGCAAACGCACCGTGGAATTTTAATTATGAGTTACTCGAGTGATCTCGTCGAGATTGGTAGCAAACAGATTGGTTTCACCCGAGCAAACCGTGCACAAAATATTTTCGAGACTCTTAGAGCAAACGAATTTTTGTACTAACTACGACATTAAGGAATATGTTTTCACCGGTGAATTCTAATTCAAGACATGTTTTATAGAATGTGCAGTTTTCAAAACTCCAAATTGTGTATTATCGCCATAAAACATGCACAAAAACAACCAATTTATGAGCTTTTGCCTATCCCTTCGCCTTAAACATCCAAGACTCGAGAACAAACATTCGTATTTTCATACAAATATCTGCCCCGACCGGGGGTCGAACCCGGGACCTCAAGCTTCATAGTCAGGTTCTCTAACCACTAGGCCATTCGGTCGTCCAAATAATCACGTCTTTATCCCTTACGGGGTAGACAGAGCCTAAGGTAAAGCTAAAGGCCACGTTCAGCATGATTGTGGGCGTATAAAGGGGAATCAAAATAGTGATGGGTTGCTAGCAGCGCCTATAACATGATTCCAATTATTATACAATAATGTTATGTGTGTATGTATGTATGTATTATTTTATTTATTTAGCTATGTATTATATTTATGTTAGTATTGTTGTTTGTACTATCCCTGCGTTTCTCCTGTCTATTTGTTTCCGCCACCAACTTAAACTGTCTCCAACTTATTTCTCTGACTTAAAGGTTGTCTGGTAGAGATCGCTATTTAGCGATAAGACCGCCTATTGTATACTTTGTTCTTTGTTTCTGTATTGTTTTGTACTGATTTGTGGTGTTCAATAAAGAGTATTGTATTGTATTGTATTGGATTCCTAAAGCGTGGTTCTCACGTCGCGATTGTGGTTGATCAACTTAAATCGGTTCACGAATCAAAAATAAATCAAAAATAGTTTATTAACTAAAAGAGTTACACTTAACACAGAAGGAACAGCGATTCCCACACTAGACAAAGCCTGTGTCGTGAGATTCAATAACTCGGATAATTACCAGACAAAGTGCGGCTTATGAAGATAACAACTATGTAGGTAGGTACATTAACTAATATTATTTAGAATTGGATTACAATACAACATATATGATTAACACCTTTTAATAAAAATGTATGTGACATTAAAATCGAATAAATAAATAAATATTTAAAGTGCATGTGAATGGTTAAAACATAGCTTAAATTTATAAATTAATAATTAATTAGTGACAATCGCTAATGAGAACGTTTTCTATAAAAGTTGATCAAAAGGTGCGAGTCGGTTCATTTTGATGACGTCACCACACAAGTGATAATTTGTCGAACGTGAGAACGATTTGTTCAAGTTAAAAACGATTTTTATCCTGTGGCGGCAGTGTGTGTGTGGCAGTATTGTATGTTTGACGCCATTTTGAAGCGACTGCCCGTTCGGTCCGATTTTCGATGCGACTGTGCGAACGCAATTAGTATCGATTTTTCTTGATCAATCAAAAGTTGATCAACTAAAAATCGCCTCGTGAGAACTAGCCGTAAGATCTTAATTATTTACTTGAGTGTGTCTGTGTCGTCTTATGTATTTGATTCTGTTCGCCTTATAAAATTTGATTCTGTCGTTATCTACTTAAGTTTGTTGTCTTATCACCTTGAGTTTGATATCTTATTTGCTTGAGTTTGTTGACTTATCTACTTGAGTTTGTTGACTTATCTACTTGAGTTTGTTGTCTTATTTGGTTGAGTTTGATGACTTATCTACTCGAGTTTGTTGTCTTATCTTCTTGAGTGTGTCGTCTTATGTACTTGAGTTTGTTGTCTTATCTTCTTGAGTGTGGCGTCTTATGTACTTGAGTTTGTTGTCTTATTTGCTTTGGTGTATAGTGTATAGTGTGGGTAACCTCTATGCTGCTGCGGCTGCGCGTGGGCGCCCCGCAGCTGCACTGTGCGCGCGCGCAGGCGGCGCAGGCCCGCACGGCGTCCTCGCCCGCCGCGGCCGGCAGCTGCCACTCGTGCGACTCCGACCCGCCCATCGCGCCGCACGGCGCCGCCACTACCGATCACCAATATTCGTGACTTTAGGGCTCCGTACCCAGGATAACCTTATTCATAAAAAGTTAGAGGCTCGTTATAGGTTCGCTATAGGACAGATGCAAAAAAATAATAATTCATAATAGTACATTATGATACAAGTGTGCTATGTTGATCATTACACACGAGGCACGATTGTACGCGCGAGCGGAGCGAGCGCGTTAATGGGCCGAGTGTGGTAATGATCAATGCACACGCGTTTCATACGACGTTTTTCAACACATTTGCGAGGAAAAACAAAAAGAAATTCTTAATAAGTAAGTATAAAAAAACTTTACTTTACCTTTGTTGCCAAACATTGCTTAACTGGAGGCTTTAGAACTTTTCTTTGTCATTTGGCAACACCTTGGATTTCTTACTGACATAACCTGCCCGAACATATTTTAGTATTTCAGACGACGGACACTATTTACATTTAGTTTTTCTTTATTATTTGAACTAGTAATTTTTAAACTAATAACAAGGTAAAATAATCAACAAAATCTGTGAGTGTGAAAGATGGCGGCAGACATCATTTGTCCGCGCCAATCCGCGCGCAGCACTCACGCATGCGCGCTGTGCACTTTGCACGCGGGCGACGAGGCACTGACAAGACTGCTAAACAGCCTAATATTAAAATAGTAATAAAATAATTAATCATTGTCTTAAATATGCAAATTAAGGTCACTTTTCAGATAAAAATTAATACTTTGTCGAAATTAACTGTTTATTAACCTAAAATAGTTTAATATTCACGAAAATATTCCTTGTTCCTATACATAACTGAACTATTTGCTGAGATTAAAAAAAAGTTTACATTACCGCACTCGTGCGGTAATAATATTACGGCACTTGTGCGTAATAAGCTGAATTATGAGCTTAAATGCGGTGCAATAAGACTCAATTTACGAGCAACTGTGTTGAAAACGTCTGTTAGCGCTAATCAGTCCATCAAGGCTCTGTTAAGTAGTCCAAAAGTTAGCGGACCGTAGACTCTCCTTAATCTCTTTGCTAACTCACAAAATGGCCGCCACAAATGAACAACTGATTTTGGCAAACCTCTTTGTCCCTTTGCATACATATAGTCCACCTGGTCGAATCCGGCTACGGCGACTAAAGTTGCATACAAAAGTGCAACAGAGAGGACACTATATTAACTCGTTATCTAACGCAGTATACAGTGAACCAATGCAACGCCGGAGCAGGTCGCTAGTTTAGTACTTTACACGCCGAGTGAGGGCGGCACAATAAAGAATGTCTCTCGCAGAAACTTGTGGCACGAGCCAAAATCGAGGGCGATAAACATGCGACCTGAGGCTTTATCACCGCCCGAGGTATGTACTGTAAGAAGGTGAGTTTGTATATACAAACCAAGCAACTGGCAGGTATTGCTGATAGCATTAAATTAATTTTGAAAATTAAAAGGAATCAAACGAAACAAGTGTTTCTTTAGGGCATTACTTGACCAGCCGCCTGTGAGCGCTGTCATAGGTACGTGTATTATAAAATCTTGAACTTCTAAGCTGAATAAAAACAGTGTTAATCATTTTTAGGGTTCCGTACCTAAAGGGTAAAAACGGGACCCTATTACTAAGACGTCCGTCCGTCTGTCACCAGGCTGTATCTCATGAATTATAATAGCTAGACAGTTGAAATTTTCACAGCTTGTGTATTTCTATTGCCGCAATAACAAAAAATACTAAAAATAAAATAATAAAAAGAATTAAGGGGGGCTCCCACACAAAAACGTGATATTTTAGCCCTTTTTCCTGGCTACCACTCGCCGAGCTAGGTCTCAAGAACCGTAATAGCTAGACAGTTGGAATTTGCACAGATTATGTATTTTTATTGTGGCTACAACAACAAACACTAAAATCAAAATAATAATAATAATTAAGGAGGGCTCCCATACCACAGAGTAGTTGTTGGCGTTTATTGCTGTATCTCATGAACCGTAATAGCAAGGAGGTTAAAATTTTCACAGATGTTGTATTTTTATTGCCACAATAATAACAAATACTAAAAATAAAATAAAATAAATATTTAAAGGGGGCTTCCATACAACAAAAGTATTTATTTTACCGTTTTTTGCTCGATACTAATAACAAATGGCTATACGTAGACGCTAGAAATAATTACAAATTATTAAGGTTATTTCTGGTACGGAACCCGTCGTGCGCGAGTCCGACTCGCACTTGACCGGTTTTAATTATTAAATACACAATGCAAGATCATCCGTACCACAGTTGTGGTAGTGGTGGCTACAACCTTGCTACAGCTACAACCTTACAGTACACAATTTTACGTCTTCTACAGGCCAAGAAGTGGAAATTTCCGCGTACACTTACGGCTCGGGGCGACGTGAAATATAAAAACCAACCTCTATGCACATTCAGCTGTAGGTCATCAAACAGCTTCTCGTAGGCGCCGGCGACGCGCGCGTACGCAGCTTGCGCGTGCTCGGGGCAGGCGTGCGCGCCGTACGCGTCCAGCATGCGGAAGCTGCGCGCGCGCAGCACGCCGTGCTTCGGCCGCAACTCGTCGCGGTACTTGTCGCTTATCTGGAAAAGTATAGTCACACATACATATTATACAATCTATACATATATGAAGAGATTGATGAATGTGAATGAAGCGAAGAGGTATGTCAGGATCGTAGCAAGTGGAACAAAGTAGTCTCTGCCTACCCTTGTGGGAAAGAGGCGTGACGGTATGTATGTATTGTATGTATGTACATATATGTACCTAAAACCTCTTCCACGCTGGTCTGGGAGTAAAGAAAAAACATAGAATGTACCAGTTGTATCTCTTCCCGCGCAGATGGTAAAATCCCATCGAGGGAATGGGCGAAAATCTTAGGAATCATGTTGTAGTGTGAGCTGTGCCACACTCACACTCTCCCATTATGTGTAACCTATATAAGCGTGTTTAGTATAATACAGACAGTATTAACTCTGACCTCGGCATTATCAGTCACCACCCAACGCCCATCCTCACAATGTTATAGGCGATGCTAGCAACCCATAACTATTTTGATTCCTTTCCACCCGCCTACAATCATGCTAAACGTGGCCTTTAGGTCTTGTTACCTTAGGCTCTGTCTACCCCGTAAGGAATAAATACATACATACATGCATCTAACTAATATTATAAATGCGAAAGTATGGATGGATGGATGGATGGATGGATGTTTGTTTGTTACTCAATCACGCCAGAACGGCCCAACGGATCTGGATGAAATTTGGCACATAGATAGAGAAAAGTCTGGAATAGCACATAGGCTACTTTTTATCCCGGAAAATTGCGTAGTTCTCGCGGGATAGCGATAAACGAATTCTTTGCAGACGAAGTCGCTGGCAACAGCTAGTACATACATAAATCACGTCTTTATCCCTTACGGGGTAGACAGAGCCTAAGGTAACAAGACCTAAAGGTCACGTTTAGCATGATTGTAGGCGGTTGGAAAGGAATCAAAATAGTGATGGGTTGCTAGCATCGCCTATAACATGATTCCTAAGATTTTCGTCTTCCCTCGATGGGCTTTTACCATCTGCGCTGGAAGAGAAGCAACTGGTACATTCTATGTTTTTTCTTTACTCCCGGAACAGCACGGCAGTGATATTTTAATGGAGGTAATATTTACCTGATATAATAAAAGCAGCAGTTGCTTGTAATATTTACCTGATATACTCAGAGCGGCAGTTGCTTGTAATATTTACCTGATATACTCAGAGCGGCAGTTGCTTGTAATATTTACCTGATATACTAAGAGCGGCAGTTGGTTGTAACATTTACCTGATATAGTAAGAGAGGCAGCTGCTTGTAATATTTACCTGATATAGTAAGAGCGGGAGTTGCTTGTAACATTTACCTGATATACTAAGAGCGGCAGTTGCTTGTAATATTTACCTGATATACTAAGAGCGGCAGTTGCTTGTAATATTTACCTGATATACTAAGAGCGGTAGTTGCTTGTAATATTTACCTGATATACTAAGAGCGGCAGTTGCTTGTAATATTTACCTGATATACTAAGAGCGGCAGTTGCTTGTAATATTTACCTGATATACTAAGAGCGGCAGTTGCTTGTAATATTTACCTGATATACTAAGAGCGGCAGTTGCTTGTAATATTTACCTGATATACTAAGAGCGGTAGTTGCTTGTAACATTTACCTGATATAGTAAGAGAGGCAGTTGCTTGTAATATTTACCTGATATACTAAGAGCGGCAGTTGCTTGTAATATTTACCTGATATACTAAGAGCGGCAGTTGCTTGTAATATTTACCTGATATACTAAGAGCGGCAGTTGCTTGTAATATTTACCTGATATACTAAGAGTGGCAGTTGCTTGTAATATTTACCTGATATACTAAGAGCGGTAGTTGCTTGTAATATTTACCTGATATACTAAGAGCGGCAGTTGCTTGTAATATTTACCTGATATACTAAGAGCGGTAGTTGCTTGTAATATTTACCTGATATACTAAGAGCGGTAGTTGCTTGTAATATTTACCTGATATACTAAGAGCGGTAGTTGCTTGTAATATTTACCTGATATACTAAGAGCGGCAGTTGCTTGTAATATTTACCTGATATACTAAGAGCGGCAGTTGCTTGTACGACAGAGGGCCAACGTCTGCCAGCAGGTCTGCTATTGCTTCTTCATGAGTCTGCAATGCACAATATTGTAAATTGTAATTAAGGTGGGCGTCCCACAAAAACAAGGTCTATACATGTTTATTTATTTATAAGCCTTTTTAATCCAAAAAAAAAAGCTATATACATGTACCAAAATGCAAATAAATCTGACCACTGGAGTTAGGTTACCTAGTAAAAAAGAACAGTATTTTGCTAAAAAAAATTAAATGCAAGCAACATATAAGAATTGCAGATGCGTTGCCTAGAGGGCTAGGATGGACCTCATGTGTCACATGCCAGTAATGTCACGGCTTTCTCTCCACACCGGAACACAGCGTAAGCACTGCAGGCGCGAGTGGGACGGTGGTAGCGATTCATACACTGCACCTAGGATAGTAGTATAATTATTCACCGGAGCCAAGACAAAAGTCTTCCCCGTCCTATCCTGGACTTTCAACAGCTCCTCGCTTGTTCTCCCCGTCTTCTCCCAGAGGCTGGCAGCCGTCAACGCAGGCAGGGAGAGCCTCTGGCCACCGACCTCCTCGATGCAGTGCCTGACCAGAGCTTCCAGCTTGTCCACTGCGCGTAGAGCGAGAGGGAGGAGTGCGAAGAAACCGGAGGCCGTCGGACGGATGAGGCCACATTCTAGAAGAAGCTGGAATTTATAGTTTTTCTTAATCTCAATTTTCTTTTATACACTGTATAATATATTTATATACATACAGTATTAAAAAATCTTACTGTGCTCGACGTGATTCACGCGCGCTCTTGTGCTAGCCGCGCTGAGCATTATAGGATTAAATTTGCTAATCGGAAAAAAATTACGAGCTTTTGGACTAAAAACTGAAGCGCATTTGAGTTTAATTAGTTACAAATCTCCTTCAAATGATAGAGATACTCTTGGTCAGTACAAATAGAAGGCATTAAATCATAAATTAAGCGTATTTATTCAACAATATCGTTAATACTATGAATGAAAAATTATAACCTTACCTTTTGACTTTTACAGGTGATTTCGGTATTTTTTATCTTAGCATTCTTTGGTATAGTTAGAAGAGGCTGAAGTAACTGGGAAACGAATTTCATCGTGCAATATTTACGTATTTTCCTCTGAATTCCTTCATAAAAACAAAATTATACAACTACAGCTGATTCTGACATTTACATTCAGTATGACACCTTTAGCAAAGTTTTATAAAAACATTACGGCTTTAAAACTGAATATACTCTTTCCTGCCTTACGTCACGGTTTATTTAACTTTGGTTGTAAAACCAATAATATTATATTACACGTTGAGTGAAATTAGCATCTACTGCAACGTAGCATTTTGACGTTTTGTGCGTTTTGTTTCTGCAAAATTGCAAATGAACAAATAAAGATTGAAATGTATTTATTAAGGTTTTATAAGGTTTGTAAGGTTTTATACTAACTTTTGTTTTAAACATTGATGCTAAAACTAAAAAAAAATACAATTTTTTAATAAGTATGAAAATGTGTAAAGTTAAGTTAGCGCTTGAAGTTTACAATCTTAGAAGATGCTACCAGTAGCTTAGCTTCTCTGTATCTTAAACGTTTGGTGAAAATATACAGCCATTTTTTCCTTTCCTTAATCTACTGTTGTCTTATGACGTAAGGAGTAGTTACGGCACGATTTCATTATGGCCATAGAGAATCGACCAAACAGGTTATGGGAAGAGAAGTAACTGACACATACTTTGATTGTTTTTCTTTTCTCCTAGACAAGCATGGAAGCACAACCACTTTGAATTCAGTTACCATTATGGAATGCAAACGATATCGCGGGCAAAAACTAGCGCAGAATATAAATCAGACGCTACACAAAGACAGAGATAAAGTGAAGTAAAATTTTCTATCCCATTCATGTCGTCCTTTCTGTCGGGGGCTGATTTATGGTTCATTGGTTCACTCAATTAACTTCATTACGGCTTTTCTTTTGAAAGTGTTAATCGGCAGAAATGGCGCCACTGAGCACCAGTAGACATGTTGACGCACGTGCGGCACATGCCACATTGTCATGTCGCTTGCCACAAAGTTAACACCGCGTACAGTCTGACAAAAAAAGAGTAGAAATTAAAAAGTGGTAATACAGTAGTGTCGTCCCGTTTTCTTATACATATAGATTAGAAAGGGACGATACTACAGTATTCCACTTTTTGATTTATACTCTTTTTTTGTCAAATTATACAACAAATTACAGTCCGTGAGCTGTTAGAATGCCATTTGGTTTTGTCTTCCCGTCTCCCTCTCTCAGCTGATTCAAGTATTAAACCCATAAGAGTGAGTGAGACAGATAGGCAAACTGGAATGGGATTCTAAGAGCTCGCGGACTGTAAAGCGCACTTCAATGCCAATATTTATTCTGTTACTAGCTGTTGCCAGTGACTTCGTCTGCCAAGAATTCGTTTATCGCTATCCCGCGGGAACTACGCAATTTTCCGGAATAAAAAGTAGCCTATGTGCTATTCCAGACTTTTCTCTATCTATGTGCCGAATTTCATCCAGATCCGTTGGGCCGTTCTGGCGTGATTGAGTAACAAACAAACAAACATCCATCCATCCATACTTTCGCATTTATAATAATATTATATATAGTTAGATTAGATTTTTAACCGACGAAAAAAATGGGGGAGGTTCTTGTTGGATAATGTATGGCTCCACAATGTAAATGCATGGAAAGATTTAATTGTATTTAGTTAATGGTAACACTGAAGCTCTATCATCTTCCTATATGTCTTTGGTTTTTTTTTCTCTTCTGCTGTCTCGGGACGACATGCACGTTATTGTGTTAGCTCTAACTTTATTTATGATAAAACCACATTGTGAACATTATTTTGATAAATATACGTCTTGCAATGTCCATCCTGAATATTCATTGAGTCTCCTTCGCTGTTCCACTGCAGGCAGCACTCTCAAGATCTACGGACTTCCAACAGTTCTCGATTCGACGCGTAGGTATATTTTTTGTGCAAAAGAAAAAACTTTTTTATAAAATAGGTAAACGAGCCAGTGAGTCACCTGTTGGCAAGTGATCTCTGATCACCACCAGCCGCCAGCCATGGACACCCGAAACACCAAACTATCCAAAGTATTGTAGAGAACTAACATGTCTACCTCATGTGGTGTGTGTATTGAACAATAAATAAAATTGAAACTTGATGGATGGAGTGTAGCAAGGCCTTGTGGCATGCGGCTGCGGCATGCGGCATCGTTATTCTGGCCGGCTCAGCGGTGCGCGAGCAGTTTAACCTGCGATAAGGGAAATAGAAGCCCGAATGATGCCGCGCCGCCTGCGGGCCTGTGCCACGAGATGATGGCGGTTTTGATGTGTTTTGGGGGTATGGGTGAAAATCGTGGGAATCGTGTTGGCGATGCGGCTAGCAACCCATTATATTTTGATTCCATTTGTATGCCCACGATCATGCCAAACATGGCCTTAGGGTCTGCCTAACCCGTAACTAGGCAAGACGCTATTAAAGTGGTAATTATTAAGATTTAGATTTAGATTTATTTATTTATCAACAAAAATTACATTATATAAAAACATGCATGTCACAAATATAATCATTTCTGTTGAGATCGTCAAAAATTAATAATTGTAGCACCGGCTAGCTTGCTAAGTATGGTTGTTCGTGCGCGAAGGCCTGTGGTGACTTTGAATGAAAATGCAAGACGTTCGTTAAGAAAACTGTTTAATTCTGACACTTTAACACAGAAATAATAGTCTTACTAGATACAAATAAGAATTTCTAACTCTAACAATATTTGGAACAAATTATCTGTAGGCTTGCTTAGATCTCGTATCGCGGCGTCGGTCGGACTGCGCGGGGGCGGCGGGATCGGATTATCGGTGCGTCCCCGCGCGGGGCGCTTTGCTGAGCCGTGATTGGTTTTAAAACGGCGGCGCGGGATTCGCTCGCTCCAGTGTTGTCATTGAAACGGGGTTGCCGTGCTACATAATAATAATAGCATAATAAATTATAAACAATGAAACAATAAAATAAAATACAATGTCAAAAAATCTCCAATAAGGATTGTCAAAGCATATTAAATGACATTAAATAAATCATAATATATCTAGTCAAATATTATCCAATGTCAAAAAACTATATCAAAAAATTCTTTAACTGCATAGAGAGGGTTATCCAACAAAAGGTTTTTCACTCGGCGTCCGAATGCTTCGTCACTCAGGTCTCTAATATCGGCCGGTAGACGTTCGTAGTAAGTTAAGTTAAGTTCCAACTATGTATTATACACAGTTATACAATAAAATGTATTCTATTCTATTCTATTCTACGTAAGTCTAAGCGATGACGAGTCACGTGGAGGGGATCTGCGCACCCACGGGTACCGTATTTTATACTTCAGCGCATACAAGGTCAGATTAGACTTACGTGCCGGCACTTATAGCTACGTAAATGATTGCTCGCCCGGATACTCAAAATTTAAGATGTGTCCTCAGTGCCACAAACTTATTTGAATCCGCGGTGAAAACGGGACGTAAATGCCGCGAACGACTCGTTGTCTCGCTCTCGATCATCGACTCGGTTATAAAAAAACGTATAACTTCCGGGTTTCCGTTTGACATTTCGCCAACACTTGACGTTTGTAACATATGCATTTTTCCACTAAAATTAAATACGGGTGTCTTAAAATTGTGCGCTCTTTCGAGCCAGACAATAAAAAGACTGAAAAATTGAAATAATGTCAATTACCTATCTCTTTCCAAAGACCGAAGTGCAATATCTATGGCCAAGCTCTGTAGTTAGGTTCCATCTATGAGTTTCACACATTGTTTCCGTCTCCTCCCAAGCCCTGCGCCGCGGACGGTTATCAGTTCACAGGTCATTTGCCGCCTAATGGAAACCGTGGCAAAAACCGGACGAGTGCCCGGATACCCGGCTATCCGTGTTTATCCGACGAACGTACAACAATGATTGAACTTTAAAATGCACGAGTGTCAACATTTTGCCCATGTAGTTTACAGTACGGAGAAATGGTGACCAAAAACGAAATAGTTATTTGTTATACAAGGGGGGAAAGTTGTATTTTACTTGCGAGTGTTCATTTGAAACACGAGGCGTAAAATAACTTTTCACCCGTGTATAACACAAAACTTTTCACCTCACGAAAATAAGAAAAAGGGTTTGAACTATCACTCATTTTTAATAACAAAATAACTAGAAAAACATGCGAATTTAACGTTGACGGCTTAATTGAAAAGTTTTGACTTAATTTTTTTTTAATTATTTGAAAGAAAGAAAACATTTATTGTGAATATACAATCACGAAAATAATGGTTCCACCTCAGCATAATGCTGGCCTTTCAGCCAGCGCTGGTCTTCCGTTGGGACCATCAAGTGCTACTGTCAGCACAAACACAAACAGTGAACCGGCATTACAATCTTTACTATGGCTGAATGGAAAATAATTCCTTTACCTCTCCTACAAGGGATGAATTTTATAAAAAAAATATTTTGCATGCGTTTTGTTCGCATATTGAATTACTTGGACTGTCAGAACATTTTATCCGTTTTTACAACAAGAATGAAGGTTAATGTTGAATGCTGATATTTATGAATTAAAATAAAGTTGTAAGACTGTATTTAGTGTTTTTTACTCGATGCAATTCAGTAATTGTGATATTAAAAATTCAGCACTTTTAACGTTTCACGTTTTATTAGCTGTCAAAAATCACTTAAGCTTCCTTCAAATGTCTAAACCTATATCTTTCTAATCTGTGGTCAAAACTCTTTCTCCACATGTGGATAAAAAGCGATTTTCTCAATAACTGTCAAACAAACAAAAAGTGTTTTCCGAGCTAGTGAGGTGAAAAAAAATAAGTTGTAGGTACCAAACATGACATCCTATTTTTAGTGACTGTTTTGGTGCGTGAAGGACACTCCATCTTACGTAGAGTAGATTTCAAGCCAAACCGACGACTAGAATTGAGACAAATTGGTTTGCAATACAAGTATCTACATAAGTGCTCAAAAAATGAGCACACATTTAAACAGTGGACAATACGGTCGGCTTCAAATATTTTTGAGCGCCCTAGACAGTTCATAGTAGTTATGACGACTAGAGACGAAACCTAGGCCTCTATTTGATAAAAATGACATGTGACTAGAACAATTCGAAACAGATTGGGCTTGAGAATATATCGAAATGTCAGGGTCGCCTGTTGCCTGTCAGGTTTATGGAATAGGGCCATCGGGCCCTAAATGACATGCTAAAATGTCAACATAATATGTAAATATTACGAGTACTTATGTTGTATCCCTGTGCGAAACAAAAAGGAACAAGCCCCAGGAAACTTTAAAATGTTACGACTGACATGGCTACGGGTAACCGTACTAAAAACCCGGATAATCCTAATAATTGCTGCAGATCGTCGTGTTTATCTGTCTGTTGGTGGTTTAAGATGTGTCACTGGTACTAATATTAACATAGTATAGGTAATCAAGAGAAAATTTTGGCCTCTTGATTTTTGCTTTTACCTAAACGATAATTACGAGTATATATTTATCTTGTGTTTTTTATTTAATACTTATTATTTAAACCCTACAGCAAATAAGAAATAGTAGACTTTAAGTTTAGCTACCACTTTAAATAGATTATAGTGATGTGCGTTCAAATATCAGGGGCCTTACCGTGACGTCCTAATTCCGACGCAGTTCAAGTTTTAGCTGTCACTTTTAGTATGAATCTGACAGCGAGCGGACCTAAACTGAAACGCATTAAGACGTCGTGGTAAAGGCCCCAGGCCTCTGAATCCGCAGAAACTCCCAAAAAACTTCCTATTAATATACCAGTTAATTTTGCCTGAGTCAACAGTTTAAACTAATAATTAATTTGAGTAATCCGCTGATTACGGCGGACTCCTAGGGCGGGGTCGCAGCGGCTCAGGTGTACAACATGATTCATTACTGCTTGTGATGAATGTATGCTGTTCAAAGTTGAGTGATGAATAAATTATAAGTTAGATTCGCAAAATCATATTAATTAAATTTGGGCGCCATTTTGCTATAGATTGAGACTTTTTAAAACAAAACGCTAAGAAATAGCGACAACCTAGTTACTTCCTGCTGATGTTAAGTGTCTGAAAGTTTATTTATTTATTTATGTCCGTATGTATGTTGGTTGGTTACTCTTCTACGGTAAAACGTCTGGTCGGATTTTAATAAAATTTGATGTGTAGATACTAGATAGCTGGATCTCTGTAATAACCCAGGTTATTTTTCACTCTTTCCTCCCGATAAAATATAAGGGTCTTAACATGGTCTTAACTGGGAGTGCGCCTTAGTCTTTTAAAAAAATAACTTTTAAAATTCGAACATTTTCAGAGCCCGTTCAACCTCCAACCACAGACTATACATAGAGCTGAGCAGGCATACTCCGAAATTCAACATTCGATTCTCGTTTCGTGTCGTTTCGCTCACGCTAGTCTTAATAGGAGGGTGACAGAGACGGTGTGATACAAACGCCGAATATAGGATTTTGGTTGGGGTAGCCTCCTAGATAGAAGCGCGCATAAATCCTCGTCATAACACTCTTATCGCTGTTCATACGCCATTAACCGCAGACGGAATTTAACGCCCTCTGTTTGCGCGGAATGGTTTGGTGACACCAATACCTCGTAAATATTTTAGGGTATACTATACATACATACCGTAACGCCTCTTTCCCACAGGGGTAGGCAGAGACTACTTTGTTCCACTTGCTACGATCCTGACATACGTCTTTCGCTTTATTCACATTCATCATAGGTACGTGCTAGTCGGTTTCTGGTACTCCTGACCTGACCTTTTTTCGAAACTATTTTCAAGGTATAATTGCACACTAAAGCTTTATAATTATCATATCCACTAAACGGCTCGCATCGGATCGGAAATCGGAACGAATTTCCCAAAAATATTATTGCTTACTACATAAAAAATCATGCAACAGTTGCTTCTATTCCCGCGCAGGTAAAAGCCCATCGAGGGTACGGGCGAAAATCTTAGGAATCATGTTATAGGCGATGCTAGCAACCCATCACTATTTTGATTCCCGTTATCACCTATACGCCTGCAATCATGCTACCCTTGTTACCCTAGGGTCTGTCTACCCCGTAAGGGATAAAGACGTTATTTATGTAGACAATACCTATTGAAAGTCTATATTACCAAGCCGCAACACAGCAGCTTGACCGCGGACCGCGAGCGTCTTCCGCGACAAGCGATCGTTACTCGTAGCCGAAGGTATGCTGCGAAGCACTTCTTTCTAGGTCTTTGCAATAGGTACATAATGCACTACCTAGGTATTGTTTATTAAAACTACTTAGATTATTTGAAAAGTAATATCTCGATAGCACAGCGATTTCTGCAAATGACGTGAAAAAAAATCTGTAAACAATCACTTCCGATCTCAAGTCACGCGCGCCGCTGCGTTTGGCGTTTGGTTATTGCTCAGCCTTTGTTTTGGCGGGAAAAATGACAACTGTCACCGCCAGCGGGGGAGGCCGTGCGTGTAACGGAAAATTGTTGTTTTTCAAACGATTTACGTTAATGTGCGGCTATTTCCATTATGCTGTTAGTTTCTTTGTTGTAGAATTTCCTAGTATCTAACTCTTACTTATGCGCATTTCAATTGTTGTTATATATGAAGCTAAATCTTTTAACTTTTTGCGAGTGTTAGGACCTCGTGCAAGGTCCGTATCCGGAGCTCTACCACCGCCTTACTCTCTAATCCTGCTGCCAAGCAGCAGTGGCTATGCTGCTGTGTTCCGGCGTGAAGAGTAGGTACCTACTTAAGACAGCTGGTGAAATGAATACCTACCTATTTAAGTAAGGTATCCAGGCCCAAATTTATTAAAGCTTGTATCAGCACGATACGAACTTTGAACTTCATAGTTTATTACCACCAGCAACTAAAAGTACCTACTGAAATGTGCAAGAAATAAAAATATTCTTACAAAATTCAGACTAATTGCCTTGAGGCGTCAGGCAGCAATATTTTTACGCGAACATCATTTGCCTTCACCTTTAGCCTTTCCTTTTACATTCACCTCCGACTTCGTTATTCAATCAATCAAATATTTTTTGCGAATATGTCGCTGTGAAATATTACAGGATCTGTAATGTGTGATTTTTTATTTTCAGCCGCCAACGAGAAATGTTTTTCGCCAATCGCTACGACATGGCCTTATTATACATTATAGTAAAGTAGTATCTCTAACTTGTTTCTTATTACCGAAATGTGGATAAAATTGCAAAATCATTATGTCTATTCCCCAGCTTATATACCGTCCTATTATGCATGATATATATACACAAATCACGTCTTTATCCCTTACGGGGTAGAAAGAGCTTAGGCTCTTTAACCAGACCTAAAGGCCGCGTTTAGCAAAGGGAACCAAAATAGTGATGGATTGCTAGCATCGCCTAACATGATGATTTATGACCAGAACCACACTATTAACATCCGACGCGACGCCATGCGCATACATTCTCTGCATCGGGTCGCGTCGCGTGTTAATAATGTGTTTCCACCTTTAAGGACTCGTATAAAGGTATCCTACCGCCCTATATTACGCCACTGAAAGAAGCATAGCCGCAAATCCAACGCTAAACATCTAAACATGCCCTGAACCCAAATCGATGGGTCGGGGGTCGGCGGTCACCCTCAAACATTAGCGTAATTACATCAGCAGACCCAGTGGATGGTGGACATTATAAATGACTAGCTTCTGCCCCCGACTTCGTCGGCCTAGAATTAGGCTTAAGAACTGATGTTGATAGTATATTCTGCAATCATTATTTACGTTGCGACTCTAGACAGCTACGACCTTTAACATGTTTATCGCTATCCCGCGGGAACTATGCAATTTTCCGGGATAAAAAGTAGTCTAAGTTTTAATCTAGGGTACCAGCTTTCTTCGTCCTAAATTAAATTAGTCGTTTTAGCGTGAAGAAGGAACAAACATACACACTCACTCACATCGTCACATCGTCACAAGCTTTCGCATTTATAATATGTAGTAGGATAAGTAGAAACGGTCAAGTGCGAATTAGGTTTATGATAACTTTTATGTGTCTAATTTAGTTTTCATCTCTCATACTCTGAAAGTAGGTCATTGATTATCTGGATATAGGGTTGAAAGTGACTCATCGCGACCCTTGGGTTGAAAGTATTTTTTTTTTCTAGCTAATCCAAATCAGGTATATAGCAATGGAAATACGTATACAGCCATGTAATCTATGTTTAAAAGAATAATCTACACTAATAATTCCATTTTAATTGTAAAAGGCAAAATAATCTAAAAATAACATTCCCGCTATATATAAGGTTATGCAAGCGTATACAACGAGAATTAGTAGAAATTATTACGCACGGTAATTTTTTTTAGCTTGAAATATTTAAGTCGACAATGAATTGATAGCAACCTCCGTGTCTGCAAGTTTAAAAAAAAACTAGCCGGCCGCCATTGGTGCGCAGAAGAAATGTGCAATGCGCGCGAATCGCGTAATAGAAAAAAGAGCGGGAAGAGAATGACAAACGTAACAAATATTAAATGCGACTAGCGACGTTAGTGAAATTTTAATTTCCTCATATTCGAAATGAAAAGTAGAGTGTTCAACTCGGATGAAATTACCCATTTCACCCTCGAACTATTGGCACCCTCACTTCGTTCGGGTGCCAGAAATATCTCAGGTGAAATGGGTATATTTCAACCCTAGTTTATCAATCTACTATTAAATAGGCTGAGAATACTTAGTATCAATAACAGAACGCGTTCCAACAATTTTTAGAATTTTCGTCTGTTTGTCTGTTGCCAGTGCATTACGCGAAAACGGCATAACGGATTTTAATGCAAAGTTTACTAACCTGTCAAGAAAAATCCCAGTCAGGTTATATAGGCTGCTTTTTATCCTGGAAAATTGCATAGCCGCGGGATAGCGATACATATATAGCAATTGCTAATTCTACACAGACGAAGTCGCGGGCAGAAGTTAGTTTTAGAATATTTCAGCAAGTGGTGGTTTTAGTGGTGGAAAATTCCTGTAAAGAACAGAACCCTTCCCTTTTCGAAGTCAGCTAAAAAACACCCTCCGAAACATTAAACCGATTACATTTTCAAGCTCGTGGATTCTAAAAAAAATAATGTCTCTTTCGAAAAAACGTCAAAAAGCATTCCTAGCCGTACGTGGGAATAATTCAAATCGCTCCGACCTATTAAATCGCCATTTTAGGGAAAAAATAAGAGATATTTTGGCCGTGTGTGGGCGATATGAGGGCGCGTCTCCATTGTACGGCGAGACGTCTCCCGTTCAAGTGCTCTAGACTCTCAGTGTACATTTTTGAGCCAAAAACGTCTCCATGCGTTCGAGAAAACCTTCAAAACGGACACACACACACAACTTCTTACAAATCGTAAACTAACTACACTTAGGGCGTTTGGGCCTGTTTCACTACTCTTTGTTAAGTGTCAGTTATATATGATATTTATTATATATGTCTCTATTTATTACTACGAAACAGACATAGATGTCATCATAGATAACTGACACTTAAGATGACTGGAACTTAATAGAGAGTGACATTTCTTAGCCCATTTATTAACCTCTATTACCTACGTATTGAAAAAAGGTCAGGTCAAGAGTACCTACCCGAAACCGACGAGCATGTACCTCTATATAAATGAAGAAATTGATGAATGCGGATGAAGTGAAAGAGGTGTGTCAGGAACGTAGCCAGTGAAACAAAGTGAAACAAAGAGGCGGGTATGTATGTATGGTAGACGGTTGTTTTGTTGGTATTTTACTGTAGCATGTAGATTTAGTTGTTTGTTTTAGTTGAATAGGTGGATTACTGATGTTTGGCAAAGAATGTTCCCCAAAGCATCACATCGCAAATTTTGTTTCCCAAATTTTTATTTGGCAAAAATTCAATTGTCAAAACTACTTATCGCAATATTGCAGTTAGCAAACCTTTTTTTCGGCAAGTGATTATTTAGCAAATAATGAATTGGTCATGTTGATTTTCCCAATTTCTTTTTTGGCAAATGTATCGTTTAGCATAACGTACTAAACCCAAAATATCGCATGGCATACGATTTCTATCGCAATTTGAGTAATGCGTAGGATAAACATAACAATATGATTATATTTTGTAAGTCTTATCTTTTATACCTAAGTCCGAAATTTCAAAATGCCTAACGTTTACAATCGCGTTTTTCAAAATTCCGAATTTTAACACACCGAACAATAAGAGTAGTGTATAATTGGGGGACCTGGATCAAACGAGATCCAGGATCCCCCAATCATACGTTATATTGATTACTGATCATGAATCAATACATTAATATATGTCAATCGAATTATCTGTTGAGCATATAATTACAGTACAATCCGATAATCAAATACTAGTTCAATCAAAAACTACTTCAATTAAATTCTATTTCTAATAGGTACACTCTGATATCGTTGGTTATGGAGCAAACATATATATTAAGTCACCATTTTTATACAATCATATTATCATTCAAATACTTACGATATTAAATTCTTTGTTAGCAATAGAGAAAATGCAAGCTAGTGCATTCGTGATAATGGCGTGTTGTTTGACGAATCATTGAGACGTAGTATAAACAACGGTTCAGGTGAGACCGAGTTTTTTAAGCTGTCATCTTTCACTAGCGATGCTATAATATGAAACAGGGATTCAATTTTGTTATTTTTTATTTAATCAATAATTCTTTGTTTATAAATTTATTGTAAGAAGAGAATACTTAATGTGAGGTTTCGATATGTTTCACTATAAATTGGTTAATATAATTCAATAATCTGATTTTGACGTACGAAACGGGTAAGATATTAAATAGGTAATATGTTATCATTATTGTGTAACATCAGTGATGCATATTTCATGAGAAACCGTTGTCCATTCTACTAGGTATTCAATTTGGATTGAAAGCTCAATCAGAAAAGTATCCAGCCTACCCTAGAGCAGAATCCGCTGCACACCACTGTGCAACAGACCTACCTCGCTCACCAGTTACTATGCTGACTATGTTATATTACGTGTCTTACGCAGAAACTTATTTATTTTATTTGATTCTTGAATAGTAATTTAATTACGTAATTCTAAATTGAAGTCTAAATTTATTTATTCAGCGTTCAGACTCGTAATTATATAAGATTATTAACGCTATAGTTAAGTATCTGAATTATTATAAATAAAACATATCATATTACATTAACTCCTTTATTTTTAATAAGTAGACAATATAGTAGTACATTATTATACTTAACTAACACATTTTAGTTATTCTCAAATCCATATCATCCTGAATTTTACTTATGATATCTTTAGTTGCGCTATATACGTCATCAAATAATATACCCTTCACAACATATTGGGCGCAGATTTCTGCTTCACAAGTACACATTGAATGTTCAGATTTCGGTGCGTTCTCGGCGTCATAAATTTCTATTTTAATTATTTTTGTCGCACGTTTTACAGTTCTTTTTATGTATGAAGAATATGGTAGTTCGGTTCTGGTTCTCTTGCGAGAAGCGCCATCATGAGTGGTAGATCTTTGTTCTGCTCCATGCGTAGCACGCTGATCCGCTGGTACAAAATTAAAGAGATCTTCTGTATCCTGTAAAGAAAAGACATTCAAAATTTTTGAATCAAATAATTGTCAGTAACATTGGCGTTTGATAACAATTAATCGTAATTTATCGATAATTAACAAAAGAATTCTTATCATGACTAAACGACATTAAAATTTATAAATCGAGTATTACAATAAAGCTTGCATTGGATTACTATATAAATAAATATCAGAGACAATTGATGTCGATTAACCTGAGTCTAAAGTAAGGTAAGCTTACGTTATAGGTGCTGGCCAACGAATAAACATACTTATATAGATAGATATATACTTAAATACTAAACACTTTACTTATATATTAAACATTCGAAGCTCAAGAACAAACTTTCATATTTTTCATACATAATATCTGTCTCAAGCTTTGTCGCCTGATTCTCTAACCACTCAGCTATCCAGTCGTCGGTATGGATATTGATTATTATTAAATAATAACAAGTATAATAAAATAGGTACACACTCACCGACATTACTGAACTGCTCACCAGTGTATTGCAAAAATACTAATCGTTAAAATGTTCTAATTTCTTGTTATTTATATTATTTTTTAAGTATAAAAAAGAAACCATAAGGTTTAATATCGCATAGTAAAATCGTTTTATCGTTAATATGAGACCTAACCATATATGAAAGATGTCTATGCTAAATGAGTCTCAATGATTTGCAATGTCGACATTTGCATCCACATACACTGAATTTGGAGGTAAGTATGTCTGTTTGTTGATCTCGTATATGAAAACTAACAAACGTTTTTTTATTTTATTTCGCACAATAGGTTATATAAACTAAAACCAATTGTGAAGTTAGTGAATCAGTTAGTAAATCCGTATCGGCCAAGCAAAACCACAGTATTAAACTATACAAAATCATCGCTTCCCATTTAAGACTAAGCGTTAACGCAGAAGTTTAAGATTACACCGCTTAAAAGGGTTACTGCTGATACATGATGAGACCTATTTTAAAGTCACGCGGATACTTTCCGTATAAGGAAGATATTCACGTGGATTAGAGAGTACTTAAGCGGTTGATACCGAATCTAGTGCATCATTCATCTCCTCTGCAAAGTAAAGAACCAGCCATCACCTCATCTCCTAAGCTGAAGGATCATCATCAAAAAAAATGTAAGTGTCTATCTTATTAACTAAACGTATTTATTAAATTATGCAACCATCATTACGATTGAATAGTCGAGTCGTTTGTAACATAACACCGACTATAAAGCGAGGTTGCGGATTTCTGGACTGATGGATATTTATTTATTATTTATCTATTCGAATAGATACCTAGAAAAGTTAATTACTTTTCTAGCTTCAATTATGCTGTCTAATAATTTAAATGTTGATGTTTTTATACATTGGAGTCATTAATATTATCAATAAAATTATTCGTCATTCGAATAGTAGTGTAAATATTGGAATTTGATAGAGTTATGCTAACTAATTCTGGCTTCAATATAAATGATGCTGTTTATTGAATAGAGTAATTTAACTTAATATCATCAATAAAATTATGAGTCATTCGAATAGCGGTAAAGAATAATAGTTTAATGATGCTATGTTATTATGCGTCATTCTTATAGTAGTGCAAAATTTTATAATTTCGGGGAGGGCTGCGCTAGTAAATTGTATGAAACAAGACGAATGACGATACTTTTTAAATATACCTCTATCTTATTTAAATACTTACTATAAAACGAAAAGTAGGGTCAAATATTATAGATAACTTAAATACTGTAGTTAAAATGTTTTAATATTTATTTCAGGTCGAAGATTTATAGCTCTAACAATGCTGAAACACTATTTCCGTCGGAAGACGAGTCAGCGATGCAGGCCGAATCGAGTGAGATAAGAAAGAGGAAGCATAGCAAAACGTAAGTATTCAATTTATCTTTTGATTCGACTCGATACTAAAGATTATTCTGTGTTATTGAATGATGTTGTTTAAGTTTAATCAGACCCAATCAATATTTTAATTACTTTCATTGAATATCCTCTAATGTAGTCAAGTCTCTGCAAAAATTTTATTAGCTCGATTTAATTTAACGATCGTTTTTATTTTTTCAGATTGAAACATTCATCTAAAGCTGTAGTTTCTTCGTCAAGCTCTGAAGATGAAGCTGCGAGACCGGCTGAATCGAGTGAAAAAAAGAAAAAGCACGCAAAGTCACCGCAATCATCTTCAAGTGCTTCAAAAAAGAAGATCAAAATTAATCCTGTACCTGCGAAACCACACCACGCAACTGCTGCGGAGCTTTTTGGAAGCGGTAGCGAGGATGAGAAGCAGTCCTCGAGTATCACCCCTGCACCTGGTAAATTACAGTCTTGTATCACGCGAAGACTAGCCAATGGGTTTTCACGACAGGACAATCATTCAAAAACAGGTTCACACTTTATTGAACTAAAAGTTTACAAGTGCGACGAGATTAAAAACGTGTTACCTGTTAATAGATGGCGGCAAGCCATAGTCAGCATAAAAACTCAGACGGATGATAATACTACAGCTTGGCAGCACTTATCAAACTTTATTACATCGACTCGTAAGGAATATAGAACTTGTACTCCGACATTTGTTAGCAACTACTATTAATGTTTTATTTTTATTCTTTTTGTATTTAATGATTACGAAATTAGTATGTTATTCATGATTAGTGCATTATAGAGAGCGCTTACCAATTCATGCCTTTATTATTAACCTATGTATTAGATAAATCTATGAATAAATACTATCAATAAAATCATATTTTTGTTTACAGCTCCGTCTACTTACCCCGAGTCATCCACCAATGTATTTATGCGATGTGATCATTGTCAGATCGAGATGCCTATAAATAAATACAGATTTCATTTAAGAACAAATTTGCATAAATCAAATTGTTTATCGAAAACCGATTTTAAACACATTGAAATAATTAGCACAGCATTTAGAAACAGAATTGCTACATATCGCTTAAACCCCTCACAGGATGTCGAATGCCTTACACCTGAGACTTTCCTATGCGGGATTCGAAGTGATATTTTATACCTTATGAAATCCGCATTATTGAAACATGATTGTGTTAAAATGAACAGCGAGCTGTTTGTTCATTTTACATTACCGAATTCATGTAACCAACAGCTTAAGTCTTTTAACACAAAATATAGTATTGTATTTAAAAACACAAATTTTAATGAATTATATATGACTATGATCGAGAACTTAAAAAATAAACTAATCGAATTCGAACATCGTGAGTCCGGGTGGTCTTATTCTACAATTAGTCACTTAGAAATCAATATAAATAAATATAACCCAATGAGAGGTGGTACTTACATACCGTTACCAGTTAATATCAAGAATACTAAAACCTGTATAAACATTCAGAACAGCGATAGTCATTGTTTTTTATGGAGCATTATGGCAGCTCTATTTCCTTCAAAGAATAATGCGTGTCGAGTTAAGTCTTATCCGCACTATTCAACCGTTTTAAATATAAAAGGAATGTCATTCCCTCCGTCTGCTAATGACGTAAGGTTGTTTGAGAAAAGTAATAGTGATATAAGCATTAATATCTATGGGCTAGACAAGGGTATTGTAACAGGACCGTTGTACCGCACGAAATCCAAGAAAATAAATCATATCAATTTGTTATATATTGAACAAAACGGTGCAGGTCATTACTGCTTAATCAAAGATCTAGTGCGTCTAGTTCGTCGTCAAATAACTCACCACAAGGGTAATATGTATTTTTGCGATTCTTGCCTTCAATTTTTCACCACTGAAAAAAAATATAATTCACATCATTGTTCTCACATTCTTACTGTTTTACCTGAAAAAAATGCAGCGATTCAATTTAAAAACTTTGAACGACAACAAAAAATTAATTATATAATTTACGCTGACTTTGAGAGTATGTTAATAAATTGTGAAGATGCGAGTACACAAAACACTCAAACCGTTAAACAGCATCTTCCATCATGTTTTGGGTATTATATTTGTTGTTCGCATGATCCTCGTTTAAACAAATATGTTACCTATAGAGGTGAAGATTGCGTCGAGATTTTTATAAAGTGGTTAATCGATGATATACAGAACATTAATTCAATATTGTCTCAAAATAATGTAATGAAACCTTTAACTACCGAACAAGTAGCTAGCCATACAAATGCTGATAAATGTCACATATGCAAACAATTTTTGTTCGGTGATAAAGTTCATGATCATGATCATATTACTTCAGAGTATAGAGGTGCCGCTCATTCACTTTGCAATTTAAGATACAGAATATGTCCATTTATACCAGTTGTTTTTCATAACCTAGCTGGTTATGACTGTCATTTGTTTATTAAAGAACTGGCAAAATATCCTGGTTCTGTGAAAATTATTCCTCAATCCAAAGAGAAATATACGTCTATTACAAAAATTATAGAATCAACAAACCAGTCGCAACCAATCAATATTAAGTTTATAGATTCTTTTCAATTTCTTAGTTCAGGCTTAAATGAATTAACAAAAAATTTGAATGAAAAGGATTTCCACAACTTATCAAAAGAATTTCAAAGCTATAATAAAATTAATTTGCTGAGACGTAAAGGTATTTATCCCTATGATTATATTAATTCTTGGTCTAAATACGAAGAGGATAAACTACCATATAAAGAACATTTTTTCAATTCTTTAAAAGATGAGCATATCACTGATGCTGAGTATACACATGCGCAACTCGTATGGTCTACCTTTAATATAAGTTCATTAGGAGAATATACCGACTTATACTTGAAATGCGACGTTCTATTATTGTGTGATATATTTGAACATTTCAGAAGTACAAGTTTACGACATTATAATCTTGATCCGGCTTATTATGTGTCTGCACCTAGTTTAAGTTGGGATGCTATGCTTTTGTGTACAGGTGTTCAATTACAGCTATTAGATGATTTAAATATGTATCAGATGCTTGAGAACGGGATACGAGGGGGATTAGCTCAATGTTCTCTTCGACATGTAAAGGCGAATAATAAATATATTCCAGAATTTAATGATTCAAAACCATCATCATATTTAATATATCTCGATTGTAACAATCTATACGGTTATGCGATGAGGAAAAAAATGCCTATTTCAGATTTTGAATTTTTAACTGAAGATGAAGTTAAATATTTTAACGTAATGACAGTGCCAAATGATGGAGAATTTGGATATATTTTAGAAGTAGACCTGACTTATCCCGAACATTTACATGATTATCACAGTGAGTTACCTTTCGCCCCAGAAAAATTCATTCCGCCAGGCGGTAAATCAAAAAAATTAGTTGCTAATTTATATGATAAATACAATTACGTCATACATTATGTTCACTTGAAAGAATGTTTGAAAAATGGTTTAATATTAAGGAATGTTCACAGAGTCTTACGCTTCAGACAAGATAACTTTTTACAAAAGTACATTGATTTAAATACTCGTTTAAGACAAAGTGCTACTACAGCGTTCGAAAAAGACTTTTTCAAACTTCTAAATAATGCGGTATTCGGTAAGACGATTGAAAATAAACGAAAGCGAATAGAAGTTAAATTAGTCACAAAATGGAAGGATTGTAGCAATAAAACAAATAAATATATAGGAGCAGAAAAAATCTTACTAAAACCAAATGTAAAAAACGTATGCATATTTTCAGAAAATTTTGTAGCTATCCATTTAGCTCCTGAAAAAATTTTACTAGACAGACCAATATATATCGGATTTACAGTACTAGAATTCGCTAAACAGCATTTGTATCGATTTCACTATGATGTTATAAAAAAAAAATATAATTCAAAGGCTGCACTTTGTTACACGGATACTGATAGTCTTCTGTATAATATTGTAACACCAGACTTTTACCAAGACCTACATAATGATATTACGAAATTTGATACAAGTAATTATGATGAGGATAACCCGTACGGCATACCTCAAATTAACGCTAAAGTACCGGGATTATTTAAAGATGAAATGGGTGGTGACGTAATTACTGAATTTGTAGGCTTAAGAGCTAAACTCTACTGTTTAAAGACAGTTAAAACTTCATTAAACAAAGCTAAAGGTGTTTCGAAACCTATAACGAATCGATTACAACTTTCCGATTATAAAACAGCGCTACACACCAAAAAAAATTTTAGACGAAAAATGAATCTGATTAAATCCATTAAACATGTTTTATATTCACAGGAAGTAAACAAAGTAGTTTTAAACAGTAATGATGACAAGAGGCAAATATTAGCTGGTAACATAGAAACGCTCCCCTGGGGTCACTGTAATACAATTTTTTAATAGATATACGAAATACCTTGTACGTATTTGAAAAGATTTCTTTAAGTATATAAGTAGTTAATTATATTATCATATTGAAGATATGATATTAATAAAAAAAACAGTCTTATATAAAAGGTTATTATATTTTTAAATGTAATTTAGAGCTATGTATTGGTTTTTCTTTTTAAGAAATCGTAAAATTGTATTCGTGTGATGTGTGTTTAGAAGTATAATTATGCTTTGTTTATATTGAGCTTAAAAAAGGAATAAATATATTTCAGCATGAATGAAAAAGTTTTTATATATGCAACCAAATCAAATCAAATAAATTATTAAATGTATCTCTTTCTTTTGATCGTCATTTTAAGCAACGATCTAGACTAGACCCAAGATTATATAAGCAATAAAATCCGAGATTCCCCGCATTTCATCATGATCTTTGATAAACAGAGTCAAACTTTGGAAGTAAATACTTTCAAAGTAAAAAATGACACACAAAAATTAAAACATAGTTCGTTGTTACCTAATACCATTCGCTGCATAATATGCGGTCCTTCAAATTGTGGTAAAACTAATGTTATGTTAAATTTATTGTTACACGAAAATGGTTTGAAATTTAAACATATTTATTTATACTCGAAGACCGCTTTTCAACCAAAGTACCTCTTTTTAAGACAAGTTATGGAAAGTGTTCCAGGAGCGGAGCTATTTGTATTTAATGATCACAAAGAAGTTCTTCACCCCAACGATGCTTTGACAAATTCCATTATGATTTTCGATGATGTCGCATGTGAAAATCAAATTAATATTAGAAATTATTTTACTATGGGAAGACATAGGCAGATAGATTGTTTTTACTTATCGCAAACTTATTCGAAAATACCTAAACAACTGATCAGAGATAATGTTAATGTTTTAATTATCTTCAAACAAGATGATACCAATTTAAAACATATATACAATGAACATGTAAATACAGATTTAGATTGGATACAATTTAAGCAACTTTGTTCTGTTATATGGCAAGATCGATTCAGTTTCTTAGTTATAAATAAAGATTGCGCGATAAATAACGGACGATATAGACAAGGATTTGACACGTTTGTCCGCTTCTAACTTAGTTATATATTCCGATTTCTAGTTTAAAAATCTCACTTGAAAACAAGGGGTTTTAAGAAACGGTAGTCATATTAATAAGTTGGAAAGTAAAATGGATACCGATTTAAAAGCACAACTCATTAAATCAGTTAACAATATAAAAAACAAAATAAAGAAGATTAAAAATGAAGATTATGAAGCTGATCTGAAATACAAAAAAGTATTTAAACCTATTACTGATTCTTTAGAAACAGTTGTCAAGATAAATCAAACACCTCACTCTGCTTTTAACATAACACCAAGAAATGGTAAAAATAACACGCAGATCGATTTAAACTCTTCTTTAGACTATAATAATTTTAAAGACATAATTAATGCTGATTCTAATCACCATTCAGAATATTATGGATGTTCTAATGATAATGATAAAAATACAACAAATCAAAGTAACAGTCACGATACACTTTTATCTTTGAAAAAAGAAGACATGATGGATATGTATGAGCAAGTCAATGTTCCGTTTGGTATTTATGTTAAAGATAAGAACCTGATGATGGGAAACACTGTTGTTAGTTTATCTTTTAAAAATAACACTGATAATACTTTGGGAAAAAAATACATGATTACTGTCAAAAATAAGAATTATGAATTGACCGGTGGTTTAAAAGAACTTTTATTGCGAAACAGACCTAATCTTAAGCTTGTAACTGAAGAAGATAAAACAAAATACAAAGAAATTTTAAGTAACACAAACGCGCACAAACGGGACTTTGACCCGGCCGGACAATTAAAAGGTGACAAAGGATTAAAATACTGTACAATAATCAAGCCTCTATTTTCACAAGTAACTGACGAAAATAATGAGTTCACTCAACAGTTGCCGCAATTGAAAATCGGTCAAGGTTTGCCTGAATTAAAACGATATAAAAGTAATACGGATTATATTTATTGGGATGATCCTAACGAACTTATTGAAAGACTGAAACTTTTAATTGCATCTAAAAGTGCTGGTAACAGCAATCATGACAATGAAATTATATCAATTATTGAAGAGTTAAAGGAAGCGGGTATAATAAAAGAATAAATTCTGTTTTCGTGTAGTCATTTCGTCTAGTAATCTAATAAGCATTAGACATGAATGAAGAGAAAAAAGGAAATTTTAATGTTGATAGTTATAAACTGGAAGTAATTAAAATATCATCTATAGATAAACGTGAAGTATCCGACGTTGTTAATAAAGAGATCGTTGATAAATTTAATAAGAATAATTCTGAAAAACTTGCGCATATTGAAAAGCTGGTTATGATTTTAACAGACCGTGTAAAAAATATTGAAAAAGATATTGCATTAAAGGAGCTTGAGGGAAAATTAAACAAGCATTATGAGCAAAGCCGACGTTGTTAATGAAATTCATAAAAACGTACGAGTAAACTTCCCTCGGAGAAGCGTAATATTAAGAGATATAGATGACCTTTGGCAAGCGGATTTGATAGATATGCAAGCTTTATCCAAATTAAATGCTGGTTATAAATACATACTAGTAATTATAGACGGTTTCTCAAAATATGCTTGGGCATTCCCGATTAAACAAAAGACTAAAGAAATCGTATCTAAAGAGTTTCAAACATTGTTGGAAAATGGTCGTCACCCAAAAAATTTACAAACTGATATGGGTACAGAATTTTATAATAATAAATTCAAAAAAGTTATTGAAAAGTATCACATAAATCATTACTCTTCTTATTCTACAAAAAAAGCATCAATCGTAGAAAGACTTATAAGAACTCTCAAAACTAAGCTTTACAAAGAATTTAGTTTGAAAGGAAATTATAAATGGATCGATGGGACTCTTGACAAGAAAGTTTACGAATACAATCATACCTTTCATAGAACCATAGGAAAAACGCCGGCTGAAATTAATCATAATAATAAAGAAATTGTCTTACAAAGATACATTAACAATTCGCTATCCGAAAAAAGACCGAATCGTCATGTTTTTCAAGTTGGAGATTTTGTAAGAATCAGTAAATACAAGGGATGTTTTGAAAAAGGATTTACACCTAATTGGTCAACCGAAATATTTAAGATAAGAAAAGTCCAACAAACTAACCCACTCACATATTTATTAGAAGACGCAAAGTCTAGGCCTATTTTAGGAGCATTCTACAGACAAGAAATTCAGAAAACTGCTCACCCTGATGTATATCTTGTTGAAAAAGTTGTAAAAAGCAAAGGAAACAAAGTATATGTTAAGTGGCTGGGTCTTCCATCAAGTGAGAACAGTTGGATTGATAAAAACAATCGTTTGTAGTGATTTTAGTACATTAAATAAGCTATTCATACTTAATACGCTCATTTGCACTTGGATCTTTATGCAAGAAAGTCAACTTTAAATAAAGCATTTTAATCATACCAATATTACTATTATTAAAATGAAACACACACGAAGTAATACTAAAAAAGAAGCGCATCATAAGGAAAAAACATTATTAGCACCCTCCCAGAAAACGGGAGCTGGTCTGAAAAAAACCTTTAGTAATATTGTATCGCACACTAAAAAACATATTCGAAATTTGAAACCAAAGTGCAAGAAATTGCTAACGGAGTTAGCATACGCGGCTGCTCGAGAATTTGCTTCTGACATAACCGTGCAATCCCCGAGAGTGATACCTGTACCTAAAACTGGTGGATTTTTACCATTAATTCCTATTCTTGCCGGCTTATCTGCTACGGGGAGCTTGGCTGGAGGTGTTGCGGGAATCACCAAAGCTATCAATCATTATAAATCGGCACAAAAACATCTTGCAGAGTTAAAAAGACATAACATGAAAATGGAGGCTATGTGTATTGGTAAAGGATTACATCTTAAACCGTACAAACACGGGTTAGGAATTTACGTTTCAAACAAAAAAAACTAGATACTGGGCTACCTGATCGAGCGCTAACTAATATCGATATAATAAAGCATGCGAAAAATATACCCCATTTTCGAGGCGTATTTATGCGAGATGAATTACCAGAAAAGCCGTGGCTGATGGAATGCGGTGTGATTAATTTAGATTCATCTAAAAATGTTGGTACTCACTGGGTAGCCTATGGAAAAATTAAAGACTATATTGAATATTTTGACAGTTACGGTAACTTAAAACCGCCAAAAGAATTCTTAGCATATGTCGGAACAAATATTCGGTATAATTATGTCAATTTACAAGGCAATCATTTATACAACTGTGGACATTTATGTTTGAAATTTCTAAAATCATTTTGGAAAAGTAAATCGAGACTAAATAAATAAATAACGAAACGGATTAAACATATAGTTACGGTTGTTAAATGATAATAAAATAAAATGCTAAACCGGATTAGGACATTCCTTCGCGAACAGTATTCAGAATTGGGCGTTGAGTACATAACAGTCTGCCGAGTTTAGTACAAATAACCGCTTCAATTTATTATAAGTATACAATTAAATATGTATGTTTTCAATAAAAACAACATCAAAGAACAAAAATGTACTATTAATCTTCCAGTGTTCAAAGGAAGAACGCGATTAAGTACGACAAATAAAATTACTAAAAGTAATAAAATCTTTCTTCATTCTCTCGGCTTAAAAATAAAATAAAAATAAATATAATATGCTGCAAATAACTGAACTACCGCAGCAAGATAATTCTATTGAAAGCTACGAGATTCACAGCTACAATCCATACAATCACAGCTTTAAAGAAAACGATGAAATCAGAATACCTATTCATCAGCAAGATGTTTATGTATTACCATCTGCAAGCTCCATTTACATCGAAGGACATGCGAGTGTATTTGAACTAGATACAGCAGGAAAAAAGAAGAAGAAAGAGTTTAAGTTTATAAATAATCCTATATTGTTTTTATTTCAAGATATAAGATACGAATTAAATGGGGTAGAAATAGATCATGTTAAAAATGCTGGAATCACAACTACGATTAAATCTCTTATCTCAATGAACGTAGGCGAAAGTAAAAGTTCAGCATTGTGGGGGTGGAATTTAAACGGAAGTGCGAAAAAAGGGGATAATTTTTCTGTTATTATACCGCTTAATAAAGTGTTAGGGTTTGCAGAAGATTATAACAAAATTGTTGCCAATTGTAGACATGAACTTATACTTCATAGAAACAATTCCGTTTTGAATAGTGTTATAACTGATACAAATGATACTATAGAAATAGACATACATAAGGTTCAGTGGCGTATCCCTCATGTTAAAGTTTCGGATCGCAATAGATTATTGCTGCTTAAGCACTTGGAAAAAGATCGAGCAATACAACTAGCTTTCCGAAATTGGGATTTATATGAATATCCGCTTTTACCTAAAGCAACAAAACACTCGTGGTCTGTCAAAACTGCTTCTCAGTTAGAAAAACCGAGATATGTTATATTCGGTGTTCAAACTGATAGAAAACTGAATCGAACGAAGAGTTCATCAGAATTTGATCATTGTAACATAACAAATGTCAAGTTGTTTTTAAATTCACAGTACTTTCCTTATGATTCACTTAATTTAAAATTTAATGAAGATAAGTATAGTATATTATACGAAATGTATGTTAACTTTCGTCAGTCGTATTACAACACCGGAATCGATCCGCTGCTTGATTTAAATACATTCGGGAAAAAAGCCCCACTGTTCGTTATTGATTGTTCACGACAAAATGATTCGTTGAAAACAGGACCGGTTGATGTCCGTTTAGAAATCGAGTCTTCAGAAGATATACCTGACAATACAACAGCGTACTGTCTAATCATAAATGATCGTCTAATCGAGTATAAACCCTTGAGTAATATAGTGCGAAAATTATCATGAATGTGATTATGGATGTTCAAGGTTTTAAAAACGAAAACAATACATTTATACCTAAAGAAATAGCAATTATTTGCAAAAAAGGTGTCATTGTGTTGTTGATTAAACCACCTTATCCTTTTTATAATTTAACTAAGAAAGAACGGTTGCAAGCCTCATGGATAGAGAGAAACAGAGGAATATTATGGAATGAGGGGTATGTGCCATACTTCAACTATAAGAGTTTGATATTAAACTTTTGTAAAAATAGACGTATTTATACAAAAGGTACTGAAAAAGTGGTCTGGTTAAAGAAGATAATAGAAAGTGACAATGTTTACAATTTAGAAGACTTTAATTGTCCTAATTTAAAAACACTTAGTGAGAAATATTCGATTTCTTCCGACATTTATAATTGTATTTACCATACCAAAACATGTGCTTTTAAAAATGTATCTTGTTTAAATAAGTGGTGTGTAGATAATAATATTTTTAAGTAAATAAATCAACAATCATATTATATATTTGTTTAATACTGATATTTGTCAACGTATATATTTTATAATAAGTATATAATCAAAATGAATATCAACAAAGGAGATATCGTTGAGGTTATCATTGATAAATGTCAGCTTCATGGTCGTCATGATGTCAAAATATTAAACGCTGAGCACTATTCTGGTGTGCTAATAACTCAGAGTTATTATAAAACTAAACGCTCACGAATCTTTTACACGGGATTACAAGTAGCAGCTCGAGTAATTAGAATAGATAAATGTTATATAGACTTGCTACCAATCTAATTGGAAGTTTCTAAATCATTACGCTGAGTGGTTATAGAAACCTGAGCATGTTATAAATAGAAATAGTAGTGTTGTGAAGGATATGATGGTGTTCTATTTATTCACTGTGTATAATAATAAACATTTTGATTTTAATGTTTGTACCTTTAAAAATGTATGTTTTATAAATAAATCATGTATACTTAATCCTTGTTTACTTTCTTCCTAAAGTTAGGAATAAACCTAAAGATATAATTTGATTTGATTACCGTCTGCGAAATTCGAGCATAATAATTATCGTTTATTATACGAACAATACGCTACACTTCAACAGTCGTATCACAACCGTCATAGTCTAGAACTGCTTCTTGTTTTCGAAGAAACTAATATGAATTCAAATACTTACATAATTGACGTACAAGGCTTCAAGGTTGTGAATCTGGAAAACATCAATCCGTATCTGGTGTGTCCAAGAACATTTCTGCGATTTTGTTCGACAGAGCAAAAGCTAATGAATCTGAGCATTAACATTGTGTGATTGAAAACGAGGAGCGCTGTTTTACAATGTAAGCTAAAGCTCGGTCGCCTAGTTAGTGCTTTATTTATTTATACAAACAATACGCTAGGCTTCAATCAGTAGTATCCCAACCGTTATCGTGTAGAACTGCTTCTTGTTTGCGAAGAAAGTATCATGAATTCAAATACTTACATAGTCGACGTGCAAGGCTTCAAGGTGAAGGAGAATAATTTTATAATAAAGGAATTTGCCTTCGCTGCAGAAAATTATGCGCAAAATAGTTTAATAAAATCGCCGTACCCGTATTCTAAGTTAACAGATGAAGAACGAAAACAGGTGCAGTGCACTAGGAAAAACTCTCCTGGAAAGATCCTGGATCTCGTTTGATCCAGGTCCCCCAATTATACACTACTAATAAGAAGTCCGAATGAATAATAATCCGAAATATCAAAAATACGAATTCCGATTATTAAAATACCGATTTTCAAAACTTCAAATATTATTGGAGTAAAACAAAAATGTTCGCGGCTTAGGGGTGGCCCAAGGGCCACCCCCGCCGCACCTTAACCTAAATTAATCCAATTCCTAATAAACAACATTCCGATCATTGAAAACACGAATTTCACTATCCCGAATATCAAATTTCCGAATTCGTAATGAAGTATCGGAAAATTAATAATCGGAATTTTGTTTTTCGGGCCAATGACAATTCGGGATTTTCATCATTCGGAGTTATACAAATCGGAATAATATATAACCGGAATTTTGAAATTCGGTTAAATAAATTTCGTGTTTTTTAGTAATCGGAATTTTATTTCTTAGGAATTATGAAATTCGAAGTTTTAAAAATCGGAATTAGTGAGTTCGGAATAAAATATTTCGAAGTATTTGGGTGTTCCCGACTGTTTTGATACTAAATTGTACGAACTATTTCTATGTTTAAGCAATTAAATATATAATTTACCTACCTTGTATTACTGCTATTGTATTACTGCAACAGTAAAAAATAATTATCATTTGCCAGATTTTTGCTATAAGTATACCATGCAAAGTGTCACATTTGGGAATTTTATTTTTGGAATATAACTTATCACAAAACAAAAAATTTGCTTAAGAAGCGTTTGCATAATAAAATCTTGACGAAGTGAAACTTTGCCAAATCATAGTTTGACCAAATGAACTAAATGCTAAATGTAACTTTGCTAAAGGTTCACTTGGAAAATGTAAGTATTGCGATAAGTTGTTTGGGAAGTCATATTTGGGAAAAATAATTTGCCAAACGGCAGTACACCGCCTTCATAAGTTAGTTATTAACTTTGGTATTTTTAACTCCTGTAATTAATTTTGCACACGCAGTATTTTTAATCAATATTTTCTTTAAAGTGTTCTAAACCCCTCTCTAACGTCATATTCTTTTCTACAATATCACAACGGAAACGTTTGTGTACATTAAAAATATTAAAGCGCGCGAACGCTCGCAAAGCAATTAGTGCGACATTGTTTAGGCGTAAAACATTGCAGTAACGAAACGTTTTCCGCGGGAAACTCTGCGCCTAGAGGCGGGAAGGTCATATCCGCCATTTTGTTTAAATGTCATTAAAATTAAATTCCACTCACAATGTCGTCTGTATTTCGTTATTCATCGATTTAAGAAAGTGTAATTACGAAATGTGTTTTGGCTTTTAAGCCCTTTGAGCGAACGTGTGTCGGAAAAAGTTTGGAATATTTTTTTAATAGCCATGCTTTCTAGGCGAATAGCTTTCGAATGAGATGTTTTAAATTCCGCGTTCGTACTGCGCTGCGTGTAATATTAAAAATGCGTTGTGTTTTAATAAATTTTGCGGCATATTTAATAACGGATTGGCTTTTATTCCTGCCTGACTTTAATAGCATGGGACTTGAAGTGGCTATGGCTACCCGTCTAACGAGATATTTACATGCAAGTTTAAGTGCTTCCATGTATATTTTTATTCCTAGAAGCTATTTGCGTTGGTTATGTAGGTCTTTAGCACACTAGGTAAGTACACTATTTGCTTGATGCAGTTAATAGTTGCTGTGCAGCCCCCAAAATCTCAGTTAGGCGGTATTTAGGTTAAGATTTCCCTTAGTTACTTAGTACAGTGCTCCTAGTTTCCTTAATGTATTTAACAGTTGTGTTTCGAATATAAACATGAATTAAAAAGTTGGGGGATAAGCCAGAGCGAGTAGTTTGGACAGAGTGATGCTCGATGCGCTGTTACACTCGCTCTCGATCTTACACATTATTATTATTAACATTATTTTTCATTCATGTTGATTCAGATCACGGCAACTGTCAAATACATTAAGAAGCTAGAAGCACTGTAGATACCTACGTTCCTACTTAGAACTTGTAGGTAACTCGACTCGACTCGACTAACTGGTGCTGGATCACTTCATGTGAATTATCGCTTATAGTTCACACTAGCACTAGGTAGGTACTTACTTACTTATATAGGTGGCGGCAAATCAGTAAAACGTGGAGGTTCCCGCATATCCATACGCAGTATGAAAATGATGTTGTTTTTCATACTGCGCATATCCCCTCCACGTTTTTCTTATTTGGCGCCACCTGTAGCTTTGTCACGTTATTTTTTCCATGGTTTTTTCCTTCCCTACAAGGAAAATGCCATTTCAGCTCGGAGGAATGATACCATTTCAGTCATTAGAATAATTTAGCTTACTTACCTTTTTCAGGCCTTAAATTGTTTAACGCCTTCATTGCCAGCTAACTATCATACGCGGTTAATCGGGGGCAGCCATCATCGTAGTCTATTATTTGGCAAGGTATCTCGAATCCTCTATGACCTATGAAGGTGACACTTTGTGTATCTCTATTTTCAGTTTCTTTTTTATCATTAAGTGACTTGTTGTATAATCGTGGAAGCCTAGTGGTGTGGCCTCTCAAACAGAGGGTGTGGGTTCGACACAGAACTAATAATAAAGAGGATAGAAATGCTTTAGTTCCTATTTCCAACCGGAACCGCTGTCGCCGCTTTACCCCCTCTACTTGCTATTAATGCACACACGCAAAAGACCGGAACCGTACTACGCAATTACGCACACAATTACTCGTAAATTTTCTCACAAACAATTATGAACTTTACGTATTAAAGACAGAGCGATGAATAACACTCGCCTTAAGTCATACTCACACTTACACATCGTCGCTCTTCATTGGCTATTTCAACGTTATGTATGTGCTGTGCAAAAGCTACATCGCTAGGCCTCGAATTTATCGACTATGATATCGATTGTTTTTATTTTTCAGTAAGTAAACTTAACAGGACATTTTTGGTTAAATGATCAAATTTATAATGAAATAGTGCTGATGGACATTGGTATAAATATTTGGTAGCGAATTACGTAAATTTGACCTGTCTGAATGTGACATGTATGTATAATGTTTGTTTGTGGAAGTGTAAGATGTAAGATGGCAAAATGTTTAAAGATGAATGAAGAATGAAAGAAGTATACATAATGTCTCTTTGTCAATGTATAAGGCACAGGCAACCTAGCGAAAAAAAAATTTACCTAGCAGATAAGTGACACCGCCTTTTTTTAACCGACTTAAAAAATAGATTTATTAATTTGACCCTCATGCATGTAATATTGTTTAAACGTTGTTTAAACCTGGATGACCTTTTTTAGTACGTTTTCTAAAAATGAAACCTAGCTAGATTGTTTTATAGCCCCCGAAACCCCCCTGCATACCAAATTTCATGAATACCATTCGAGCCGATTCCGAGATTCAGATTATATATAATATACATAATTATAATTATCTATCGACGTTGGAAAACAGTAAGGGCCAGAGTTAAAAAACAGAAGAAAAACTGAAAAATAATCATAAAATTGTAACGGCATATCGTATAGACGTAATTTTTTGACCATATCTGTAATATAAAAATGGCCATTTAATCGTCTTAAGTAATGGAACGAATGTTTTTATTCGAAATATTTATAAACGGGATGTGAACCGCGATTATTCGACAGAACGCCACTATATACCGAGACTGGTGAGGGAAGCGGTTGAAATCCATAAACACAAAAATTTAAATCGTGAGGGTGGGTTTAAATTTTTAAATTGTCGAATATCTGGAATCCGGTGATTTCCTTATATAATTCTCGTCCAAAATCAATTTCGGGTGGGCGAAGTGACACTGTGAGTGTAGTGTGTTTGAATCGAGTTTCGAGTGAGAACGGTTCCAGTGGTAACGACAGTGCACGCAGTCGACGCGCAAGAATGAGGGTAGACAGAGCTCGGTCTACCCAACAATAACATCCACCCGCAATTTCTTCAATTTACCCGTGATCATGATGCATGCAACTGCGTCGAAATATCGGGTGCTCATTAAAGGTAATCGCGGTTCACATCCCGTTCCGTCCGTTATTTCGAATGAACTTAACCGTGAATCATTAAAAACTCTTATTTAATGTTTTTTACTTCTTATTAAGTGCCTAAATGTCAAGTTTCATAGTTTTATCTTTGACACTGAAGAACTTAAATAAAATGTTTCATGGATTTGTATGATTATAAACTAGGATGTCGATAAAAACTTTGTTAAAGTCAACGGACATCACTAGCTCGGGACTCGTCATAACCAGTTTTCATGTCCGTACCATGAACTTTTGTGCGAGAGAGAAGTGTTATCAAAAGTTACATTACATTGCTGCGTGAACTTCAAATCGCTCTTCGTTTTTATGGGCATGAGCAGCAATGGTACGTGAAGTTTTTGGTAAGTACGAGTAAACCAATATTTCATAGTGAAAGATTTTCTCAATGTGTTTTATAATATAAAACAGCATTATTACATTTAAATAATACATACCTATGAAATGTGATCCCCTCCCTTATTAGTGTAATTACACAGTTTGGATGAGTTCCCGCAATTGCAAACGCTGCAAAACACCATTTTTAAGTACTTAATGTCACACCGACGTTTCGAACAGCACTGAGCCACAAGTCGCGCGCTTGTGTCCTACGAGACACAAGTGCGGCGCCAAGGTCACGCGACTAAGGCACTTCTATCCTCTTTATTATTAGTTCTGTGGGGTTCGAGCTCGGGTTCGCTCATCTGAGTTTTCCGGAATTTATGTGCGAAATTACATTTGAAATTTAAAATGAGCTTTTCGGTGAAGGAGAACATCGTCAGGAAACCTGCACACATCTGCGAAGCAATTCAATGGTGTGTGTGAAGTTTATAATTCGCACTGGGCCCACGTGGGAACTATAGACCAAGCCCTCTCATCCTGAGAGGCCTTGTGCCCAGCAGTGGGATGTATATAGGCTGGAGATGAAGTGTGTTACACTCTCGGATGAAATGGAGCCACGTCTCCCTACGACAGAAATATCGCGCTCATGTACGGGTGGCTACTCCGAAAATCGGAGTTCGTATCACACCGTCCCTGTTCACTCTCGTACCTATATACCTACGAGTGAGCGGAAAAGCACGATATTATATTAGTATACCTACTAAGGTAGGTAGTACTTACTACGAATTTCAGGAGCGTAGGCCTATGTGTCAAATTTAGTCTCATTGCAAGCATCTGAACCTTAAAGGTACTGACAGACGTGCTCATTAGTAGCACGTGCGTAACAACATTGCTAGTAAAGAGCATCTAGAGGCGATTCAGAGACTAACCTAACCTAGGTACCTATTTCTGTATGATAATTATATTATTGATTCAAAATAATGGCAGCATTTTGTCAACCGGGTGGTGTCAAATTAGCCTTCCTTACCCGTGGTCCACCTACAGTGGCTCCACCTGGTTTTCGACGGAGCTCCTTTTTCTGGGTATTTTGACCTTCGGGCAACTGAAGATACCAATGTTTTCACGTAGTATGGTCCCATTGATTTGTCCCATCAATGGGACATCGAGGCAGACTTTATTTCTCGTAGTCCCATTCAGTTCAATTGAAGTTAGGTATCTTGAACCGCCTGTCTCCTAGGTATCTATTTAAATGTGTTTTTGTATTAAAATGTTTTTGCGTGATTCGCATCGTTAGTTCCGGGTGGATAAATTAGGTGAACCATTGGTAAGTGCCAGATTCCTAATAAGATACGAGTTAAGGGTGGTTTAATAAAACGACAATCCAGAATGTAAACCATTTACTTATGCTATTCGATCATTTCGACCGCAGCGTCGCCGTCGCGACACCGGCCCGGAAGTCCCGGAACCAACCGGTGATAATACAAAGCTAGGTTATAAACTCTTTGCGAATCTTTTTACAAACTACGACTAGTACCGTTAAGTCCAGTTTCAATACTACACTAGAGATTGCAATAGTTACGTTGAAGCTAGCACATAAATACCCCTACCTAAGTTTTTTTAACTAGTTTCGTTGTGAATTCGTTTTTTGGCTATTTGTTAAGTCCACCATTGAAAATGGGTCAAAATTCACTTCCAAGATGTGCAGTGTTGCGGCCTCTCGTATATTTTTATACAGGTAGGTAGTACTTAATATTGTTCTATTGCTTTTGATTAGACTTCACTTCATTGACTGTTCTTATTGATGTGTCGGATCGTATCTAGTTTTTCTATTGGGGCGTTATAGAAGGGCGTGTTTCTGCATGAAGACTATTTGTGTCGCACAGACGTAGTTTGTTTTGTTCGTGCTGATGAGGAATATGGCAAGGTAATTGCTTACTTAGTCTGCTTTGATTGCTTGTTTTTTTTGTGGTTAAAGTAGGCAAATTCCTGTAGAAAAAACTTTGTTCGTTTCAGACATTGAAAATATGCGCTAGCAAAGTAAGTTGATAGTGAATTATTTTTTCAGTAAGTATTCAATAGTCTTCTTTGCAATCTCTAGTATAGTATATATATTTATATTTTTTAGTGTAACGTGGCAGTTCCAATAGCTACGTAAATCTAGGAATTTGAAATTTAAGCGAGTTAATAACAGAACTATTTAGAGTGCTTTGTTTTACCCCATAAGCAATGATAGAGCCACTTCGTAGAATATTGCACCTGTCGCATTTAGCTAGTAAAATGAAAATAAAAATGTCATTAAGGCTCCTTACAAGCTCAAAGAGCGAATTTAGCTAAATTCTTAATTTTTCTTCAAAGACTATGGCGTATGTGTTCATAATGTCAGTAATATTATTAATGTACAAGATAGTTCACTTCTTAAACTACGATACTGCTGTAATCGGCGCTGAATGAGGGTGCGGCGTCAGTCCGCCGTGATATATAGGTGATATTTAAAAATTTATACTGAATTTAATTCAAGACCGATACTAATGTTTTTTTTTTTCTGAGTCAAAATAGAGTTGAGCATTGCTAAATAATTATTTTTAGAGCAGAATATCAACACTGTTTTCGAGAATCAAATAAAATGTAACCCTCTTTTTCATCAAAAAACTAGCTAACATTGAGTAGCTATTCTATCTATTAATTAAGATGAATCTTCAAGTTTTTCACGATGACTTTTTAGTTCAAGATATACTGAATTGAATTGAGTTCACTTTAGGCGAGAATGAGATTCCGTTTCACTTCGAAATTGAGAATGAAACTTCACCTTTTAGAGCAAAATTTTAAAAGCCCTCCCAAGGAAACACCTTTTTTTAGATTTCACGCCAAAAAATCAATAATTTAGCACAGCAGTATCTTAGTTTAAGAAGTGAACTATCTTGTACATTAATAATATTACTGAAATTATGAACACATACGCCATAGTCTTTGAAGAAAAATTAAGAATTTAGCGAAATACGCGCGTTGAGCTTGTAAGGACCCTTAACGGTAATGAAATGAAATTAATAGTTTTGATGAGTTGTTCTCGTGGAAACGGAAGTTTTTAGACAAATTTTCCTCTAACGTATCAAAATGGATTCCAAAAATTGAAGTACTTTTAAAAGATCATGACTCAAGTGAAATAGATTTGATATAAACCAAAGTAGCCCCATCGAAAATATGAATTTACGTCGTAATCCTTTCAGATGGGTACTTATGTCCCCGTTATGAAAAAAAATTTTTTTTCACTGATATAAAACATTCATCCATAACCACCAGAAGCCTCAGAAAAAGACGCCAAGCTAAGGCGTCTGATTACATATTGTTCCACGAATCGCAATACAAATACTTACCTATTTCAGTTAATCAGCCCTCTATTGTATTTCCTTCAAATGATTGCGTACCGAGAACTGCCACGCTATGCGCGCTTAAAACTTTTGGAGTTCTGTTTGTTTAAATACTCCAACAATATATTAGATCTTTTCCTTTTGGAGAAGGCACTTGTTAACCCGCTGTTACCTAAATTCAACTTTTAACTTATCTTCTTAGCGTCACAATAGTTCAAGTTTATAATAAAACAGCACTCCAAAAGTCCGAGCACGAATAATAATATTAAATGCAACTAAACAAAATGGCGTACCATTGCTTTCACTCCGCATCTCCACTTCTGAAAAATGTTACCAGCCTAAAAAGATTACCAGGTCAGAAATAGCCATTTTATTTAATCACATTCGTATATTTAAATTGCCTGTAATTTAATACGTAGAAGTAAAAAATCTATGTATCGACAGAGTTACAGCTACGACTAACGATGTAAATATTGATTAATTTCGATTATACTGTTTATTAAATACAAATTCGAGGGGCACTTCGTTTCAATCACTAATCGGCTATACCAGAGTGTCTGCTACGCGATATTAAAGTAAGTTTGCAAGAAAAAATTGCCAACAAACTATTTTTTAATTTGTTCGGGGAGTTTACTTATTCAGTCTATAGTCGATATTGCAAGCAATGAGGCGGGAAATCGGTTTGTGCACAGATTAGATAAAACAAAACATTAACTACTGTTTTTTTAACACGTAAAATATTTTATAAATTTTCAGTACTTTAAGGTCACGCAGCAAACTTTCCTGTTTTAGATCAATCGCATCAAACTAAATCATTCCAGTACTAATAAGATTTTTACCCAAGTTTTTTAACTACATCAAAGTGATATGGAAAACTATTTTTTTTTTAATTCCAAAGACAAAATCCAGAGAGCCTAAAATCTAAAGTCACCCCTAAATACAAGGTTGCCTACATGATAATTAAATACAAATATTAATAACAATATTTTTAATCTAGATTATATACAGATAATAAACAGGGATGAAAATCCACTAATGATTGACCATATTGCGAGCCGAGAGAAAAAAGTTTTTTTATCGAAACTCACAATAAATTAGAAAATAATATAAAACAAAAATGCCTAATCTAGTTACAAAATTAAATTCACAAATATTATCACAAATGACTAGTAAGAAGTCAAAAGTTTCAGAAACGACTTCTCGATAGTACAGAAGTAAATATTTTAGGCGACAAAAAAGCTACTAGTTAATTGGAATTTTAAAACAGTCTTTAGTTTTTCCGTCACCAAAAATATAATGTCATAGAGAAAAGTTCATGGAAAAAGTTACAATTTCATAGATTCTATTAAATGCCAGTGCTACGCGTTTACGCAGGTACTAACTATTGAACCATGGTGATATTGTCACACAATGAGGCACTGCACTGTTCCTTGTACTGAGGTTACGCTACTGAACACTTCAACTACTTAGAAAACATTCTATGCACCTCAAATTGCTAGGTGCCGAAGCACTTTTTCAGACCAACGTTTAAAAATCATTCTGTCATAGACAAAAAGGCGGCAAAACTGACAGATCCAAACAAGTGCTCTTACATAGATTACGAAGAAATCAGTGCATCCCAGGAAAATGGGATAAATTAATGAATAAAAAAGAATGGGTGACTATAATCAGTCTATAATTATCAATTCATAAGGAAGACGTGTCCGTGTAACAAGTGACATAAAATCGATGCAATTACATTACTTAAATTAGTTTGTACTACTACAAAACAAAGTACATTGTACTTGAAATTTAGTTTGTTTACCTTCTAAAATACACTACTACATGTGAAAAATTCCTAATTCCATTTACGAAAATCGATCACATTTTGTTCAACAGAAAAAAACGAGATACAAAAAATATCGTTTATTCAAAAAATTATATAGTCTTTGGTCCATGTAGGTACTACTTCTAGAAAAATCTACCATTTTCTCGTTTTTAAAATAGAAAACTAACAAGGCACAAATCGATTGTGTCTCACAGGGGTATCTCTCGGTTGATATGCTTCTTTAGATCTAAATCCAAACTACAAGGAGTCTACTAATTACTACTGAGATTTAAAAAATAACAAGCAACTCCCGAATAGGTACGTCATTGTTTCGTAGTATTTACGTAAAATCGAATCGACCATTCAGCTAAACTACTTTTAAAATAACGCCCAGCACCCAAAACCATTTATTTAAACTATATTCTACTCTAAAAATACTGGGATGCACTTTGGATCGGGTACTAAAGTCTAAGCAATTAACAGCGTCTGGATAGTGAAGGACAATACTGATCTTTTGTCTTCACGACACATTAGGAGAGATAATAGAAACTCCTTCTTGATGGAAACTGACGACAATATTGGTGCCAATATCTCCATAGTACAGAGGGAAGACATTCGTTTGCACAATAGTTTGTCATCGCTCGCGTCTCACAAAATATGACGTCATTTCCACCAAGTTACAGTGTTTCTATTTTCTTTGTCTCTCGGCAACTTCGTTTTCCACTTGACTGCCGTCAAAACTGAAGAAACACGAAGTTCTGAGAGACAAGAAACTAGAAGCCCTGTAGTATCATATGAATAAATAATAGGTACTAGCGAATAGAACTGATACATTTTCTTGGTTAAGAGGCTGTAACGTAGGTAAGTACCTATAGACATACTTTTCCAAGTACCTGATCATCAATATCCTGAGGGTACCAATACCAAGTAATGTATCACTTATGCCCGCCACTATTACTCATTGTTACGTCAGTATTGCCTCACCACGTGGTCTTCGTCTTGAGTCCGGGGTCAGCTCCGTCGTGCATGCACACAGCTCCGCAGACATGCATCTATGTCCACTCCTCCAAAACTATGCTACCAAAAAAACTGTAGTACTATAATATAACTGGCGCCCGACGGGGGCAAGCTCATTCCACAACTACTGAAACACTTCAGTATCTATTTTACTGTATCTATGGAAGGTAAAAACGAAGCGATAAATGAAAGAACAGCTGTGTTTGTTACCATTTATTTCTAAGACTTCTAAGTGAAGATGACCATTAACTGCGTTGAGAAGGCGCGCGGCCGACGCACTACAGCGGGCGCTAGCTAGGGGGCGCTAGAGTAGCCCATTTACTATTGCCTAGAATTGTCTATGGATCGAACGCCCCTTTTGAATCTACGGTAGCATTCCGGTAAATTTAAAGTGCGAGGGTAGAAATAGAAATGCGTACAAGTTGACCGGTGCAACATCACTTTAGATTCTCATTCTTTATATTTATCGTGAATAATTTATAAGAAGAACAAGAAAGGCGTTACGGGAAATAAAAATACATCAATCTACAATTTTTAACACATTACTTTTACAAAACATTCGATATTATTTGCGAAAAAGCTAGTAGTACAGCAGTAATTCCCAATTCATAGACTCGTTATGTAAAATTCATGTCAATTGCACATGGTTTGAGGACTAGAAAGTGTTTTAATTTATGAAGTCTATGCTCCGGGACCATGGGCCTGACCCAAGCCTGACCGGTACCGTCAGCCGACTAAACTACTGACCCGCCCCACTACGGGATACCTCCAAACACATAGATAAAAATCGATTACATATTGCACAATGTATTTATCTACAGCAGTCAGTGTATACTATGTGATAAATAAAAAAACAGCCCATTTCTAACATATCTTAGATGAGAAACTATATTAAATCGATAAATAGGTAATCTACCATAAATAAAAAAATGCAACTCCATTACGATCAACATATACATAAAAAGGAATGTTAATACAGCCTGCTTATGGATTTGCAATGTTCAGAGCCGGCAGCCCGCCAGAGTCACGGCACTGACAGCTGAAGCGTCCTTACAAACAAACTACACTTACTTATTTAACTTTTTAAAGTAGGCCACGAACTCTCCATACAAGAGAAAACAGCGAATATCAAGTGACTACTTAATCAATTCACAATACTTAAATTTATCGTTTAGAATTAACGAGAATATTCAACCGCACCGTCCACCGTGACCCGTGACTCCAGCGCCGCCATTTTGTCGCGTCTACAAAACAAGATGGCCGCACGCCTGAAGCGGCGCATGCCTTAAGTATTAAACAGGTTAATCACAAACTCTCACTTTCAACAAGTGTTCGCACATGTATCACACGATGAATAACGTTTAAATACCAATTACCAACTTGCTACTGAATACACCGATCCTATTATACAAAAATATTTAAATATTTTATATTGTATGCTCGTGTATAATAATAATCTAACATGTATAGCGCGCGTTGCCGTGCCCTGCCCGTGCGTGTGTTGCCTCCCAACAACTATGCTCCCTCCGCCTAGCTAGTAGCTACACAAGCCGCAACGCGCGCTGCGTGAATATACTAATATGTTATTGCTTTCGGTTAGTCATACTTATCCATATTATATGTATGTAAAACTTCAAAATCGCTACACTACATGACTACTCTAGCATTTGCCATACATTAAAACACACAACGTAATATTAACCTTTTGTTTAACATACATTATATTATACCAATCCAAAATTTGTATATTAATCCATGTATATCTTAACCTTATTATACGAATATATATTTAATGTTGTTCACATTGGTCCAGTGTACCTGGATGCGAAGCACGGGACATCACTAGCGCCGTGCTGTGCCGTGCTGTGGCTGCGTATGGCACGTCACTATGCAAGCTGACTCATCAAACCAACTACTATAATACATCTAGGCAAGAAAAGTTGAGCAAGAGTAGACTCTGCAGTTGAGTTTTCCCGCAAAACAATTTTTTATTTAACAAAATGACTAGAGAGGAATGTGTAATTATCGTTACAAAATGTTTTAGCGTCTTGTTGGCCACGTCCCTTCAGATTATTGTCTCGACCTTAAGCTACTCTGGCGTAACGTTTCGGCGGTACCGCCATTTTATCGAAACTAAACACAAAATGGCGTCTTTCAAAACTCGAATCTCCGATACGATGAGGTTACTGATGAATTAGAAAGATCTAAGGAAGTTAATTTGAGCAAAGAATTGAGTTTTGGCTAACATTTGGCCTGTACTTTTGGCAAATTATGTCCTTTGCAGGAAGACTAGGCCTCAAGCGAAGCGTCACTACACGGTCTACACTACGTGTCTACGTATCCAATATTTCTTTCAAAGTTAAAAGGTGCTCGGGCGGTCCAACCGCCGCGTCGGGTGTAGCCAACGCGGTTGCAACGCCCGAACGATCTCCCTAGAACCGCTCTACCTTTGAAAAAAATACTTTAATAGCACGTTTCACAACCAACGTGTGGCAAACGCCTTATGAGAAATTGACAGTGAATGAACTGGAAGATCCGTATGATTACGTATAAGTCCATGCCAACCATGCTCTTTATCTACTATCCACAGGGTCCAACTAGTGTTAGTTGCGATATAAGACGCGTCGACTAACTATTATGAATACACGCATGCCTGCAGGCTCGCCCACACCACCGCTGGGCCTCGTTCCCCCACCCCCATACTTACGCTCATAGGTATAGTGGCGACCAACGTGGGGCAAAAATTTTCGCAATGTCACACGCAATCTACCAACAAAATACGTGCAAACTATCTATGGAGAAGGAAAATGTGAACATACCACAACCCAGCACAAAATGTCTACCCCACGCGTAGCGAAATAAAACACACTTTATTGTTCTAATATTATCCATGTAATGACACATCGGGTACTCTAAATGCTCCATCACATACAATATGTACGGGCAAAAATCTAAGTTCGCTAAATACAAAATAGCTACTGCTAGCCTACCGCCGCCGCCCGTCGTCAACAAACAAAATGCAAACGCGACAGGCGCCGGCGCACACCAGTTATCAGTGTAACTCACAGGGATATAGAAAAAATATAAATAATTTGTTAACCCTTCGAAACACCGCGATCATACGCCGCGGCGCTTCCAAAGAGATATATAATATGAAAATATTAAGTACATAACTCGAAACTAAGACCACCGCTTCTAAGTTTGGCAAGACAATAAGCGGTCCAGGGTTACTAAAGAGTGTAGGACATCACAATAATATCAACCATCTAATACTGAGAATTTTAGGAAAAAAGTAATACTAATTTACAAAAGGTGTCACTGGGTGAGAGACGTGGGTTTCCATCGTGTCAAACACGCTTAATCCATCTCAAATGAGACGAATATTCAGTACGATGCAGAGTACCAACTTCACAACTGCACCTGTCAAATTCAGAGCAGCCAACGTCACGCGTAAAACCACGTGTTTAACAAGAGGAAACATCGCGTTCGTAATCTCAAGAGGTTCTAGCCTAATTATACTAAGAATACTGCTAAATAATAAGGATAGGTATGTGTATACATGTGATATAGCATTCGGTAGGCCTGAAATGTGAAGCTAAAAGTACGCGGAATCTTCAACATAAATAAAATCTTCGGGACATTTCACAAGCTTTATAAAACTCAATAAATTAATCAACTTTATTCGTCATCGAAGCATCAAAAGTCTAGTCAACTTACTAAGGCAACATTAAGTAGTCAAATGCATCCAACGAGAAGCATTACCAACTTCCATCTTTACAGGATTATAATATAAGCTTGCAAAAACCAGTCAAAATAAATAAAAAAAGTCCACAAATCAGGCCACCGATTCGGCATCTAGGTTTACAGCCGTCTACGCTACGACATGCACTCTCGCTAATCCGACAAAATCGAAGAACAGGTCGAAAGGCGGTGATGATCGGCACAGCACTAGAAACTGGTTATAACCGGTTATAGGGAGTCTAAACTGGATTCCAATACTGGATATATCCACTTCATCAAAGACAAAATGAAATAGAGTAATATAGGCGATATAAACCGAGGTGAACCCATACAAATTACCTTGCTACTCCTTAATTACACATGCGAGACGGCTAGTTCCGTGCGACATTATGTAGGTGTTCATTGTTAAAGCATAAAAGCACTTTACAAATAAAAAGTCAAGACAGAGTTCTACGAACAGCAAAGCAAAGTATAAACTACGCCTCAATCAGTTTTCTTAGGCGTATTTTAAACCAGCTTCACCTTACCGTGCTCAAGACTCCGTCTGACTTTTTATTCAGTTCAATTAAATTTTTAGGATAATATGGACCCATCGATCAATGCGACGATTTCGCTAATGTCAAAGTATTAAAAATTATATTAAAAAATCTTGTGACAAAATGTCGGCAACGTTGTACGGTAGAACACGGTCATAAGACCCCTTCCCCCGGCTCTTAGCCAACGGATAATGATATCCCTCGGGGACCGCCAGGAAATCATTAAACGATGCCCAGGGTGCACCGGACTAAGCACTGCTCTTCCCCTGACTTTTTATTAGGTCTGATGTATCACTTCACCAGTAAACATAAAGCTTTCCAACGGCGTTGTGTAGAACTAAACAGTTTGAACCAAAATAAGTAGTACTGTAAATAATAAACCTTTTTAATGCTTCAGATGAATGTAGTAGCTCCGATAAAGGGTTATCAACATTGTTAAAGTGCCATACCGATCTAACCATAACGTTGCGAACTGATCTAAAGGTGTCTCTACACTGCCAAAAGATATTACCGAGCCACTCCGCCGTGTTCCAAGCTTTACAAGTGGCCTGTTGCTCGAAGCTAAAATTTAACAAGTTTCAACTATCAACCATTGATAGGTTGACAGTTGACACGACTATTATTGCCAGTCTAAAAATTATATTGTAAATATTAGCTTCGAGAAACTGGCCAAATATGACTAGCACAAATTACTTTGCACCGCAACCTCAAAAACTGCAGACAAATCTCATATTCAGGCAAGATACGATGTGTAATATAGAATCATCGTACTTTCTACAACTCACTGAATCGACGGCATGCGGCTTTTTCACACTCAGTTCAAGCTCACATGTCCTTATTTTCAACCCAAATTATAACCTAAAGTTTGACTTTTTCTCATTAAAATAAAGCCAAATAAACCCACAAATTGGGGATTACCGACGAGAAAAATACACGTGATTTTAGTGACAAAAGGTGTAATTTTAGGTTAGAATTTTATTATTACCAAACAGGACAAGGGGATTTCATCTATAGTTAAAATGAGAGGTTTTGCAAAACTAAGCTAGAAAGCCGAGTTTCGTGCCAGAAAAAAGATTACCAATAGCATCAAGTACTTCAATATTCCGTCCTTTCCCATTCATATACTATATTCATTATAAAACGGACTCGCAGATCTCGCTAATATTTCTTTTGCAGGGAAGAGAACCTCAAATTTGTCGTTATTTTAAAGTAAATCAGATAAAAGTCCGCGTCCAATCTCTACACTACACCAATAACTGTTCCTTTTACTAGTAAAAAATCCATGGTATTGATATAAAACCTGGGATTGCCTTTGAACAAAGAGACCCCGCCAGAAATTAGACAAATTTTGAATCATACAAACACTTATTTAACTTATTCGCACACACAAGCATAGGTAATTGTCACAATTGTTTAATACTTACTATCTCTTTTTATTAAAAACAGATATAGGGTCTCTTAATAGCATTAAAAATGGAGACAGTCTTATAAGCCTTTATAAATCGACAAAAGACTGATGACGGGCCCAAATAGCTATCCGTAGCCTGTTTGGGTAGTCAGTCTTGAGAGCGCGATCTACTTTGCTTCAGACGCATACTAAATATCTGATTTACTGCATCGCCCGACTTTGCCCGGTCAAAATAAACAGTTTTTAAGTACTTCTCCAAGAGACCAAGCCCCCGCTTAAAACTAGAAATTGCACGAACACAACCATTATCGTCTTTTAATCGAATAATACTATTTTCATCACAGTATTGAATTTACAGTATTGCTTCATTTCTTTAATACTAAGTACGTGAATAAGTACGCAAGTTTTTTTTTTATAAATAAATGTAATTTCGCGCGATTTTTTTTGAAAGGGACTCAACCCTAAAAGCTGGTTTTGGCCAAAGTGGTAATAATATTCACTCGACAAAGACAAAATAAATAATTTGTAGGACTACCCAATATTTCAAATGAAAATTCTGAAGTCAACGAAATTGTTAGAAGCTGCTAAAAAAGATCAAGATCGGTCCACTTTCCATTATTAATAGGTTACTCGAATATCAGTACCACTCTGGAGTCAAAACCATTTTAAAATAAATTGGCGCCCAACATGGGGCTAAATCCAGGCAAAGCCAGGCGACCATGACAATACTACAGGCTTAACACTTAGCTTATTGTCAGACAGGGTGTTAGTAGCATATCATGAACTATACTAAATTGATAATTAAACTAAACACAACGTCACAGCGATGTTAGGCTTGTGATGCTCGCTGTTACGATTGCGACTACATATGTAGGTATATAACTACGTAAATAAGTAATACATATAATACTATGTAATGAGATTGCTTTTTCACACAAGTTAGATATGTATGAGAGAGTATTGTGAGCTGAAGGTGATCGGCGCCTAGTGCAGTGCAGTGGCTACGATACAACTGAGCGCTTCGTGGCCAGGCGGCGGAGAAACGAGGTGGGCGTCGGCCAATCAGAGCGCAGCGCGGAGGCTGCCCGGGTGAAGGTATGGCTAACTACTAAAATAGCTGGGGTTTCAAGGGGTAAGATGTCCCGATAGAAGAAAATAGTAAGGCAGCGCTCAGTTGGCGGAAAAAAGTTAAAGTTTGGCACAATTTTGTCTGCAAAAATGGCACTAATATATAATACTGATGGGAATTTCTAAGATGGCCGACTGTTGACACTGGGCGCCGGACATTATGCCTAATAAGGATGTACAGAGCTGCATGAGATTCATCAAAATACAATCGTTAAATATAAATAAGTCATCATATGCCCAACCGTGCACTATCTACAAATCCAACACATAAGAAAATTAGTCCGCAAACTAAGTTATCTGAGATCCTCTTACTTAACTTTAAAAAAAAAAACGAAATGCGTATTCTTTGATATAGTTCCCGCATCGGGCCAAGTATTGCTTGTCGAGTAAAAGACCTTAATCCTAAGTAAATGAGCCGTAAGTACCTTAATTAGTTAAAGAATACTGATTCCGCGGCCGCTCCGGCAAGACGAACGTACTGAACGTAGGAACTATTGTAAGAAATAAAAATACCTAACCTCTGTAGGCGGGTGGGGTTTTTTTTTCGTTAAGACGCGTGTTTACCGTTTAGATGTACATGGGCAGTCCGTACATGGCGCCCCAGTCGACGCTCTGGAAGGACGACATGTCGACGCCGGCGAGGGAGTAGGCCGCGCCGAACTGCGGCATGGCGGGCGGGGGCGCGGGCTGCGGGGGCGCCACCAGCGCCGTGGCCGCCGTGGCCGCGCTCGGCAGCGCGTACGGGGCGTATCTGTACGCGTGGGCAGCTCCTACTGTGGGCACGGCTCCCACGCCGCCGGCCGTGGTGTACACCAGGCCCCTCCCCGGGCGCAGAACCAAGCGCTTGCCCAGAGCGAGCGGCGCAGCGGCGACAGCTTCCTTGGGCTGCGCGCGCTTGCACTCGACCTTCTTATTCTTTATCGTGTGGAAATGTATGTCACAAACGCGCTCGACCGCCTCCTCGGAATGGAAAGTTACAAACCCGAATCCGCGGTGACGCTTGGTCTGCTGGTCCATCAGCATGACCGCGTCTTCGACATGGCCGAACTGAGCGAAGTAAGCTCGGACTTCTTCGGCGGAGGTGTCTTGGCCGACGCCGCCGACGAATATCTTCTTGGTTTTGGCGGGCCGGGGCGCCGACTTGGGGGTCGCGTGCTTGGGATCGATGCGCTTGCCGTCGAGGGTGTGCACCGGGACGGCCAGGACCTTGTCCACGGAGGCGGCCTCCTGAAACGTGATGAAACCGAAGCCGCGCGAACGCTGCGCGCGGCGGGACTCAGAACGATGGTTGTTACAAGCTGGTGCTAGCGTGTGGAAGTGATATCTGAACCCCTTTGACATTTGCCGCGGCGACGTTGGTATCCTACAAACATGAAGTTGCCCAAACGTCGTCAAGTGAGTTACCTGCCACGAGTTTTCGGACCGCTGTATCTTCTGCGCTACCATAACGAATAATCACAGTTGGAACGCCATGGTGACTTCATAGCTACCGTATCCAATCATTTATACCAAATACCAACACACGGCAGCTAACAACACTTGGCGACGGTTCAGCAATATCCAATTCATATAGGATACGGTAGCTGGCGATTTCACCGTAGGACGTCCCGATAAGGTAGAGTTCCCAAGGACCCCACTGGGACGCCATGGCGATGTCATAGCTACCGTATCTAACCATTTATATTAACATATGGCAGCTAAAACACTTGGCGACGGTATGGCAACGTCTAAACTGTACAGGATACAGTAGCTGGCGATTTCGCCGTAGCGTCCCGGTTAGGCAGAGCTCCCAAGGACTCTAATCTACTAGGACGCCTTGACGACGTCATAGCTACCGTATCCAATTTATCGTATTCATTGTATCATACAATAAATAAAAAATAAAACCGGATTCACTTCCACACGCTAGGAATATTTTGTGTTGTATTCGAACATGGCGATTTCATTACAATTAAACAGATACTAAACAAATACTAACTGAAAATATACCTACAGAATGTTAACAACCGAAATACATCGTTACTAAAAATCAGGATTAAAAAGAGCCATTTCAAATATTCCTTCATCTAAATATCAAAGCAGAGCAAGATACTAAAATCGACACACATTTTTTTAAACCTACATAAAAATGGTGAGACAAGGAATTTATTTCACTTCGCCTAATCTAATTAAAGTTTACATATATTGATAGTTTACTCTCGAAAATAATAATCGACAAGTAACCGACTACAGTAAAACAAATAAAAATCGCCACCTTCAAAAGAAACTGTTTAGACGGCAACATGTTAAAACTAACTCACTCACTAGTAATTGATAATTAGTTACATAATTATAATAAATATCTTCTTGATTTCACATAAATAAAATAAAAAAATTGGGCTTATAAAGCTACAAGTAACAATTTACAAGCGGAAGTCTCTTTCTGACCCTATGTGTTAGATAGAGACTTCCGCTTGTAAATTGTAATTGTAGATTTATAAAATAGGGCCCTGGTGTCTGTCTGTCAAATCATCAAATCGGATTCTTTGGTATAAGTACTTACATTATTAAGATGGAAAACGGTACAAGTCCAGTAAAAGGATAATTTCTTTTATCCTTTTACTGGACTTTTGTGCCATCCAGTCCAATGCGCACTTTTTCGTCTGCTAAGGTGTATGAGAAATTTAAGATGCTGTCCATCGTCATCCCACTAAGCCTGATATAAATATCTGTACCATTTATTCATTAGATTAGAGTATCGTTCGAACGCTTGTCTTAACGATATCGGGCGCAACTTTAACAAGGAAGCATTGTTTATGGAACTGTGTAGAATCCGATCAACTATACAACAAAAAAAACTACATCTTTCAAATATCTTTACATAAAATCAAGAAGATACTTTTATTACAAATGTCAAAGCTTTGAAATAAAGTGAAAGACTGAACGGAAATCTTTGGCCCCTTGAATGGGGCAAAATTGACATTAGATATTGATCAAGTGCTCTGACAGATGTATAAATAGTCAAGTCCTGTCGATACTGTGAAAGACAGCGAGGATCAAGTTATTATTAGTCTATTTACTTCAAATACGTGACTATCCGCCCTTCTATATTACGCTCTTTTAATACGGGGTCTGACATGCTGTATACGAGACCAACAGATGGATAAAAAACTAGTTAGCTAACCATTTGGAATGCGTTGGGGTAATTTCGGACATGGGGCGAAATGAATGACAAGTGCAATAGGAGGTTGTGTAATAAAGCAATTGAGTCTTTGAATTTAAAAAAAATATCGATTTTTTTTATGTTTTTTAAAACTTTATAGCGTATTATATAATATCTAATTCAAAGAAATCTTAAAATATTTTTTTTAAATTAATTATAAGCAATTCAAAATTGATGAAATTTGAAATATGACCACTTGACCGGGAACGGGCCATGATTGGTCGCCATGGCTGTGACGTCACAATGTTAAAGCAATTTCACGACAATACTGGGTTAACGGCTGATTTCACTAAAAATATCCGAAATTTAATACAAAAAATATCAGCTGAAGTTTTTTTTATGAAATAAGGTGGCAAACGAGCACGCGTATCACCTTATAGTAAGTAAATTTTTGTTTTAGTCATGTGTAGGTAGGTAATAAAAGCTTAATCCTGATATGTTTCTGATATATGTGAACTGGATTGATTTTACTGGACCTGAGATTTCACAATAAAGTACCTAAGTACAGTGTAAGATACTGAATCGCTTACCTACCACTGTGGAATTTTAACATACACCCTGCCAGAGATATTATTGCTAAATTGTACCTATTAGGTAGGTTACGTAATTCAGTTTCTTCGACCGTAGGTACGTAAATTTTAATAGCTAGATTTTGTGGTTGATAGGTATTTCTAGTTTTTTTTATAATCCCGTGGGATTGTATTATATATTCAATGGGAATTTTTGCGGGTGTAAGAGCCTAACCTTGTTCTAGGTAGGTACGTTCGGATCGCTAGGTACGGTTAACGTCAAAGATATCTTTACACTTTAGTACCTTGTCGTTGTAACTATATGTTTGAAGTTTCATATGAAGTTGTCAAAGTGCTTGGAGCGACAAGGCACTAAAGTGTAAAGATATCTTTGACATCGACTGTACCAGCATCTTAGTAATCCTGCCGCCAAGCAACAATGCTTGCGCTGATGTGTTCCGGGTGAGGAGAGTAAAACAGCCCGATTTTGGCATAATTTTTTAAATCCAAGATGGCGGATGACATTTTGACACTATTGACACTGACACTAAAATATTGATGGGTGTCGTTTTTGAGTAATTTGGTGCTTCTGAGCCTGATTTTGACATACTTTTTTGGATTCAAAATGGCGGATGACATTTTGACACTTCGATACTAAAAATGTTTATGGGTGTCGTTTTCGAGTAATTTGGTGGCTCTGAGCCCGGTGTTGGCATAATTTTTTGGATACAAGATGGCGGATGACATTTTGACACTTATGCCACTAAAAATGTTTATGGGTGTCGTTTTCGAGTAATTTTGTGGCTCTGAGCCAGATTTTGACATACTTTTTTTGGATCCAAGATGGCGGATGACATTTTGACACATATGCCACTAAAAATGTTTATGGGTGTCGTTTTCGAGTAATTTGGTGCTTCTGAGCCTGATTTTGACATACTTTTTTGGATTCAAGATGGCGGATGACATTTTGACATTTTGACACTAAAAATGTTTATGGGTGTCGTTTCGAGTAATTTGGTGGCTCTGAGCCCGGTTTTGGCATAATTTTTTGGATCCAAGACGGTGAATGACATTTTGACACTATTGACAATAAAAATGTTTATGGGGGTCGTTTTCGAGTAACATCTTACACTTTTTTGTGTTTTTTGTGTCAGTAATGTCAAAATGTCATCCACCATCTTGGATCCAGAAAGGTATGCCAAAACCGGGCTGAGAAGAAACAAATTACTCGAAAACGACACCCATAGACATTTTTAGTGTCAAAATGTCATCCGCCATCTTGGATCCAAAAAAGTATGTCAAAGTCTGGCTCAGAGCCACAAAATTACTCGAAAACGACACCCATAAACATTTTTAGTGGCATAAGTGTCTAAATGTCATCCGCCATCTTGGATCCAAAAAATTACGTCATTATCGGGCTCAGAGCCACAAAATTACTCGAAAACGACACCCATAAACATTGTTAGTGTCAAAATGTCATCCGCCATCTTGGATCCAAAAAAATATGTCAAAATCTGGCTCAGAACCACAAAATTACTCGAAAACGACACCCATAAACATTTTTAGTGGCATAAGTGTCTAAACGGGATTTTGAACTGAAATCCCACGACTTATTTACTTATTCATATAAATAGTTACTACCAAAGTGTACTTCATCACTATTCTCATCTAATTTTATTGTTTTAAATCCCGGTACCGTGGAAAGTTGGGATAGAAGCATGATAGAAGTATAGATAGTGCCATCCACAAAGACTCGTAGATGTATTAAAATTAACCTTTAACTACAAATTAATAAGAACCACGGTGGATGGCATCCATCGTGAATGACACCTACTATAGCCGGTACGTAAATCCAGATTATAAATTATAAAGTTCGTGTATGGCAAATTTTATCGAAATCTGTTTAGCCGTTTTAGCGTGAAAGAGTCACAAACCAATACGCTCTCACAAATAATAGCATTTTATAATAATAGTAGGATAATAACAGAATAGAGTAGATTAAAGTCAAAAAACGGTATTACCTGTATACTAACTACGAGTGGAAACTAACATTGTGACGTCCCACGCGGCTCGGCCTTGTTCGGGAACTGTCGGTGTGTTTTCGGTGCGGTACTCGACGATCAATTTTCAAATCGGTATAACTCGGTAATTATAGCGAATAAAAAAAAACTAAAAATACTTTTCTTACAAAACTTATATATGATCTTTCCATTTATGACAAAAAAAAATTTGATTCAAAAACTCAATTACTTAAAAGTTAAAATTGTAATTAGCACGTAAAAGAACAATCGTCTCTTGTTCCTGTTCTGTGTGTTGTGTGTGTAAATGGATCATTATGGTTCGTGTTTTAAGGTCGAAATGACTTTGCTTCAATAATATTTACTCATAGCTTAGTTCAAGAAACATGATGCCATTAAAACCTTTTCGTGATTCGTGTTGATGAATTGCGAAGTTTGATTTATTGTTTCGACACACATCTGGATGCTATAGAAATATTATAGTTCGTGGAATTAACAATTATCTGATTTTACCCCATGTCCGGGATGGCCCCAACACAATCATCAGAACGCACACTCATAATATTATACGGTCAACAATATTGCAAGTCTGCGGCAACCTCAATGTTAGCACTCCCTCACTATTCGAGCAATCTCAATTGTTACCAAAAACTACCATTTTTGAGCATGGCAAGTGTTACCTCTGCGGCAAAACCTACTAAAAATTACATTTCTACCAAATTGCCGTATAACTATTCTCGCGTGATCAGAATACTAAACTAATGAATGGTATTAAGAATCGAGTTTTTAAATTATGTTAGAGTTGCCATGTTGAATGTACTTAAAATATTCTACCAAAACGGATACTTTTCTCACTAAAAGAACTCCAAACAGCACCAACGCATAAACCAAACAGAAAGAACTAATTCAAAACATAAACTACTAAACTACCATTTTATAATCATGGCAACACCAACGGAAGAAAAGAAGGGGGGGGGGGGTTCTACCAGAGTTTTGAAGTCACAAATAAGAGAGACAGTACTGAAGAACTTTTAGTCTATGGACCATAGTAGACTCTAGAATTAGTGATTCTAGCATGCCAGCCTAAGGGTGCACTTTCGACTCCGCTTATGACTTGTACCAAGTTACTATGACAATGACATTAACCATAACTGACGATATTCACATATATTTCATACGTTTTCTGTTAAACATGTATACAATACCCGGCGATAATGAACGGACATAGGTCTTTGGAAAGAGATAGGTAATTGGCTGCTTACGACTGTTTCCGAACTGGCAACCGTCCATCAAAAATCGTATTTATTAAGTGAATAGTATCAATACTGCACTTTATGCACTTAAGTTTACCCTACGTCAAAATAATGATAACGACATCTAAACTTCGGACATATCTATAGAGACCTGTTGAGACTACTAGAAACAGGATAGACAAAAAAGATATTAGTGCAGATTAAAAGACAACAATATTTTTGCAACCGCTTAAAAAAAATTATAAGCATTCCAAATAATTTCGTGTGACTGACCATCGAAAAGAACCTAAAGATGCCACCTTACAATATAATGTTGGGACGTTTCAACAACTCTATATTATATATTTTCATGGACATGCGGCCGCACTCTATCTACGGCACCTGTGCAACGAATGACAAACGTCACATAAGGAGCAATCTGTTCCAGAAGGTTATAACGTTTTGTGTTTAACCAGCCATATAAAATAATATAATGTGAAGTATACCAGCGACACCATCACATTTACTATGCGGCGGGAATGGGTCAGCTTTAAGGTAGAGAGATTTTTATAATTCTGTATGTCTGTTTGTATCTTAGCAGCCGTCATTTAAATAGGTGTACCCTTGCCACATAAGCTAATAAGGAATGTCCTTTGTTTCAGCTGAATGGGATATTATTTTGTTATTCAATTTAATTGAGCTTTCGTGGGTTTCTTTGGAAGACCTTCTTCTTCATCCACGCTTTTTGTTTCTGTTATGAAGCCTCCGGGACTCGGGGCTTAAACTTCTGTTTCCCAAGTGGTTTCGGCTCTTCTAGCCGTGTGAAATTATACTATGAAGCTTTTAATAACATAGATGTGTATACTTGACTTGAAGATGCTGCTACTCCCCAACAGATGTCATCCCTATCATAATCTGACGTTTATCGATGTTGTCTGCGACCCTCGCTAGATGGCGCTACTATGTACAAATGAACTTCAACCTGAGCCTTCAACTTTGAAATTTACCACGTTACAGTACATAACTATAAGGTAAAATAAAGACTATTTCTAAATTAAAACAAACATGTTCGCGGCTAAGGGGTGGCCCAAGGGCCTAAACCTAAATTAATCCAAATTAATCATCCTTGATCCTACATTGGTTTTACCAATGCCGATTATGTAACTTGGTTATCGTGCAGGAAAAAATCTTTCCCGTTAAAAAACCAGTTATCTGGGAAGAAAATTTCTTCCTTCTTGGCTGCTGGTTAGCTGACTTGGTTATCTGCGAGGGACAAAGGACATAAGTACTTAGTGTGTGACAACGCTCTACGATTTCTACGAAGCCGAAATTAGCCGAGACTCTTTCCAAAGACCGATGTCCAATCTTTATCGCCGGGTACTGTATGTGAAAATCGTCGGTTACAGTTAAGAGGGTGCATCCGTGCTGAGCTGGCAACGTCGCATTTTTGGTGATTTTTTGCGATTATTACAAAGAAATTGAATGAAAGTATCAAATATCCGTCTGTAGTGCACTTCGTTTTTAGTGTATTAATGTGTTCAATGCAATGGTTAATGGTGATGGACTTTTATTTTCGTATTAAAGCGATAAAATACTATATCTCGTTTAATAAGAAAATAAAAGTCCATCACGATGAATTATTGCATCAGACACATTAATACACTAAAAACGAAGTGCACTACAGACGGATATTTGATACTTTCATTCAATTTCTGTGAAATAATCGCAAAAAATCACCAAAAATGCGACGTTGCGAGCTCAGCACGGACGCACCCTCTTAATGTCATTGTCACGGTAAAGTAACGGTACAACTCATGCTCAAAGCGCACCCTTAATTAAGTTAGTATTAGTGTACCTAATCACAATAGCCCAACTATAACGTGCGTACCATAAACAGTGTAGGTCTGTCTGTACCTCTGTCAAGGCCTAACATGGTTTTAGTTTTGTTTTATTTTTTTTCTAATTTCGATGTCCAAACTGCGAATGTTAAGTCAGCTTAATATTAAAAGGAACATAGGTACGTTTAACCAAACCCATAATACACCATTATCTAATAGAATCTAATATCTAAAAAACTTATTCTCATAATAAATGGAACCCCAATTGACTTATTAGTTTTATTACCAAAAATAACCGTTCTCAATAGCTACTTCTCTCGATACGACTCAATTTCAGATGGACATAATAAAGACTGATTCCCAGATTGTCCCATTCCCAAAATACCCTAAATTATATGATCAAAACAACCGATTATCATAATGACTGATTGACGAAACTCACTTTCCGAAAATAAAAATACACTACGATAGGGTTGCCAACCGTCCTGTTTTCCCAGGACATGTCCTGCTTTTTAGGCTGTCCTGGATAGTTTCTTAGCATCGTCCTGAGTTTATCTACACATGTCCGATGAGTATTTGTGGTGTGGCTCATATCGCTGACCTGTAGGCTTATTGTCTAACTCGCTCGCAATCGCCATCGTGTTCGTTTTGACAGTTCATGTATGGGCTGACAATTGGCATCGGAATCAGCTAGCTGTCACATTCATACAAGAACTGTCAAAATGAACACGATGGCGATTGCGAGCGAGTTACAATAAGCCTACTGTTTTCTATTTTCTGGTACTAAGTCGTTATCATAGACATCGTATGGAAGCACTGTAAGGCCCTGTTTCACCACTCCTTAACTATCAGTTATCTATGATGACGTCTCTGTCTGTTTCGTAGTAATAAATAGAGACGAAATCATAGATAACTGACAGCTAAAGAGTGGCGAAACAGGCCCCAAGTGTATGAAGATGGGTATCCAAATTACAGCAGCAGAAGGCCCTGCATCGATTGCGAATCAGAGTTAATGGTTAGTTAATGCTTTAATTTGTTAGTTAAAAGTGAGTAAAGTATACACTTGATTATGGTAGCACAGGATGCCTACGAAACTACCTAGGTCTCCTAACAACCAATGTAACTATACACTGACCCAATGTTTGTATATCCGTCTTCGCCTGCCTACACGTCTGTCTCACAAACAAATCATGTTATTATTTAATAAAACTGCTTCTTATAATAAAATTTAAAAGCAACGCCTTTCAATATATAAATAGCGTTGCAACTGTCATAAAAATTTAAACAAAAATAATCTTTAACACGGCTAGCACGCGCGCGAGGTAGAATACCCGTCTTTTTCATACTGCTCGTTCTGGAAAGAGACGGGTAATCATCTCGCGTGCGTGCTAGCCATGCCGAGACTCTTGTGTAAGTTTTCGAAAAACTGTCTCTACCACCTTCATGTTAAAGTCTCAATTACTATGGTTATTGACAGCTACTAGCGGAACCAAACGGCAACAAACTGTCCACTATTTGATATTTTTACGCAAACTCGTTCCAGATTTCGTGTTCGAAAACTTACACTATACGTGTTTTTCATTTATATGGTAAAACGGTAGCTCTTAAAACAATTAACAAGGCAGTCAATTCAGATTATTTGAAAAATTTAAAAACAATGCCACGATTTTGATAAAGTTTTTCTATGTAGCGGTTTTGTATGTATGTATGTGACCGAGACGATTTTTCCCGATTTACCATATAAACATTAAACATACATGAAATCTACGTAATTTTTTGACCATTTCATAATTTTTGAACGATGTGAATCGAGAGGTTATCTGACGCCATCTATGGAATAAAAAAGTACATCTTCTGTGTTCTATGCCCAAATTTCAAAATAAAAAATCTACTTGAATTTTTTTTAAGCGGAATTTTGATGTTAAGCAATAAAATATCAAGAATTTACGTGACTTTAAGACGGGCTCATGCCGTCCATATTTTATTTTGGACAACTTATCCAACTCGTCCATATCGTCAATTTCAGGTCTCGTCCACATCCGCATAATATGTATAACGGTCCATCGTTCATTCCAGCAATGTGAACGAGTTACTATAGCAAAAAGCTTAGGTGGATAATATTAATATGTCAATGTGGACCAGTTTCAAATTAAATTTCTATATGAACGGGGACGAAGTTATGCTACACCAGACGGCGCCAGAACGATCAAACAAAGATAAACTGAAGATTACAATATCGCAATGGTCAGATATTTAAAGAAACCATGCTCTAAAGGAGCCTAATAACAATTCGCCTGTCAGACAGAGACGGCGTCATACCGTAGACAGGCGTCTCACTTTAGTCGGGCACGCTAGTTCTGGATGCCCTCAGCTCTTACCCGTAATCCGATAAGTCAAAAATGTCAAAATATATCCGTTTCCTAAAATATCCCAACAAACAGTATAACATACAAAAAAAACACCGGCTACCACTCCGGGAGTGCCGGCAGAAGTGAAAACTACACACGCACACTCGCGCAAAAAGAAAAAAAAAAACAGGGGATTTGAACCGCGGTCACCTGATTAAACACACTGTTATTCCACACCTTACACCACTAGGCCAAACGCACATACGTTAAAGCGACGAAATCAACGTACACTTCAAAAATCAAACGCGACTCTAGCTTCATTCGTATTTCAAAATAAGCTCTTCGAGGGTCTGACATCCTGGTACTTAAACTCGTCCTCCGTCTTACGTCTGACGCGAGTTTGTCATTTTTTACCCATCCCAAAAAGCGCTCAGCGCCGTTAAAGAAGATTTCACTTCTAAAATATTTTAGTATGAAATTAGAATGTAGAATTTCTTCCATGTCTGTCTGGGAGCAAAGAAAAAACAGAATGCACCAGTTCGCTTCTCTTTCCGTGCAGGTGGTAAAAGCCCATCGCGGGAATGGGCGAAAATATTAGGAATCATGGCGACGAGGCTAGCAACCCATCACCTTGATCCTCCTTTCCATCTAAACACCCACAATCATCCTAAACGTGACTAAACCCCTTATTCATAAACGCTCTATAAGTCTATAGGCTTCTGCTAACTTAGCAATCGTTTGTCCTTATCTGTGAAAGGTAAGTCAGTGACAGATAAGGACAAACGATTGCTAAATTAGCAGAATTATGTACAGGGTATATCAGATACCCCCTAACAATAATCCACTGGGATATATAGTTAACCTATAGAAGCTAAAAAAAATATTTTGAAAAAAATTGGAGTAGATTTTTTTTATTTTCTATAAGAATGGTAGTAGGTATTAACTATAATCATTCCTATAGAAAAAAAAATACTCTAATTTTTTCAAAAAAAATTTTTTAGCTTCTATAGCTATCAATGGCGTGGCGTTCATAGAACTCGATTCCCACCGGCTTGCCTATTTTAAGGCAGTTGGGCAATTTATTGTGCAGAATTAGGGGAAAAGGCTAGTTAAGTTCCCTTCGGCTTGCCTTCTGATATACTTGACGCCACGCCATTGATAGCTATGGTTATATACCCCAGTGGATTATTGTTAGGGGGTGTCTGATACACCCTGTAGAGCGTTTATGTATAAGGGGGTATGTCTTGTTACCTCATTTTGACGATATTTTTCGACACGGATATTTTAGCAAACGGATATTTCCTGAACATCTTTAAAACACCATCAGTTCCTCACACTCCTCACCTGCGTAACGGGGTCCTTCATGATGAGCACGTCAGTGACAGCCCCGAACATGGCAAAGTACTCTCGCAGCTTCTCCGAGCTGGTCTGCCAGCTGAGCCCGCCCACGAACAGCTTCGAGGGGGAGGGGGAGGTGGTGCCCGCGGTGGGGGGCACGGCCGGCACCGGCGTCGAACGTCCTGACGATGGCGACGTCTCTGTGAAGAAACGTGTTGTGAATCGACTGATTGAGAAATGCATGTGAAATTCTACCACCGTCGGAACCTCTAATCCTGCCGCCAAGTAGCAGTTCCGACGTGAAGAGTTAGACAGCAGATGAATTTAAGGTATTTTTCTCAAACATGAAATGAAATATTGTTGTTATGTTCATAATATTATTAATCCTTTTTAGGCATAAGTTCGCCTTTAAAAAAGCCGTGGTAGCCTAAGGTTTGACCTGTGGCCTCTCAAGTAGAGGGTCGCGGGTTCGAATCCCAAGCTCGCACCTCTGAGTTTTCGGAATTTATGTGCGAAATTATATTTGAAATTTACCATGAGCTTTTCGGTGAAGGAAAACATCGTGAGGAAACCAGACCAATCCCAATAAGGCTTAGTGTTACCCTTCTGGGTTGGAGGGTCAGATGGCAGTCGCTTCTGTAAAACTAGTGCCTACGCCAAATCTTGGGATTAGTTTGTCAGAGCGGACTCCAGGCTCACTGAGCCGTGGCCGCTAGGAAGATGAGGGATAAGTTAGCCTTTGTGCGTTTGCGTTGTCGTGTATTCATACATACATACATACATACAATTAGGCTGCAAAGTGTCACGATTCAGGTGAGTCTAGACGAGAGATCTTTAATGAGATTTCAAACAACATTGCAAGCCAAGGCCGGCAATGCGCTCTTTTTCATTTCCGTTTCACACATATTTGTGACACAGCATCTTGGCATTTAGCCATAACAAAAGCTATTGTGACGAAACCTGCATACCGTGGCCACTGCCCACTAGTGGGATGACTTTGTCAGCGTCCATTAATCGCTAAACCATATTGCATACCAATTTTTCCGGACCGGCACAAAACGAGCCCATTTTATTATTTCTTTGTCTATGGGCGGCGGTGTTTGCTTTCCATCAGGCGCCCCGCATGCTCGTTCACCCCATATCATGTAAAAAAAACTTCGCGAGACTTTCCGAGCGAACCAAACTCACAATAAGCTGCAACTCAATCAATAACCGACCGACATCAGTCAAATTATTTAAAACCCGCGGGTGGTAGGGCCTTGTGCAAGGTCCGTCCGGATAGCTACCACCATCTTACTTGCTAATCCTACCGCTAAGCAGCAGTGCTTGCACTGCTGTGTTCCGGTGTGGAGAGTAAGACAGCCGGGGAAATTACGGGCACAAGAGGCATTTCATCTTAGCCCTCTAGGTTGGCAACGCGTTTGCAATCCCTCCGGGGTTGCGGGTGTCTATGGGTAGTGATGATCGCTTACCATCAGGCGACCCACTTGCTCGTTTGCCTTCTTATTCACATAAAAAAAAAATACAGAGTATTCCTGGTACGGAACTCTTCGTGCACGAGTCCAACTCGCACTTTGCCGGTTTTATTATTTCTGTGTCCATGGGCGGAGGTGTTTGCTTTCCATCAGGCGCCCCGCATGCTCGTTTACCCCATATCATGCAAAAAAAACTTGGCGAGACTTCCCAAGCGAACCAAACTCACAACAAACTGCAACTCAATCAATAACCGACCGACATCAGTCAAAGTATTTAAAACCCGCGGGTGGTAGGGCCTTGTGCAAGGTCCGTCCGGATAGCTACCACCATCTTACTTGCTAATCCTGCCGCTAAGCAGCAGTGCTTGCACTGCTGTGTTCCGGTGTGGAGAGTAAGACAGCCGGGGAAATTACGGGCACAAGAGGCATTTCATCTTAGCCCTCTAGGTTGGCAACGCGTTTGCAATCCCTCCGGGGTTGCGGGTGTCTATGGGTACTGGTGATTGCTTACCATTACCATCAGGTGACCCACTTGCTCGTTTGCCTTCCTATTCACATAAAAAAAAAACCCCTCCCAAACAATTTTAAACACGGTTAATTGTTTACCAGTATCACCGCACAGAGTTAATCAAAGTTAACAAATTAGTGCGCTCGCCCCGTTACAAAGTTAGGTAACGGCGTTCGTTACACCCTACTTTGAGGGTAGTGTAACGAGAAGTTTGTTTGACGGTAAAGGGGCAATTACACTAAGCCGATCGCCGCACGCAACATGTGATAACCGCAGCTGCTTCTGCTACCTAAACCATGGTATCATGGTATCATGGTATCATGGTTTAGGTAGCAGAAGCAGGCGGACTGACTAATATAAAGACGACGTTGGCAAAAGTAGTTTGTAACAAGTTCGGCGATAGTATCTAACTAATACTAATATTATAAATGCGAAAGTATGGATGGATGGATGTTTGTTTGTTACTCAATCACGCCAGAACGGCCCAACAGATCTGGATGAAATTTGGCACATATATAGAGAAAAGTCTGAAATAGCACATAGGCTACTTTTTATCCCGGAAAATTGCGTAGTTCCCGCGGGATAGCGATAAACGAATTCTTTGCAGACGAAGTCGCTGGCAACAGCTAGTAGATAGTATAAGCCTCTTTACACTGCTGCGGTTATCACATGTTGCATGCGGCGATCGGTTTAGTGTAATTGCCCCTTTACCGTCAAACCCACTAATTCGCGTATATGTTAGATCTACCGCTTAAATAAGTCCGCCCGCGCGGCACAGGGGCGCGGGGTGGGACGACAGCGGGGGCCGAGAGAGGTGCGGGCGGCAGGCGCACTCCCCGCCCGCACCTCTCTCGGTCCTCTTTGTCGTTCTACCCCGCGCCCCTCAGCCACCATACATACATGCATACCATCAGCCAAATATGTGGTCTACCACCCTAAGGTTAAAATTCCTTTGCACGTCACAATATATAACGCCGATAAGACAGGCTGTCAACTTGAAAGATCGACTTTAGCGACATTTTCATTTGATAGGAAGTTGGATGAAAAGTTACCACTTTTCATCTGGGCCCGCGTGGGAACTACTGTGCTCAGCAGTGGGACGTATATAGGTTGGTGATGATATTCATATTCATATAACACTAGAGTATTGCAGCGTTGCCAGCCTAGAAGGCTATACTCTATTTATTTTAGCTAGATACTAAAATGACATAACATGTGTTGCCTGTTTTTTGCAATTCAAAAATAGTGATGTGCCACCACTATCGAAAGTTAACGATAAATTAAATTTAGTGTAGATTTTTGTATGTATAAGCTTGTGTAATAAACGCTTTAGGCTTGATACTACAAAATTTCATAATACCTTATTCACTAATACCTCTAATTTTCAAATTACCATGGGCTCATAATACCTAAAAATACCTGAAAAGTCAAAATATCTCTTGTAAAAATTTGATATTTTAGGTATTTTTAGGTATTATGAGCCCATGGTAATTTGAAAATTAGGGGTATTAGTGAATAAGATATTATGAAATTTTGTGATGTTAAGCCTAAAGCTAATAATTTTGCGGGTGGTAGGGTCTTGTGCAAGGTCCGTCCGGATCGCTACCACCATCTTACTCGCTAATCCTGCCGCTAAGCAGCAGTGCTTGCACTGCTGTGTTCCAGTGTGGAGAGTAAGACAGCCGGGGAAATTATGGGCACAAGAGGCATTTCATCTATGTCCTCTAGGTTGGCAACGCATCTGCAATCCCTCCGGGGTTGCGGGTGTCTATGGGCAGTGGTGATCGCTTACCTTCAGGTGACCCACTTGCTCGTTTGCCTTCCTATTCACATAAAAAAAAAAAAAACTAATAAACCTTTAAATTTGCTTGATTATGATACAATCATATTTTTTTCTTAAAATATAACATGACAAAACCTTTGAATTCAGACCACAAATATTGTCGAAACATTGTATGAGTAAGACAGTGGTAGCAATCTGCAATGTGTATGTGCATCCATTATTGTAGCCGGGTGGATCATCTTTTTGTTGTCACTCGTAGCTATGGTTAAATTCTCCTTGGGCACTCTTTAAACTTTAATTTGTAAATTTATAGCCAGGTGAATTGTGTTGGAGTGTGAACGCAACCTCTTTAGACATAAGCAAACTACTTTATAATATGTTTATGATACTATTGTCACTGTCAACTCATCTTACGTTAAAAGCTTTCGTACCAAACACAACTCTTTTTATTTCCCTATAGGTACATACATATGTTTTTATATCCACTTAAATTCATCATATTGCTATCATTTCATTGATTTTTCCCTCAAATAGGGAATTGTGTGGGCACCCATGAGGCTGACATGAGCACCTGGAGTGACCAAAGCCTCGTCAAAAATTAGAATAAAAAAAAATATATACAGAATAAAAATTTGCCCAACACTTATTATTGTCGTAATTTTAAGACTCTTCCATAATCAGTCATCTACTAAGCATGCCAGTACAATGAGATACAATATTTCTTCAATGAACTGTACTATTTGTGTCAGCTACACCTGTACTATTTGTGTGTGTGTGTGTGTGTATTTTGGTGACCCACTTGCTTGTTTGCCTTCTTATTCATATAAAAAAAAACCTCACTGACGGGATAGCAACAAAAAATAATTGATTCATCCAGTTACTTTTTGTAGACCAATGTTTCCAAGTATTACTGAGTATTGTGCAATAGTAAAAAGAAGTAGTAGCCACAAAGTTACAGATATACCGATCAAAAGGAAATAGGGGCCCACAGTTTCATGAATGAAGTGAAAGTATAAGTAAATGTATGTCTGCCATTTCACACAACACAACAATAAATGTGTAAGTAAACAAAAATCTTGTTTCATCTCATTATTCTGACACCAAGACAACATTAATCTATACCTACCTGTAAAACCTTAGAGACTGACAAAATGCACGGTCTAAATCGCTGCAGTTTTTGAAGCACATAACTCTAATACTTATCAATTATTGCAACACTCAAAGTAGATTATTAAAAAGTTAAATCATATCTTGATAATGATTTCTATATCAAGTTTTGATGGTAAAATGAATCTAGAATTTACACTTTACAGGTTGATAACCAATGTGGCCATAAAATGATTATAGATCAAGTAAAACTGTAGCTAAATAAAGTTTATAAACTTAAGAATAACACAAAACAAACACTAAAGACAATTAGCTAAATATAAACCTGTGTAATTTATCTTTGGTAATAATTGTGCCTATCAATTCATTTCAATCTAATTTAATGTGGTATATATAGGCGTTGATACACTTTTATCTTCCCTAAATTGATGTGCATAAAACTGAATACTACACACTTTAAAAAACTATTATAAACTCAGGCTTTCATGCAAAAATAAAAAAGAAACTTAGTGTTATTTCAAACTTACTGCCGGTTTGCTGACTTACTAAATTAGCACGGAATAACGTCTGTTTACTCAGGAGGGAATGAAAGAACTACTCACTTATCTGTTGCACAGCGATCTGTTGTTGTTGGTGTTGCTGGTGAGCCGCGGCCGCGGCCGTGGCGGCGGCGTGGGCAGCTGCCTGGGCATTCAAAACGTGTGCCGTCAACTCTCCGCCGACCAAGCCGCCTTCCAACACTTCCACTCCGCCGAGCGCCCCACTGGAATATAGCCCCATCATTATCACTGTGTATTCAGCAAAACTACAACCTAAGTTAGCAGAAATTGATAAATTTTAAGTTATATTTTATTTCGGAAGCGAATTGGTGACGCGAAAGTTGATGACAACAAAACACGGTTGGCATTTGTTTATTTTTTGTACGATTTTTTACCAGCCAGTTACGAATGGAAAGTTTGATCAATGGATTATTACATTGCGAATATCGGTAGCATTATCAATATTTAATTCAAGTTTCAAGGATACTTGTATGTAATTCCAAGTTCCAATTAGAAATTGTATTAGAGCAGAACATGAGAAGTTTAAAAACAAACGTAATAGAAATAGAACACAGAAGTAAATTAAATTGTTTTGTTTTGTTTATGGTAACAAGACATTAGACAAATGAAATGTCATCTCAATGTCTATTTGTCAAAACCAAAAGACGTAGGATGTAAATTTTGTGTTCGAAATTAATTGTTCAATTAATACAACTTTTTTTAACTTGTGTAAACATTGACCTACTTGCTTAATTCATCGCCGAAACACAAGTAACATCTTATTCGTTAAAATGACCGAGAGCGTTCTGGTAAATAATAAAATTATATTATGAAATTCTTTAATCCGTTTTAGTCATGTTCTGGATTCGTGTAATTGGAAAACTTTTGCGTAATTTCTAAGTATTTACTTACCGCAAAACAAATTACGCGGTTCAGTAAGTTTTCTTTCTAATGCTTATTATTTGGTATGCCTGCGCGGGTACTTACTTTTAAAGAGAAAAACAAGGAGGCCAATAAAAAGGGCATCTTGCTTTTTGGATTAAAAAAAGTGGGTGTCGACCACGAAACTTTTATTAAAGCTAAAATCGATCACACCTACAAAAAAATTTCTCCAATTCCATCATTGATACAGGCGTAATTGAAAGCTCTCCAGCTTCTATTTTTATTGAAAATGAACTGTGCAACCGCCAGCTGCTCGCAAAAATTGCTCTAGAGTTGCGCATTTTATCTCATAATGGAATACGAGCCTTACATTTGTCTCTTTCTAACCCATTAATATCCAGATTTCTGAATACCCCGTTCTCTCTCGAGCGAATATTTTGTTCTTGTTCAACAACGGGGTTTCCTTTTTCTTTCTCTTTCCCACGCAGAGGGTGGAGCTCCTACCACTTCCCTGACCTCCTGGTGTCAGCGCGCGGCTTCCCACCAAATACTGACTTCATTTGTCAAATTTACAGAAGCTATATTGATAATTTTTTTAAATATAATAATTTAAAGTAATCCCTGATAAATTACAGGTATGCTTATGAAAAAGTTAAAAAGTTGAGATTAGAATGAAAAATGCATGAATTATCCTTACAAGACACAGTTGGTCAGATTCTTAGCTAAGCCACTTGATGGATGTCCGAGGAAGTTTTTCTCTGGGAAATATCTCTAGGCCATAAATCAGCTTGGACGTCATCAATTTATCTTTCCCTCCGCCTTTAGTATCTGCAGACCTTTCTTCTGAAGATTATACGTACCTTGCCTTTTGAATTTGTTTTCTAAGGCACCCAGTGAACAGAACGAGCAAAACAAATTCTGTATAATTATTTTACCTGCGTCTTGTTGTAGGTAGATAAGGCGAACAAAATAAATGAACGCTGTTCGTAACTACTAAATTTATTTTTCATCACTACATAAAATATAACAAAGTCACTTTCCGCTGTCTGTCTGTCTGTATGCCCCTATGTATGCTTAAATCTTTAAAACTGCGCAACGGATTTTGATGCGGTTTTTTTAATAGATAGAGTGACTCGAGAAGTTGCGGACAGAAGCTAATTACTAATATTATAAAGAAGTAAAGTTTGTAAGTTTGTGAGGTTGTAGGAGGTAATGTCTGGATCTACTGCACCGATATTGTTTTTTTTTTACGAATAGAAAGCCAAATGATTTCTGAGTGAGTGTTATAGGCTATGTGTATTTAATTCTGAGTGAACCAAGTGGCGGGGAACAAATAGTTTTGTGGACACTAGTCATAAATACACCCCCTTGCAAAAAAATCGGGCACCTATCCCGTCTTCCAGATTTTTAGGCATTAAAGCTTAGAAAGTAAGCTTTTATGCACATCAAATTAAAAAAACCGGTCAAGTGCGAGTCGGACATCCAAACGAAGGGTTTCGTACCATTATCTTTAAATGTCTAAAATCAGTGTAAGCAGAGCCCTGCTCAAAAGCAAAATGTACGCAGTGTGGGGTACTTTATATTGGTCACTGATATATACAGACATACATACATTATTCAGGTTTTTAGTATTTTTTGTTATAGCGGCGACAGAAATACATCATCTGTGAAAATGTCAACTGTCTAGCTATCACGGTTATTTATTTATTTATTTATTTATCACATGATGGTTCATGAGATACAGCCTGGTGACAGACATAGACGGACAGTGGAGCCACACGAATAGGATTTCCGTTTTTACCTTTTGGGTACGGAACCTAAAAACCGTGGAGTTTTGCAAGGGGGTGTATTTTAATATAAATAATAGTTTTTACTAAGTTAAATAACTATTGCGTAAAACAATTATTTCCTGCCTGCGCTAGGCCACACGAAGTTAAGCGAATTGTACTTACTACCTCTGCCTCTGACCCGACTGAACGGCATATCTAATCGTTGTTGCAGTCGCTAAATGGAAACAGAATTAGAAAGTTGCAAGTTTTTGTTGATTTTGCACGGATTCATTGAAACGGAGGAAATCATTGGTTCAGGTTCATGGTTGTATTTCTTTATTTAATGGAGCGTTCAGAATGACTGAAACATTAGAGACGAAAGACATTTCTTGATTAATTAAAGAAAAAGACACATATTTAAGCTCAATTTAATTTATACCATCCACAGATAAACTCTTTTTATAGCTGGCCGTTGTAAACCTCGTGCTGATCTCATTTTTATAACTAGACTTCACGATAGGAGGTGTTGCTGCCACGAGGTCACCCCATTTCATGTATTTAGCTATTTCTTTATATTCATTAAAAATCTGTTCTCATTCAGATACAGTCCACTAGTTCGCCACACAATCTTTAACTATTTATTAATTTATTTCGTTTAAATCACTACATAGTATAAAACAAAGTCGCTTTTCGCTGTCTGTCTGTCCCTATGTATTCTTAGAGTGATTCAAGAGGAAGGATTAAATGTATAATACTACGCAAACGAAGTCGCGGGCAGAAGCTAGTTAGTACTATTTCAATTAATGTTTTACTGAAAAACAATATCATTTAAACCAATAATGATCGGTCATTCTGACTTAAGCAGTTCAAAGGCATCTGAAATCAATGTCAACGTCTACAGTACCTACATGAAAGAGAGGTCGGTGAACCCTCCAGCAACGACCCTTCTCTCGGTTCGGTTTTGTAGATGAAATGTTAAAGATCAGAAGGCATCTTCTTACCTCAAATTTCAGAGGTTCGATATTAATAATAGTGTAATAACTTAGTAGAGCCCATCCCAAAGAGTAGACATTTAACAACAAGTAACTTCGGAATTAATTAGAGTTTGAGTCTTCAATAATCTAATTAGTTATACAAATGAAATATTTTAGAATCCGTTTTGATAGAATTTAACCAAGAACTATTGCGGATTAACTGGTTTTCCAATAAGCTTATCCTATACACAGTTCATATATTATTCTCACGTAAAATTGTTAACACCCTTTTTTTACGTTGAGGGCTGCAAAGATAATAATATACGGCTATCCAGCTCAATAGTAATATTCAATTTGACGGCTAGACTGACTCCCTGACCTCACTCATCCCACCTTAGACTCCTCAATGCCAGCCCAGACTTAGGTCAGCCGAAGCATACCTACCTTTTTTTATAAAAGGTGACTGACATTTAACATACATGCATAAAATATTTCTTTATCCCTTACGGGGTAGACAGAGCCTAAGGTAACAACACTTAAAGGCTACGTTAAGCATGATTAAATGAATGAGAAAACATTTTTTCCCTCTGACTACAGTAGTAGCAAGCATTAAAAAAAAACTATCAATCCGGGCAAACGTAAGTGGTACATTGCGATGGCAGAACCGGTGAGTAAAGATTATGAGTGGCCATATAGTCGTAGTCATAGATTTACCCACAATGTGTTCGCAAAATGTTGCAAACTAATCGGTTTTACTCATTCTATCTGCGGTATAGACTGGATGCGCTTTATTATTAGGGTAAAGGAGTATATCACTGCTGCGGGATAGTCTGTTCAACACAAGACATATTATTTTACGTGACCCGAATATAGAATTCGACGTCCCAGCCGAAAGTGGTGTGGTGTGAAGTTCGGTGCATGAGCTGAGCGCGACAAGCAACCTAAGGGGCGGGGTCAACGACCCCCAAAAGCGAAAAAAAAACTTTTTTGCATAAGAATAGTAGTAAACAGTGTAGTATAAATATCCCTGTTGCAATGAATTAACCTTTTTTTAAAGGAAAATCGATAGTTGATTGAGGGTGTCCATTGAGGGGTGTAGGAGGCGCGCGTGCGCGGCGGCGGGGCGCGGCGCGGCGCGTCGTCTCCGCCACACGCTCGCCGACGCCCGACACCACGTCACGCGCGTCTTAACCATATTGTCCTGTCACAGCAGTAAGTGCTGGCTACTGCTGCGTCCGGACAAGCAGGCTAAGACGTCGCACAATCCTCGAATCAAGACAAGAAGACACCGCATTATCCTATTTTGTGTGTATACCTTACAGCATCACGATCTTTCCATTGCAATTTGTGCGTGTATTTATGCCCACAGGTTACCAGTTGTTGATATAAGGGAGCGGCGGCCGAGCCCATAATCGATGGCTCCAGTGCTAGTGTTAGTGCCAGTGATTTTAGTGCTAAAGTCTGTAAATGAGATCGAATGTGCTCTTTTGAACAGTCCAGTTCGATTCCTTATGTTCAATTTGTGACAAATGTTAACCAAATCTGTAACACCTGTTAGTATCTCAGATGCAGTGTTTGAGAGCTACCATCATGTCGTTGCTAGGCAGTGAGAATTGAATAGATGAAATTAGACGCTCAGTATTCTGAGCGGATAGTTTAAAATTGTTCTGGCCAGCTGTTACATTTGGGTCTATGAACTCATGACTAGGAGAGCGTAAGATGAAGCTCTGTGGGGGGTGCACGTATCGAGCGAGCCACCGCGCATGCGCGCCGCCATCTTTGGCTGCATCCGACTCGGCCATTTTCTCGGAGGGTGGCTAAAATCCTATAAAATATCCCCTAGCTCTATGGTTACACGAAACCGAGTCTTACGAGGTTGGGTTGCGAGTTGAATTAGCTTGAAGATCTTAAGTTTTTGGTAACATAATTTTAGTATTTTGAATTACAGATTCGCAGCAACTTTCCAAGTTATTCTTGGGATGTCAACTACGGCAACTATTGTATTTATCACGTTATAACTTGGGCTATTAAAGTAAGTTTTGCATGCAAGCTTTATGCAACTAATGGACAATTGATAAGTCTTTCAATAACTAATTGCCACACTCAGGGACGTCAATTCATGTTAATGTCTTGTCAAGTTCCAATTTTAATATTAAATTTATTATTTGCTACTATATGTCGAGCTAAGCGAGACAGTAAGGATATTAATGACACGGAGTGTGAAGTCAAGTGACAATAGAATGGTTCAGGATAATAACTTTGTACTCAAGGTGACTGTCAGAATACTTTAACGCTGGAATGTTCGTATGTATGTATAGACGAAGGGTCATGACCTTTGTCATAGATCTATAGCATAGTATGAAATATTAAAAATAGCGATTGAGAGCTCTCCGCTGTCTGCCAACAAACTGCTATGCAGTTTGGCAGAGGTATATAGATATAAGTATTTTGTACTTCTTTTATATTCTATTTGAGTCAAATAAATTGAAAAAAAAAAAAATAACATGTACTATGTGTAACGAGATAGGTATACGTGCCGGCACATAAGTCTAGCGATGACGAGTCACGTGGAGGGGATCTGCGCACCCACGGATATCGTATTTCATACTTCTGTGCATACAAGGTCATCGCCAGACTTGCGCTCATACAATGTTATAATTAATTTAGTGAAAGTACTATTGCGGTGGCAATGGCAATTGAATAATCCATAAATAACAATAAATACGCAATAACTTAAATACCCTAAAAAGATAACTCATCAGAACTGTTATCGCCAAATAAATAGTATTGCATCTATTTTAAGAATTCGATATATTCAAATAGAGTAACTGTAATAGAAGACCCATACAAACTGGCGCCCAATATGGGACCGAACGGTACCTATACAATCGTAGCACATTTCTAGCGTATGGAAACGTAGAGCGCGCATGATTGGTTGGTCCAGACAACAGCCGCGACGTGATTGGCTAATATCAATATCCCACCCAATGAGAAGCGAGAACTCCGTGATGTTACGCTATTGATAAGAGAACAATGAAAGACAGAATTAAACTCGGAAGAGGCAAAAGGCCATTGTGAGATTATTTTAAATAATCCATTATGTATGTAAAAATGTACTGAAAGTGAAATTACACAAAGGCAACCTTATCACTAAATAAGGACCTCTTCCAGCGAACCTAAAAATAAGCCAGTAAATAATTAAATATTTACGCTCGTAGATATTATAAGACAAAGTTATCCGGCACGTCTGTTTGTCTGTCTGCATGCGATTAACTAAAAAGAACTGAACGGATTTTCGTGTAGTTCCCACCAATAGACTGTGATTTAAGAGGAGAGGAGAGGAAGGTATACAACTTGTCAAGGTCTTGTTTAAATTGGTTGAAGTATAACGAAAATTGTTAGAAGTGTCGGGAAAAGTTAAGCTGCCTGACACAAATTTTAATTCAACACGAACGAAGTTGCGGGCAGCAGCTCCTTTTTACTATTTACGTTCAAATGACCCAGTAGCAAGAAGTTTATTCTGATAAACCTATTAAAAGAGAGTTTAATTGGTCTGCTATTTATAACTTTTTTCGCCTTTTCTCGTTAGCTTAGAAAGAGTTTTCTCGCTGATTACTTACATTGTCGCTTTTAATGAAGATGTCGAATGTCGATGTTTAAATAAGTGACACAATAAAATTGAGTAGGCTTGACCTTACAAAATCATCCACAAAGAACTTAAGTCGCCTAAAGCATTAATTGCTACTACACATTTTTCACTACTTTTAATGGGGTTCTAAGTACACACGCGCAAACTAAAAACATTCACATAATTCCTCGCATGAAAATTATTACATCAAACATTCAGAAGTCTGACACAGTTCTCTGACATTGTCCCATTTTCCTTTTAAACAAACAAGCAGTCTTTGTAAACAGGAGGCGCTCGCGTCAAAGAGACAATACTGACATGTGCATTCAAGCCTACCAACTTACATTTGCCGTCGTTTACGTATACTGCTTTAGGTGGGAATAAAATTCTTCTGCTACAATAATACCATCATACTTCGGAACCAATATCACAAACACGTAATTTCAAATCTATATAAATGAATCTTCAATTATTTTTGTACACGCATAACTTCTGAAAAACGGGATCAAATTGCTGAACGGGGGTGAATTTGCGGCAACCGCTAGTGAATAATGAAATTAACTTTTCGTTTGACTGTTTTATTTCGTGTTCAACAGAGGGCGCTGTTACAGCGGACATAGAAGGTAACGTAACGGGATAGTATAACCATTTCACTGTCTGTTTATGAACGTTGGTGCTACACAAAACGAATGTGGAATGTTACTTGTACAGTCGCTAGAGTGACTTGCAGCGTCAAAAGGCAGTTGTAGCTTTTTGTCGAGGGCGGGGTCAGGGTTGGAAAGCAGAGATGACGTTTAAAAGGCATTATTTTATTACTAATTTATTTGAACTTCCTATTCTATACGATATGGCATATTTATTTAATCAAGAAGTAATTCCTCAGTAATAGTTAAGTACTTAACTTATAATATATAAACAGTGCGATGTATAAAAAGCCCTTTGGGTCTCACTGTCTTACTCGCACTTATGCTATGGATTTGATGATTGAATTGGCCCATGGTACCCTAAAGTTGAATGTGGAATGTGTATCTAAGAACTCACAGACTGTGACTGATTTTTATCAAATAGGTATGGCTTTAAATTTGTTTTTACATATCAAGCTCTACAATACTATACAAATACCACGGATAGTGGTCCTCACTTGCCATCAGGTAACCCACTTGACGTTTTCCTTCAAGTCATATAAAATAATAAAGCACATAAAAATGGCGTCATACTGTTTTGCCGTGCAGAAGTATAAATAAATTATATCTACTACTTTACTTACATTCTATCTTTAATTTTCTCGTTTGTTACTTACGAAAAACATGTCCTTATCCCTTACGGGGTAGACAGAGCCTATGATAACAAGACCTACACTACAGGCCACCTTTAGCATGATTGTGGGCGTATAGATGGAAAGGGGAATCAAACTAGTGATAGGTTGCTAGCATCGCCTATAACATGATTCCTAAGATTTTCGCCCGTTCCCTCGATGGGCTTTTCTCGTTTGAACGTCACAAATACCCCTTAATTTTATAGTATAATGACAATGAACATTATGAGATTACTAGCTGTTGCCAGCGACTTCGTTTGCAAAGAATTCGTTTATCGCTAACCCGCGGGAATCTTCCGGGATAAAAAGTAGCCTATGTGCTATTCCAGACTTTACTCTATCTATGTGCCGAATTTCATCCAGATTCGTTGGGCCGTTCTGGCGTGATTGAGTAACAAACAAACATCCATCCATCCATCCATCCATCCATCCATCCATCCATCCATCCATCCATCCATCCATCCATCCATCCATCCATCCATCTATCCATCCATCCATACTTTCGCATTTATAATATTAGTTAGATGACAATGAATATTATGATGGCTCATAAAGGTTAGTTAAAACGTGGTTAAAACAGACAAGTAACGCCTGCAGCCAATCTTCAATCTTGCGGGTAATAGGGCCTTCTGCAAGGTCCGTCCGGATCGCTACCATCATCTTACTAGCTAATCCTGCCGCTAAGCAGCAGTGCTTGCACTGCCGTGTTCCGGTGTGGAGAGTAAGGCAGCCGGGGAAATTACGGGCACAAGAGGCATTTCATCTAAGTCCTCTAGGTTGGCAACGCATCTGCAACCCATCCGGGGTTGCGGGTGTCTATGGGCAGTGGTGATCGCTTACCATCAGGTGACCCACTTGCTCGTTTGCCTTCCTATTCAGATAAAAAAAAACAACCGCCGGGCAACCCCTCGCTTAAAACTATCCCCCGGCAATCTACTGGGCAAATAACTTGATCGACGCCTCGTCAGCGTGAATAAAAAAGGCTATCACTGGCACTTGATAAAGAACGAAGGGTTCTAACTATTACGAAATCAATAAATAAAGATGTACTTTAATAGCGATCACTTTAGAAAACCCTGAAAAGATGACATCATTTTGTTTACGACTAGTGTTCAGCTCTATTTACTTTTTCTCTTATTGTAAACATAAACGAAAACTACAAACTATTGGTGACATAAGCAACAATAAGAACTGATTAAATTACGCATTTGATTTATTTCAAATCGACAATTCAATCACTACTACGTTACTAATTTCATTTACACTGGAAACTACAACTTCCTCATGATCTTAAAGTAAAATTTCATGTGACCTTCTTCCTTTACCTCTAGGGTACTGAAATACCTTGAAAAGCTTCTCTAGTAGTTGAACAGCAGTGTTTGTTTTTGTGTAAGTTTTTTTTTTTTTTTTGGAAATAAACATTACTTCTTGCTTAATGGCCAATACTCAAATATCTCAGCGCTTACTAACGTTACAAAAACACATCTTCACATTCAATTAACCATTAGCGATATATACTTCCCCAAAATTACTAGCAATATCCAAAAGCACCCGGAGTGTCATCCCTAAAAAACGAGTCAGATACCTAGCATTGCCAAGTCATCTGAAAAGAGACTTGTCACTATCAGGCTAGAACGAAATCTGTGGTTATACCGTACGCTAACCTATAAAGAACCTTCAGCCCTCGTTATAAAGGCACAGTAACGCGCAGGGATGACTTTGGAGCGGTAAAAAACTCCCTTAATGAAGACTCGATGCAAAAAAATGGTTGACAAGGCTCAGGGACAAAAACTATAGCGTAATGAAGTTAATGGAGGAGAAAGTTCGAATCGTCAATCATTCTAGTTCAATTTACGGGTTTCATTTACTTTTATCGAGGCCTTACACGATTTTTATAAAATGGAGATGAAATGAGGATTTTCGGTTTACCTAACGTATTTTTCGACAGCTAGTCCAAGGCGTGTCTTTAAAATTTAGCCACGAAACCAATGAAATACGAAAAATAATTGTATTTCGTATCGGAATTCTGGAACAAGACGATAATTTTAAATAATTGATTCATTTATAAAACTTGACTTGACGCCTTCTTTTCTGTTGAATCACAGGATTTTAATAATCATATTGTGAATGACTGTAAAATATTACTTGGGTAACTTAAATTTGTAAAAACGTACATGTCAATAACATTACAGTTCCCAAAAAAAGAACTGAATCCAATCAATCACCATTGCGTAACATTTCTGTTACACGAATACCAGCAAATTGAATCGTTTAACTAATTTACGGTCGCTTCCCAATTAATTAATATTAAATTAATCATTTTATATTCACTTTGATCGCAGGCGACGGCAATTCATTTCACTTAATTGACTTTTGATAAGATGGATGGAACAATGGCTTTGCGGCTAATAATTTAACCCTAAGAATTAATCAGATTTATTTGAAAGCTTCAAAATTTAGACTGTAGATATTTTTTCCACAGGACATTGACCATGATTACTTTTGATAAGCTCTCAATAGTTCAACACAGTTTTTTTTATTTTTTTTATTTTTTATTTATAAGCCTGTTTATTCCGAACTCGCTACAATTTCAGTAAGTACATGTTGTTGTTGTTGTTATTGTCGTTTTTTTTTATTTATTAAATTGTCGCGTAATTCGGCGTGCCTCATGGCATAGGCCTCCTCCGTGTATTGGAGGGTTTGGGCTATAGTTCCCACGCGCGCCCAGTGCGAATTGGGAACTTAACACACACCATTGAATTTTTTCGCAGATGTGTGCAGGTTTCCTCACGATGTTTTCCTTCACCGAAAAGCTCATGGCAAATTACAAATGTAATTTTCGAACATTTTTTTCTGTTTTCTACATAGAATTACGAGCCTCATCGGTCCTCATTGGAGAAAGTATAAGTCTTAAAAATTACCTTCTTCATTCTGTTACTTCTTTCATACAAGTGTGGCAGTAACGGAATCAATAACGGAATAGATTTATTTTACATCAACAACGATTCAAGACCAAGGCACGAGTCACTATAGTTAATTTAAATTACAAAAACACAATAAAGAATAAATTCTTACACAATCATTCTGTTTGCAGCCTTTTATTAGTATTTGACATATAGAGCTAAATTCCAAACCCCAAGGAGTATTAGTACCTACTGATCATTCTGTTCTCCCGTTTTTAGATATAAAAAGAGATACATACCTATTATTTTTTATACCACGTCGGTGGCAAACAAGCGTACGGTCCGCCTGATGGTAAGTGGATTCCGCAGCATATGGACGCTTACAAGTCCACAGAACAAACGTGTATCTAGATTCACTACTACCTAATTGTTTTGTGAAATATTTACGCAGTAAACAATAATGAAGGTCATTCGAAATATTATAAACGGGATGTGAACCGCGATTACCTTTATTGAGCACCCGATATTTCGACGCAGTTGCATGCATCATAATCACGGGTATATTTCGAATGAACTTAACCGTGAATTATTAAAAACTCTTATAATAATTAAGGTTTTTTCCAAAACATTACACGGCACGATCAATTATCTACAGATCTTTATTAGAGATACTTGAACTAAAGCCATTATTCAAACAGCCACACCCGTCAGCGGCAGAAACAAAAGACTGTCTATTGAGTTTTTGTCATAACCCCTATTCAAGCACAGCCCTGCATTTTATGACCGGCCGTGACTCCAGCGGATCCTTGCTTATAAATCATATATTCACCCCTGTCGCATTTTGCCTGCGTCTGATGTCTGGATTAATGGTGGAGAAGTCATCTAGAATTTTCGCAAATACTTACTGGGATCATAAAAAATAAGTGTCACTGAACGATCCGCACGATTAAAGGCGGTTGCAGAATATCGTTTACGTAAATATTACGTTCTACGGTTGCTGCAAAAAATGGCGTCTGTTGCTTTGTCTATGGATTTTGAAAGTGTTGAGTGACTTTCTAAATCTATTCCACGTGATAATTAGCGTTCGCTGTAAACGTGCATATTAAAACATCATTTTTTATTTTAAATGTGGTTTAAATTACGATTTGGTCGTGAAATTGATGTTAAACTAATAAAGGGCATGGAAATTACGGAAGCGTTCGTGACCTCGCGGCCATGTCGTTTCTCCTTTTAATAGATGACGTAAAGTGTAGAATCGGCATATAGAAATCATAAAAATATTGACTTTTAAATCACAAATCTTTTCTTCAGTTCAGTACTTTATTTTTACCTTTTCTGAAAGGGCTTAAGTACCACAGTAATTTTTGATAGAGTCTGTCTAACCAAAGCTGAACCCATTAGTTATTTGATTGGCAACATTTTGTCTTTAAGTGTGTCTATCTGAGGTGTCATGTTGTATGTCAGATTGACATTTCTCTAAGAAAATTGCAGCTGTGTGAGTGATCCTGTGTTACCCGCTCATGATTTTTAATATAATAATAATATATATCGAATGAACTTAACCGTGAATCATTAAAAACTCTTACAGTCTAATTTGCTTTTCTTTTCTTATTAAACTGCACCAACCAGTGGGCAACGTCACATCATAATAGCAAACTCAAAGAATAAAACAATACATAAACTTTTACTAACTTTACTGACTTTACTTTTGTTGGTACCTATGTTTTTTTTTAATATTTTCATATTTTATTAACGTTATGCATATTTTCTACATATTTTCATATCCGTAATTGTGATAGTAAAAGACTGCTCTACGCGTATTAGGAGTGACACTATAAGCAAAGTGCCGTATCTACGTTTTGCTCAGTTCTAAGGTTTCGTTTCGCCGTAAAAATAAAGTTATTTGGTTTATTTACGATTCCCCTAATATCTCACAAAAACGACTTTTCTGCGAGCTCCATAAAAGACAGTTATTTATTGATATTATAGCTTCGTAGGTATCTTGATATTATGTTCAAAGTCATTTAGAACAGAATTACTTATGAAGTGCGCTAGACAAAATCTAATTGCTAATGCGTTTATTTTAGATCCAGCACTAAAGCATTGATCATTGAATAGCTAAAAATGAGCAAGTAATTTAAAACTATTATATCCCCAAATCGAACCGGTTGTAAATCTCCAAGCGCCACGAATAATTACCTGTAACAAAAAAACACAAATAAGTTCAAACAATCCAATTTTACATCGAAACGCATCTATACCAAATTATGAATCTACAAAATTTAATCGCACACTGCCTCCATCTATCCGTGGCAAATCGGAAACTAACAGTTCGTTCGCGCGTCTCTGTGCTTGGTTCAACGCGTTTCCGCTAGATGTCGGGCGGAACAATGCCTCGCAAACTTGTTGAATACGAAATACCATATTGATTTTCTTGAATTCCTTGTTCACGGCTTTTTCTCCGATTTGGCCAAATTCTTTTGTTAGTGAAAAGACTTATAATGAAAACCTTTTCGCTTTCGTCTAAGTAATCTAAGGAGAGTTCGTTTTCGTTAATATTTTGATTGAAAGTCTACTTAAGTGCTTAGTGGTTTTGTGTTCCGATAATTGCATGGAAAAATTAACAATATTATATTTTTCCTATTTAGTTTCTTAACAATTTTGGGTACCTAGCGCGGGCTACCACTGTCACTTTATTTATTTACACGATACACAAAATCTCTTTTCACGCGTAACTATAAACATAAATTATGTTTTAGTCAGGTATTTGAAAGGGGTTCATACAGGCTTGCATAAAATCCTTAGTCCTATTTTTTAGTGTTCAAACGGTAAAAACGGGCCCACTCGATTTTTTTGAAACCTCTTAGGTATACGTATACAACTGTTGCATAAAATACTAATTTACCCCCTTTTTCATAAACGCTCTATAGGCTTCTGGTAACTTAGTACACCAATCGTTTGTCGTTATCTGTCACTTTGACATTTACCTTTCACAGATTAGGACAAACGGTTGCTAAGTTAGCAGAGGCTTATAGAGCGTTTATGAATAAGAGGGTTAGCGACGAGTAGGTATAGTCGACCAAGAAAGTCCTTAACCACCTTAAGGTTTAATGTCATTGGTACGGCTTATAACATCAAAGACTATTTACATTCACAAGTCAATGTGACATTCAGCCTTATTGTTTGTTTTCTGATGTAGGAACTGTCATAAAAAATGGTAAAGCACTTTCTTGGTCGACTACTGCAGAACCTTTTCACAATCAACGTCAGAGTACTTTGACACTGACAGACACAAATAAGAAGGCGGCCACTCATTGCGATAAAGGTTATACAGTTGCCCAGGGTTCCATTTGGTTGACTGTATACGTATGATGTAAACAGTGTCTTATAAGCCCGTAGCTTCCTTGACGGGCGTTCTGTCAAGCTAACTATTACACTTGTCATCTGTCACTCCGTCTGTCAAATGGTACCATTAATTCAGATTAGGAACCCGAGATTCAGGCAATCCTCTCCGTTGCCGTGTTACATGTAATACGAACTATTTTGTAACGCTCTACGCGTGACTACGTTGGAATATATAACATACTATTACATACATATCAATCACGGTTTTATCCCTTACGGGCTAGACAGGGCCCAAATCAAAATCAAATTCCATTATATGTCAATTTTATGTAGCTTTTAATATGTTTTTGTTTTTTAATTACTGTGATTGTCATAAATAAACTTTTTCTTTCTTTCTTTCTTCTTTCAAATCAAATCAAAATATTTTATTCGCAGTAATGTGGTTACGTTACGGGATCTTCCATAATTAAAATTAAAACTGCACATTACACCATTTCTGGTGTGCGAATATTCTGTAAAAAATATATTACTTACAACAAAACTTAATCACTAAAGAATAATCATTAATAGAGTAATAGGGCCTGTGCAACAGCCATGCATGAAGATCTATTTTGAATTTATTTAAGGTAGATTACATAGGTCTCTGGGTAGCTTATTAAATACTCTGATAGCCATAATACAGGCATTTCTCTCATAAATTTGCAACTTTAGTTTTGGAAAGAGTAATTTACCATCATTACATGTCCTTTGTGTTCTGTTACTTACATGTGTTATTTTTTTGAACAAATTAGGATATTGCTTCACAAAAATTGCTGACTACAACAACAAGACATGAAGGCCACGTTCAGCATGATCCGGATTTGACGGTTAACGTGAGCGTTTAGGTAGATACAGTATGCTTAGTGTAAGTTTTCGATAGCGAAATACGTCTCGATAACGTTTTCGTTAAACTGTCAAATACTGTGGGAACAGTTTGTTGCCGTTTCGATCCGCAAGTGGCGCTGCCAAATTTTCCATAGTAATTGAGACGTTTACGTGAACGCGTTCGAGACGTTTTTTCGAGTGAAAACTTACACTAGAGGCTCGGAACTTCAATTTTATGGGACAAATTATAGACCCAGTATAAAACAAAGTCGCTTTCCGCTGCCTGTCTATCGCTATGTAGCTATGCTTAGATTTTTAAAACTACGCAACGGATTTTGATGCGGATTTTAATAGATAGAGTGATTCAAGAGGAAGGTTTACATGTATGCGTAGATGAAGTCGCGGGAAGAAGCTAGTACATAAACCACGTCTTTATCCCTTACTAGCGACCCACCCCGGCTTCGCACGGTATATTATGCATGTATTATAGGACATAGGGACATGGGGACATAGGGACAGAGGAAGCGACTTTGTTTTATACTAGGGTAGTGGAACCAAAAGATGAACAACACCCAGAAGTTGAACGTTTGGCCTAAAAACCGTAATAATTAAATCGTGGCACATTTGAGACGCTTGGGAATATTTTTTCATAATGCGACAACACTTCACCGTGGTGAAAAATATAATTCCATGTCAATTGCGGCACGCATGCGAACGTGAACAGTCGCCGCGTCTCGGCTTCCCGGCAAAAGTGCCGGTTATATGGAATCCTTCTTAAGATAAGACCTTCACATTTTAAGCTTTTAATTGCATATAAAATTTAATAATGCATTGATTAACATTTTTATGCTTGGTATGTATTCATGACTATGTCTCTAATATTTACGTAAATAAATAACTTTGTTTTTTATATTATTTAATGATAAAATCGCTGTTCAAGTAATGGTTCCAAAATCAGAGGTATGAGCTAATAGTTGAACGGTCTTCAACTATTGGGCAAAGTGGTATTTTTTCAAATGCATTTATAAAATCTCATAAAAATGATAGACACACCGTTTATGACTCAAATTAATTGTATACCTATCGCAGATTTTTTAACTAAAAGTTGAACAAATTATTTTGTTCCTAAGGCGAAGATTTTTGATATTTTTGTTGTATGGGAATCGCTACTGTTCAACTATTATTTCATGCCCAAAACTTGAACCAAGAAATGTTATAGTTCAACTTTTGGTTTCTATTTCAGTACATGAACATTGAATTGATTTAATTGGTTCATCTTATAGATTTCTTGCCCAAAACTTGAACTAACAACATTTTGTCGTTCATGTTTGGGGTAGGGTATTTAAGTGAACATTGTTATTTTTTATTTATTTTCATTTGTTTCAGAAATACACATAACTACACGTATATTCGTGTATATTTGTTTAGTGAGCAATGTTCAATTACGGGAAAAGTTGACCACCTATCCACTATTACTTTACTATCAATATATTAGTTCATCTTTTGGGGTCAATTCGTTCATAAATAGGGCACATCGTTCAACTTTGGGGCAATTTGCCTTATTTTGGCAAAATTTTTTTTTTTGTATACATCCGTTTGTAATATAAGGGTTTGAAGTCGTGAAATGCAAAGTCGACTATGTGCTTAGCGTTACAGAAAAAAATCACTATCATACATGGCTTACAACACTTCGAAAAAAGGGTTCAAAGGAGAAGTAGTCGCTTAATCGTTCAATTTTTGGTGACTTTACCCTATGTAGTGATGGGTTAGACAGAGCTTCAGGTAACAAGACCTAAAGGCCTCGTTTAGCATAATTTAACATTATGTGCTTCCAAGAATCGGGTGTTTGACTGGAAAGGCTCCTGTATTATATATATATATACCCCCTACATAAACGCTCTCTAGGCCTTTGCTAACTTAGTAATCGTTTATCCTTATTTGCATTTACCTTTCACAAATAAAGACAAACGATTGTTAAGTTAGCAGAAGCCTACCTAGATCGTTTATGAATAAGGGGATAGCCTCTTATTTGCCGCCACGTGCACCGGCCTAGACAAGCGGCCATAACACTAGATCCCAGAGATACGGGCGATACAGCACACGCTACTGTTTGCTACCACCAGCCATTACGCTCGGGGTGGTAGTCACGTGCGATCGTAAACTGTCTCTATTGGTTAGCATTTAGAGCACGACTAAGTAGGCAGATGAAGAATCTTCACAATCCTACTATCTAATATTATATACGCGAAAGTGTGAATGGATGTTTGTTTGTAATTCAATCACGCCAGAACGGCCCAACGGATCTGGGTGAAATTCGGCACATAGATAGAGAAAAGTCTGGAATAGCACATAGGCTATTCGACTGCGATTCCATGAACTAACGGACAAGGATGTTAGTGCTGTAATTAAAATAAACTAATATGACTTAAGGTCGGTGATGTTAGGACGTAGTCGCTGGGAACAGCTAGTAATACATATTATAAATGCGGAAGTTTGTGAGGATGGATGTTTGTTACTCTTTCACGCCAAAACGGCTTTACGGATCTGGGTGAAATTTGGAACAAAGATAGATTATGGTCTGGAATAACACATAGGCTACTTTTTATCCCGGAAAATTGCGTAGTTCCCGCGGGATAGCGACAAACGAATTATTTGCAGACGAAGTCGCGGGCAACAGCTATTGAAAATAAGAGTCTCTGAGCTTAAGCCGCGGACAGACGGACTTAACGGAACTATAAGGGCCACTTGTTGACTACAGAACCCTAAAACAGGGCCAAGGAGTCGGATTCGCGCACCGAGGCTTCCTCAGTGTAGGTATTAAATAATAAGTTTCTGTCAAAAGTTTCATTTCTAATACAAACTTTTTGTGGCAAGCTTAGCTTTATTAAGCCCAAAAAAATGGGGCAATCTTCTTCTCTTCTACTAATGGATAAAGACGTGCTTTATGTTTGTGTATGTTTTGTATAAGACTTATTATTATTACAGGAGCTTTAGACAACATTAGTCTTGTATTACTGATTTTGAAGTCAGCTAGCTTATAACGTAACTCGCACGCAATCGCCATCGTGTTCATTTTGACAGTTCTTGTATGAATGTGACAGCTAGCTGATTCCGATGCCAATTGTCAGGCCATACATGAACTGTCAAAATGAACACGATGGCGATTGCGAGCGAGTTAGACAATAAGCCTGCAGTTTGCAGTGTTTAATTTTCTTTAGCTGCATAGCTGCACAAACGAAATTGAGCACGGGCGTTACCATGACGTCTTCCTATTCAGTTCAGGTTCGCTCGCTGTCAGATCCATACTAAAAAGTCAGCTAAAACCTGAACTGAGTCTGAATTGAAACGCATCCAGACATGGTAACCCCCAGGGAGGCAAAGGAATAGCTTGGCTGACTGTACTGACTGACTGTACTGTGTACAATTTCTAAATCCCTCTACAGCTGCGAGGAGACCTCACGTTCACGTATAGCTAGCTCCATTACCCCCACACGTTCACCTTATTTGAATATTAACCTCATAAAGTCTACCTTTTCACCTGCTATTAATCTACAAAATTGCTAAACCACGATTTTTGATATTTTACGGGCGATTTAGAGCGTTGAATATGCGATAGAAATGTCACAGGTGCTTTATATGCTCGTGTACTTATGGACGATACATGTTTGTATTACACAGGGCCTCATAAAATTCATACATACACACATACATACATACCGTCACGCTTTTTTCCCACAGGGGTTTTAGCTTATCCAATAACCAGTAGAGACTTTTATAATAGACTAAATAATTAAATTAAGAAAAAATAAATAAATAAATATCATGGGACAAATTACACCAATTGACCCAGTCCCAAACTAAACAGGCAGGATAAACATACTTATATAATTTAGATAAATACATACTTAAATACATACAACATCCATGACTCGGGCACAAACATTCGTATTCATCATACAAATGTCTGCCCCTACCGGGATTCGAACCCGGGACCTCTAGCTTCATAGTCAGGGTCACTAACCACTAGGCTATCCGATAGGGTATAGTGTAAAACAAAGTCGCTTTCCGCTGTCTGTCTGTCCCTATGTATGCTTAGATCTTTACTATACGCAATGTATTTTAATGCGGTTTTTTAATAGATAGATAGATAAGTGATTCAAGAGGAAGTTTTATATGTATAATGCGACGAAGTCACGGGCAGAAGCTAGTGTATTATAAGTTAAGTAGATTTTAAGTATTGTAGTAAATTAATTCTATTTCGAAAAAATGTCTTTCTGCCAAGTTTCTTGCGGCGCATTCTTCTTGGCAATGATGGTCTTTCCGAACGCGCTGGTAGTTTAAAAAAAAAACATGTAAAAGAGCCCTTGGCGGCCAATTTGCAAAATAAAGTTTTGAATTTTGAATTTTATAGTTGTTTGAAAATACATTTTTTAAATTGTTCATTACATTAATGGTTTTAATAAAAGCCATGAAATAAATCACGAATATTCCCTATTTTTCGTCACTAAATGGTATTGCGTGCTCGAGCTAAATATGACCTATTTTAGAACTTCGTTTCTTCGCATGAAAAGAAAATTAGAAAACGATTATTTTGTTAAAAAGCCAAGCTCAACAAGTTCGTTGCTGTAGTGACACAATTACATCATTTAATGAGGCATTTTGTTGCAACTGGAGGCAAAGAAAACTTAAATTTTGTCACAATCGTAGCGCAAGAAGGGAAATTGTTGTTTTGTCGTGTTTTCCGCCATTTTGTAATGGCTGCGGTGTTTATTGTGATTTGTGTGAAACGTAATAAAAAATATTTATCGCTCCAAGTTCTTAAGTAACGTTCAGGAAAGGCGAGCGCGACAAATGTTTGTTTGTTACTTCAAGAGATAAATCGTGGAACGGTTTTTAAACGAATTGAGCTCGAATTTTATATAGCTTATTTTATTGACGATGAATTAATATCCGTTGCGTGGTTTAGAAGATATAACATACATACAGGCGTAAAGCGACTTTGTTTATACTATGTAAATAAGAAATGAATACCTACTCTGAAAAATCGTAATTAGTAAATATTATGTCGTATATCGATAGGTATATTACGTAAAATTATGTGTAAATATTATCAAACAAATTGTATAAAATAATATGAAACAATTTTTATTACCCAGCTCACTCATTCGGGGTTTTTCTAAGTATCCATCACATTTAAATATTTTATTTTCCGACGAATCCCTTTGAGAAGAAGTCAACTGTGTAGAATTGAATCTTAGGTCGAAACTAATGGAAATAAAGAGTGTCCTATTCAGATATTTTTCTCTTATTTATTGGAAACGTACTTCACGGTGATTGCGTAATTAAATTAACGAATAACGCTTTGTAATAAATTGTTTGCTGTAAAAAATGTTCGGGCTACTGTTTTTCACGTAGTAGTAGTATAGTAGACATTAAATAATGTACAAATTAAATACAATAAATCGTAAACCAAATAGACCTAAACCTAAATTATCTAAACATACGAAACAAGCATTTGAACAAATGACAAATTAATGTAACTTTTGTCGAACAATTAATTATGGAACTCCGTATATTCGTGGCGTATGCACAATATGCATGTATTTTAATTAAAAGTGTGATGACTAACTAAAAACGAATTAAAAACTTATCTTAAAATAAGATAATTAAAAAAGGAGAGGCCCCCGTGGCATAGTAGGTACCACAGACGCTGGTAGCATTCCCCCTTTGGACAGCGATAGTAATATGCTGTCCAAGGAAGCTGCCGGCTCTGCGGTCACCCGTGCGTCTATTAGCCTCTTCGTAATAGCTTTATATGTACTAAACCGTATAATTATAATAGACCAGTACCTAGGCTTATTGTCTAACTCGCTCACAATCGCCATCGTGTTCATTTTGACAGTTCATGCATGGGCTGACAATTGGCATCGGCATCAGCTAGCTGTCACATTCATACAAGAACTGTCACAATGAACACGATGGCGATCGCGAGCGAGTTAGACAATAAGCCTACAGCATACACTTACTACTCCAATCAAACTACAAAATCCAGGATAACATTAACATCCAACAAGACATCACAGTTTTTATTGGAAGCAACGTCGCGGAAGCTTCCATTATTATTTACTGAAAAACCCGTCCCCGAACAGTTATCAAGTACACAACGACTTGTAAATAGCTGTTTCTCGTGTCCTACGACATTACCATTTTAAGAACACCCATAAAAAGTTTGATCAAGCACGTCCGGAGCAACCTGTGCTGTGTTCCGAGGGAATAAAATACAGTTTTGTATAGCGGTGGGTTGTCGCAGTGTATTGCATGTGGTATCAGCATAATTCAGGATTTTGGCGATGGCTGTATGGTGCCGTCGCCTTTGCCAATTTGTAAAAAAGTTTATGAAGGCGGCGTAGACGAGAAATGGTTGGATTTGGTTTTTGCGAAGATGTAGGTGTGCGGTTCATGGGTGTACTTTAATATACAAACTGATTTGTATGCATAACTAGCTACGACCGTAGATAGTAGTATAAGTACCTACTCTGAAATTACGGTAGGTACGCTGCCGGTGAAGCACAGATCGACTAATCAGAATACCTACTTAGAATCACACACTTGAAGCGGGGCGAAAATCTTAGGAATTGACAACATTTCATATTTCTGAGCATTGCATATTAATGGTTCTCTGTATTTTGTTTGAAAAGATGAACATGCTAATTTTTTCGCTAGGGCTTGTATTTAATTTATAATTAATTTATTAATTTGTGCTTATTCTAAAAGGGCGTAACTCCGATACTATCACAGAATACACACTTATCCCTTTGTCTTTTCTCTATAGAAAAAAAAACTGACGTTAATTTCTAGTTGTCAATGTCTGGCCCTATTCTCCAATATTCGATTTTCGAGGTTCGCTTCGTGCTGTTCCGCTCATACAAATAGTCATTATCTTGAGAGTGAGAGTGAAGGTATGCAACGAACTTCGAAAATAGAATTTCAGAGTTGCCCCCCTTGTACTTTGAAGTTGTCAAAAATACAAAATTATGATCGCTTATTTTTTCTCGTGGAAAAAGCAAAGGCGTTTCACCTATCCTGTGGTAGTTTTGGTAAAATTAGGACATATTTTTAATTATTTTTTATAATAAGCGATATTAAAATTATATAAACATATTGCAGTGATCAGGAGGCAAAATGCTTTCGAACCATATATGCATTTTCAGGTGTTATAAAAATGAAATGTTGTCAATTAGAGGCGATGCTAGCAACCCATCACTATTTTGATTCCTTTTCCACAATCATGCTAAACGTGGCCTTTAGTCTTGTTACCTTAGGCGCTGTCTACCCCGTAACGGATAAAGACTTGATTTATTTATGTATGTATCGCAGTTCTCGGGCATATTAGCGGTGGCTATACTTTGTATACTTCGGGCTTTGTCCTCGAGATTAGAATTCATTACATTTGTAGTAACACATCACATAAGGTGTCTCCTTCACGCTACGGATTTGAGAGTAGATGATAGTAGAGGGCGGGGGATTGTCAACTAATGAGATAATTACAATAATCTAATCTAACTAATATTATAAATGCGAAAGTATGGATGGATGGATGGATGTTTGTTTGTTACTCAATCACGCCCGAACAACCCAACGGATCTGGATGAAATTCGGCGCATAGATAGAGAAAAGTCTGGAATAGCACATAGGCTACTTTTTATCCCGGAAAATTGCATAGTTCCCACGGTATAGCGATAAACGAATTCTTTGCAGACGAAGTCGCTGGCAACAGCTAGTATAATATAATTCAAGGCTTGGGGAAATTAAATGAATTTTAAGTTAAGTGGAATTTAAGTATTGTAGTAAAAGTATTTTACATACATATTATATGCATACCGTCACGCCTCTTTCCCACAGGGGTAGGCATAGACTATTTTGTTCCACTTGCTACGATCCTGACATACCTCTTTCGCTTCATACACATTCATCAATCTCCTCATACATGTTCGGTTTCGGGTACTCTTGACCTGGCCTTTTTTCAAGACGTCCCCAATCTGATCACGGAACGTCCGTCTAGGTCTTCCCCTCCCAACGCACTCATTCACAATTCCCATATTACTCATACTCATACTCATTTATTCGTAATAATTATTGTTATTACATGTCATTTTTATCATTATTTTATTATATTCCATGTCAGAACAACTCATGAAATTTAAAAAAAAAAAAAACATTTCAATTAAATTTTTTAACAAAACTGCAGCACTATAATAAAACAAATATTCTGCAATCAGTAAGTATTACCAGTAAGGTTCAAAAGTTCCTGGCCGTATATATTTAAAAGAAGAAAACAAGAAACAAATGAATGTCATTTTATTTGTCATTTAATCAGCTATTGTGTGGATAATTTCGTGGTTTGTAACTTTCGTTTTCATAAAATTTTCTTTGATTTAAATATAAAAAGCGGTGTAATTTGTACAATGTTCAAATTGGAGTATCGATCAGTGATAAAATTTCTGACAAAGGAAGGCATAAGTCCAACTATAATCAAAGAAAGGTTAGATAACGTGTACGGGAATTCCTCCCCTTCGTTTTCGACTGTTAAGGATTGGTGTAAGCAGTTTCGTTTAGGGCGTGAGTCCATCGATGACGAACCCCGACCAGGCCGCCCTGTTGAGGTTCTTACGCAAGATAACGTCGATTTAGTCGAACAAGAGGTACTGAAGGACAGAAGACTAAAGACGAAGGAAATAGCGTCAAGAACGGGACTTACGAAAATAACAGTCCTTAGGATTCTACACGACCATCTAAACATGAATAAGGTTAGTGCAAGATGGGTCCCGAAACTTCTCTCGAGTGCTCAGCGAGCTGAACGAGTGGCGTGCTCCAAGGAACTTTTAGAGGAGTTCAAGTCATGTGAGAGTGAATTTATCCAGTCCATTGTTACCGGAGACGAAACTATGGTCTTATACTATGATCCTCTTTCGAAAAGAGAGTCGATGGAGTGGCGTCGTTCTGGGGAAGCACCCCCTCGAAAGGCAAAGGTGTGCCAATCTACCAAAAAGATAATGGCCACAATATTTTGGGATTGCGAAGGGATATTGCTTATAGATATCAAAGAACGCAATCAGACAGTAAACGGCAGTTACTATGCTTGCCTTATAGACCAGTTGCGAGAAGCAATAAAGCTTAAACGTCGAAGAAAACTCAGCAGGGGTGTCCGTCTTCTTCATGACAATGCGCCTGTCCACACGGCTGCAGTTGTAAAGGCGGCTATATCTAAATGTGGATTTAAAACAATCCGTCACCCACCTTACAGCCCTGATCTAGCCCCAAGCGACTATTTTTTATTTTCTAAACTTAAATCGGACTTAAGGGGGAGAAAATTTTCGTCCGATGATGAGGTCGCTGCTGCAGTTTTCAAGCATTTCGAAGACAAAACTTCCGAATATTATTTTAAAGGCATAGAAATGTTAATCAAACGATCTGAAAAATGTATAACAATAGGAGGAGACTACATTGAAAAATAAAAATATTTTTTTTAACCTAAACGTTAATTTTCATTATTAGGCCGGAAACTTTTGAACCTTACCACGTAATTTGTTTAGTAAAAGTATTTTGTATTGAAAAAATGTATTTCTGCCAAGTTTCTTGCGGCGCATTCTTAGCAATGGTGGTCTTTCCGAATGCGCTGATGGTTTCAAAAAACATGTAAAAGAGCCCTTGGCGGCCTATTTGCAAAATAAAATTTGAAATTTAGATTATTAGTCAGACGTCATCGTGTCCGCTCCAGTGGTTCCGTCTAAATGTACCTACCTACCCTTATTTAAAAAAAATTCGGATTTCGGAAAAAAATTAAGATTTAAATAGGTAATTCCTTTGATATGAAACACTCTTTACCGTCTCTTCAAAACCGTTTAAGATTATACAAGTCTCCTCAAACGCGTTGTTAATTACCAGGTTTGCTCAACAGATGGCGACAGATGGCAGTTTGATTGCGTTTTTTGTGGAGGCGTCTGCGAAGTACTGGGGCCTTACCATGACGTCTTATTCCGACTCAGTTCAGGTTTTAACTGTCATTTTTAGGGTTCCGTACCTCAAAAAGAAACAACGGAACCCTTATAGGATCACTTTGTTGTCCGTCCGTCCGTCCGTCCGTCTGTCAAGACCCTTTTTCTCAGGAACGCGTGGAGGTATCAAGCTGAAATTTATATCAAATACTCAGGTCCACCGCCCCTTGGAGCTGTGAAAAAGTCAAACTTCTAAGCCAACGCAATCAAAAAATACAGCCGTTTATGCCGCAAATTTGCGAAACTCGCAAGGGAATCAAAACCTACAGGGTACTTCCCGTGAACGCAGAATCTTGAAATTTGGTATGAAGGTAGGTCTTATAGCACAGACTAAGGAATAATTGCGAAAACCGTAAATATGTATGTCTGTATACATATATCAGTGACCAATATAAAGTGACCCCCCACTGCGTACATTTTGCTTTGGAGCAGGGCTCTGCTTACACTGGTTAATAGATTTTTATAGATAACTAGCTGTTGCCAGCGACTTCGTCTGCAAAGAATTCGTTTATCGCTATCCCGCGGAAACTATGCAATTTTCCGGGATAAAAAGTAGCCTATGTGCTATTCCAGACTTTTCTCTATCTATGTGCCGAATTTTATCCAGATCCGTTGGGCCGTTCTCGCGTGATTGAGTAACAAACAAACATCCATCCATCCATCTATCCATCCATCCATCCATCCATCCATACTTTCGCATTTATAATATTAGTTAGATGATACGGAACCCTCGGTGCACGAGTCCGACTCGCACTTGGCCGGTTTTACTATGGATCTGACAGCAAGCGAACCTAAACTGAATCGCATTAAGACGTCATGGTAAGGCCCCTGTTTGAATTAGTTGTTGCCCGTGACTCCGTCTGCGCAGAATTCTCTTGTCGCTTTCCCGCGGGAACTATTCAATTTTCGGGATAATAAATATCCTATGTTTCCTCGGGACTGAAACCGTGTCAGCACCAAATTTCATTAAAATACCAAAACAAAAAAAAGCAACAAAAGAAGAAACAAACAAAGCGCGCGAAAAAAAAAACAAAAAAACGTGCAGAAAAAGCGCGCGAACAAAGCGCGTGAAAGCGTGATAAACAGATGGACAGAGTTACTTTCATATTTATAATATTAGTAAGTAAAGTAGTCTATGGGCGGCGTTGATTGTTTTCCATCAGGTGACCCGCATTCTCGTTGCGTCATCATATAAAAAAAAGTAGTATCAACCGCCCTCCACTCCATTACTCTGTTCGCGGAATTACGGCTCTAACTTTATTTAAAAACGATTTTGAATATTAGAACACAGAAAAATCCGAAAAGTAAAGCTATGGTAAAGTTAGGCTTTTTTGTTATAACATTGATCGTAGTTCTGTTGTAGTATTATTAATGTATAGTTTAATATTACAGGTACGGTATGTACGGTACAGTACACCGAGGAGCGCCACGGGTATTTTCCGTGACTCCACGGCCAGTTGGTTGACCGCGGTTACTCATCTGGCCATAATATATACAGGAGGTGGAAGGAGGACTTCAGCTGAGATACTAAAACTACATCATAAAGCGGAGCAGATCTAATGAAAACCAGCAACCTACAAGTAGAGGAATCCAGGTATGATTAATGTAATTATTACATCGCGAAAGGATGAGTTACAAACCCAATTAACATGAATAGCCCACACCAACAATATTATACCTATATGATTATTTATGCCTTTCGCGACATGTATCCTTAGTTTTCATTATTATTATTATTAAGTGTTTGTATTATTAGTGGTATTTTTTTTTATAATAGGTATTTTAAGTTTAGGCTAGTTTTATTTTTAAATAATTTAGATTTAGAATAGTTGGTTTTAGTTTTGTATTTACATTTTAAGTATCTATTTTTTCATACTTGCATGAAATAAACAATGGTGTTTAATATTTCATCTGACACATGTTACTTAATTAATATTAATTTGCACAACTGTATTGTGTGTCAAACACGATACATGTATTGTTTTTTGAATAAATACTACCTTCCGTGATACTATACCCCTACACCACCCATAGCAGGTGAAGTAAAGCTACGGCCGGGTACAGCACGCATCACGGAATGATGAGGATACGGGTTCGATTCCCGGCCATAGCTTTACTTTTAGGATTTTTCTATGCTCTAATTTTTAGTGTATAGTTTAATTTCTAACGGTTAAAACCGTAAAAATAGACACTAACCCCCTTATTCATAAACGCTCTATAGGCTCCTGCTAACTTAGCAATCGTTTGTTCCTTACCTGTGAAAGGTAAATGTCAAAGTGACAGATAAGGACAAACGATTGCTAAGTTAGCAGCAGCCTATAGAGCGTTTATGGATAAGGAGGAAAATATCAAGAAGAAATTCTTGATTCAATTGATAGTGTCTACTTTATTTAGTAGGCAAGTAGAGTAACCGAGTTGACGCGGCGCCGCGGCGTCTGTCCCGGTATCGATTGCGGATGCTGTTTGCGATCCCAGGCCCAGGGTTGCCCACTGACAGTAGATAGGCTGTGTTGCCACCTCTAAAAACCGGCCAAGCGCGAGTTGCTGTTAGCCTCAGACGGCTTTTACAGCTTACCGGTGAGGGCGAGGTTCCAAACGGGCAGCTTAACAACAGGTATTAACTTAGCATGCCAACGGGTGCTCCTGAACTGAGCTCGGACTTTGGACGCTGAGACTTATGCAACATACCGTCACGCCTCTTTCCCACTGGGGTAGGCAGAGACTACTTTGTTCAGCTTGGTACGATCCTGGCATCTCTTTCTCTTCATCCACATTCATCAATCTCTTCATGCAACCAATCGGTTTTTTAATGCTACCATCGTTTAGGAAACTCAGGTTAGTACGTATAAGTCATCATTATCCATCATAATTATCAGCCATAGGATGTCCACAATTGGACATAAGCCTCCCCTATATAAGTATGTACCTAAGAAAATGCATAAGGCTAGATGCGTGTTCCCTTTCATAAAAATTAGCAAATTAAAATTGACATCCATGATCGTTAAATCCGTAAAATATCTTTGCCCGTAGAAAAAAGACGTTCTATGCAGCACTAGATGGGATAGCAGTGATATATTTAATAAAATACTTAACTAAAGTAACGGACTAAAGTTAGCGGAAGTTCAACTTAACGGGACGGAAGTTAACTTAAAAGTTAATCCGTTAAGCAGATTAACTTCGTTAATTAACGATTTACGGATTAACGAGTTAATGCCGATCTTTGAATTTATATTTGTCGAACGTCGACGAAAATGAAAATTGGATTAACATTTTTAGTATTTCGGGTCCCAAAAAACCTGATGTTGTAGCCAGCCCTAGCCTGTCTCTACAAGTAAGAGTTATTTGCGGCGACTTCTCCCGTACAATGGCTCGGTTCAGCCTCCGAAGTTTAATACAAAGTAATATAACCACCGCTAATATGCCCGGGAAACTGCGATACATACTGCTAGCCTGATTTCTGAACGTTGATGCCTTGTAGCTTAATGCTATAGTCTGTGGTTTGACACAGACCAAACAGAGCTCCCTGCGTGGCCTCTTCACGCGATGGTCGTATTACAAATGGCGTTGTACTATCTTGGAAGTAATATATTCTTGAATACCGGTGATCAGTGCTTTTATTCATTTACGAATCCTTCTAACTAATATTATAAAGAAAGAAAGAAAGAAAATACGTTTATTTGACGCATAGGACAACAGCACTAACCAAAAATAAACAATACAAAAAATAAAAATAAAGTAAAAATAACAATTAGGTAGTGTGTCGCTGTCCAACGTCAAAAAGGTTGCAGCTCAGCATAATGCTGCGAGCTGTGACGGGGGCCGCAGCGCTGGTTTTCTGCCGCAACACTTTTTGAGTGACGATGACGACGGAAAAACTACAATTACTTAAAGGCGGAACCACATTATTAACACGCGATGCGACCCGACGTGTCGACACCCGACGTGCATCGTGCACATAACCAACACCCGATGCCACGACACGCTAGCAATTTCTTTAGCTGACAGCTGTGGAAGTGTGTAGTTCACAAACACATGCATACGTTCTGCGAATGTTCTCGAACAACTGACGCGTGGCATCGGGTGTTGTCCAGAACCACACTGCGCGTGTTGCGTCGGGTGGGGTGTTTACCCCCACCATCGGCGACACGTCGATCTGGCCCGTCTGGGTCGGGTGGCGTGTGTGCGCGTGGCGTCGCGTCGGGTGTTGACAGTGTGGCTCTGGTCATAGAAAATAATAGAATTTGATTCGACTCAACACGCGTCGCGTCGCGTCGGGTCGCGTCGGGTGTTAATAATGTGGTTCCGCCATAACACAGTGCGGTGTGCGGGTGGGGGGGCGGAAAATGCTGCGAAGCTGAAGCACGCCAAGTACTCAAACCTAAAGTCTGCGTACGACTTCGTGTCGTTGCAGTAGAAACGGCTGGGCCTTGGTGTGCTGAGGCTCAGCAATTTGTTAAGGACTTGGGACGTAGGTTGAGAGACAGGGGAGGCGACCCAAGGTCGGGTGGGTACCTTGTCCAACAAATATCGCTGGCCATTCAGCGGGGCAATGCCGCTAGCATTTTTGGCACGTTTGGACCGGGTAGGTACTCATCATTCCGGGGTGTAGTTTTTAAATTGGTATGACGAAGCTTGTTGCGGATTTCACTTTGGGAAATTATGACGAAGCTTGTGGCAGATAATACTTGTTTATTTTAATGAAGCTTAGTGCGGATATGTTTTTTTTTGTATTTTTATTTGTAATGGATTTGAAACTGTTGTTTGTATATTGTATATTGTTGCTGAATAAATGATATATTTAAATTTACAAAAATTACTTAACTAACATCAGCGGTTCAGCGGTTTTATCGTTTCAAAACTTTTTTTACAACAATGAAGGGACACTAGCAAGATGGTCATATTATTGTAAGTGAGCACCGCAACATTAGCGGATTGCCGATGTGTTGCCAACCTACTATAGAGAGCCTACTATAAAATACCTCATGTACACAGTCCAGGGCATATATATATTTTTTTATGCAATTAGGAAGGAAAACGAGCAAGTGGGTCACCTGATGGTAAGCGATCACCACTGCCCATAGACACCCGCAACCCCGGAGGGATTGCAGATGCGTTGCCAACCTAGAGGACTTAGATGAAATGCCTCTTGTGCCCGTAATTTCCCCGGCTGTCTTACTCTCCACACCGGAACACAGCAGTGCAAATATCGACGCAATCATCATCCTACTAATATTAGAAATGCGAAAGTTTGTGACGATGTGACGTTGCGACGATGTGACGATGTGAGTGAGTGAGTGTGTATGTTTGTTCCTTCTTCACGCTAAAACGACTGGACGGATTTGGATAAAATTTGGAAAGAATATAGCTGGTACCCTAGATTAAAACATAAGCTACATTTTATCCCGGAAATTCTACGCAGACGAAGTCGCGGGCAGAAGCTAGAGTCAAATAAACCTATGTGTCATCGACCTTATCCGACCTTATTGATTGTGGCATAAAGGTGTATAAGTAGATGTTTTTGACGTCTTGGTAACGTACATAACCATATGGTTTATGCCCTCTTTTTTAGGGGTTAAAACTCTTTACGAGAACCACCTTGTCTAGGGAGGCCCGGATAGTTATCTGAGACTCTCCCCCGGCCTCTTTCCGCATGGATTAGTATACTGTACAGTCACCAGCATAAATATATGACGGTGAACAGGGCTGCAAAAATAAATGATTATCTATTGGGCTCAATAGCTTATGACGACACTACCGCGGTAAAAATAAGTGATGCTCTATAGGCGGAAAAAACATCGTCGCACCCTTATCAGCAAAAATATCAATTTGCAGTGAAAGCATATCATCGGATGATAGGTGGGCCGCATAAATATCAATTTGCTGTGAAAGTATAATCATCGGATGATACGCGGGCCGCATATATATCTGACACGTAAAAGTCAACTCTTTGTTGTTGATTTGCAAAACCGAACCATCCTTGGCTAACATAGAGACGTAAATTGTATGAAATGATTTGACAATTCACGAGAACAGTGCAGACTTGTCATTGCATACGTCTGTCTCACATTGTTCCAATCGCGAATATGTCAATAATATAATTTTAAAATCTTTATGATGTGTGAATAATTAGTGGCCAGTATCATTTTAGGTTAACTAAAAAGTTTTTATATTACGAACAATATTATAAACTTCCAAACATAGTGTTATAAAAAATGTGGTATATTAACGTTATCAGCACCTTACAAAAAATGGCCTAATTATTTTATGCGGAGTTAGAATTTAGTTTATTAATTCGGACATGCTTTGATCAAAAATCATTCGGGCGTTCAGGACAAAATAAAAACAACTATCAACTTCGTCTTATCAACTTAGCAAGAAAACAAGCTAAATTTATACCAATAGCTGTTGCCCGTGGCTTTGCCCCGGTTCCAGATTTTTCTTTTTTTTTCAATTTTTGTTCTAAGAACCTTCTCCCGATAAATAGCAAACTCATAAAAAAAAGAGTACGAGAAATCGGTGATGCCGTGAAATGAACAAATATTTCTATTTGGCATTCACTATTTTGTTGAATCCGCCGCCGTTACTTTTCGAAGGTCCATTTCAATGAACAAAAACCATTTTCTTTGCTACTCCGCTACTACACGAGTAAGACAGCCAAAACCTGTGCGAAATCAAATATAATATATACATTATAATATATTATACGTTTTGACAGGAAACCCCAAAAGACGTATATTTCGCACAAGCTTGGCTTACTTGCACGTGTAGTAACGGAGTAGCAAGGAAAATGTATTTTGTTCACTGACATTTGCTGTTTAGGACCCAAGATGCTGGACATATTTGACATAATTGACACGAAAATTTTTTTTTGGATCCTACATGGCGAATGACATTTTAACGTAAAATATAAATATGAGCGTAACTGCGCGTTAATAAGGCCTACGATGTTTTATCTCAGCAATTTGTATAAAATAAATAATCATACATAAATAGTGTTTTTGATATTTTTCATTTAAAAGTAACGTAAAACGCCATTCAGCCGTCAATGATGACGATGATGATGATAATTAAAAAGTAATTGTAGAAAAAGTGCTGTTTAAAATGTTGTAAAATTGGCTCATGATCGCCACCCAACCAACTCGCACATTGTCATAAAGATTCACTTAGAATAGCAGTTGCATAAAATACTATTAAAGTTCACACCCCTTCCCAGGTCATCGAGTCCTATATAGGTAATTTTGTAATTTAGGAATTTGAATCCGTCAAATATGTGATAGAATAAAATGTGAGACAGACGTATGCAATGACAAGTCTGCACTGTTCTCGTGAATTGTCAAATCATTTCATACTATTTACGTCTCTATGTTAGCCAGGGATGGTTCGGTTTTGCAAATCAACAACAAAGAGTTGACTTTTACGTGTCAGATATATATGCGGCCCGCGTATCATCCGATGATTATACTTTCTCAGCAAATTGATATTTATGCGGCCCACCTATCATCCGATGATTATGCTTTCACTGCAAATTGATATTTTTGCTGATAAGGGTGCGACGATGTTTTTTCCGCCTATAGAGCATCACTTATTTTTACCGCGGTAGTGTCGTCATAAGCTATTGAGCCCAATAGATAATCATTTATTTTTGCAGTCCTGTTCACCGTCATATATTTATGCTGGTGACTGTACTGTTAATTTCACCAGTTGTTGAAAAAGTTGTACCAAATTCAAAATGGCGTTCTCAAAATCAATCAGAGCTAGGTAAAGACAAGAATTGCGTGCATCAGAGTTCAAAATATGAACTGGACAAAGCACACAGACAGACCGACGCACAGATAACGTAGATTTACGATCATCGATATCGCGTAATTTACGGCCGGCCATTTTGAAATCTGCTCCATATTGAAGCTCATTTCAGTTTAGTTGCGCCGCAAATCATCCAATGTGTCGATGCTAATCAAACATTATGTTAACACATGAAAACCGGGGAAATGAATCTATAGCACAGCGGTTTGACATATGCCTGACAAGTCAGGATCGTCAGTTCGAACCCTAGCCCGTCGTACCTCTGAGTTGATGTGCGAAATTGTGCATGATAAGTTGGTTCCGAGAACCGATTGCGGTCGAGTAGTAATCTATCTCTTGCGTTTCCTGTCTCCAAATCGAAAACCTACTCCAAGTCCTTTTCCGTGCACGCTGTTAGACTGTGGAATCGTTTACCTGTTGAGATCAGGCAGTCGCAGTCGGTTGCCGCCCTACGAAATCGCCTAAGGAAGTATTGGCTTGATGAGTCTTCTTGAATGGACTTTGTGTGTTTCGTGTGTGTGTATATATTTATATAGCTTAATATGTAGGTTATATTACTATGTAGTGTATTTCTGACATATATTAGTTTATCGTATATTTATTTATTTTTACATGTATTAGGGTGTACCTGTATTGTTATGTAGGTGTATTATTATTATTATGTTAGTGCTTTATTAGTTTAGGTTTAAATTAGGGTCATTGCTCTTCTAGCTTTCTAGTATGTCTACTCTCTATACTCTGATTTCTGTTGTCCTGTCAATCGTTCGAAGGTTAACTGGAAGAGATCCCTTTAAGGGATAAGTTCGCCTTTGTACATCTATTTGTCTCATTATCTGTAAAATTAATGTGTTTTATGTACAATAAAGAGTTATACATACATACATACATACATACATACATAAGTTTTTCATTTGAGAATCATGAATTACCTATGCTTACAATAATTATTTGGTTATTCTTGGGCTTAGAAAGCTGAAATTTGTTTCAATCGAACGAGTACGCCTATCCAGGCAACTTGATATCCTTCGAAGAGGGTGCACTTACGACGTAAATTTACATTTCAGTAAATTTGACATTTGCACGTTGGAACCGGATTGAGAATATTAGTTACCTGGAAATAGAAAGACACAAATTAAAATACTGTATTACACAGCAAAATTACGTAAATAACCATTATTATTAAATTGGTTTTTAGCGCTCTTTTGTCGACAAGACTGACCCTGTCCAATATGGCAAAGAAAACAATCTAAATCCGACTCATGTTAAAGTGGCCTCCAGGCCTTGTTACCTTTAGACTCTGTCTGCCCCGAGACGTGGTTTATGTATGTATATATTTGTGTATGTAAATCCGACTCAAAAACCAGAAGATTAACTAAACAGATTTATATGGCGAGTGTGAATTGCGTTGGGAGGGGAAGTCCAAGACGGACGTTCCAGGACCAAATTGGTGTGACGTTTTGACAAAAGGTAGGTCAAGAGTACCTACCCTACATCGACGAGCATGTATGAAGAGATTGATGAATGTGGATGAAGCGACAATGGTATGTCAGGATCGTAGCAAGTGGAACAAAGTAGTCTCTGCCTACCCCTGTGGGTAAGAGGCGTGACGCTATGTTACTTGTGTATGAATGTAAATCCAACTATCTTTGCAAGTAATTTATTAAAGAAAAGTAAATGTATGTATGTATGTATGTAAAACTTTTTATTGTACATAAAACACATGAAAAAGATGAATACAGGAAAACACAAATGCACAAAGGCGAACTTATCCCTAAAAGGGATCTCTTCCAGTCATAGCTGGGCACCGTTAATCAAATAGTTAACTTCGTTAATCGTTAATCCGCTACAAAAAAAGTTAGCTTCGTTAAACGTTAAAGCGTTACATTTCGGAAGAATTAACGCAAGTTAAAGTTAACCGTTAATCCGTTAATATACTCGTATGTAAAATTGCATTTTTATATCGTTGCGTTAGTGAACTTATAAAACCTGTTGGTTTAGGTTCTGCGCTAAGTAATGAAATGATCAAACGAAACAAATCTCTTCGCAGTTTTCTCACTCGCATGCACCGGCTAAATGTACCTAGTTTTAGTTTAGTTTTGTTTTTATTTCACTCGCTGCCACGCGCCGCAAGGCACTTGTCGTTTCATACTTGTCTGAATCTGTTTTTCGCGCCGTGCCGCGGTGCCGTGCGGTAAATAGTAGGCAAAGGATTAACGATTAACGGACTTCTGCATAGTAACGGAAATTAACGTGTCCGTTGACATTTTTAAAAGTTAACTTAAAAGTTAATCCGTTAATCAAAATGTTAACTTCGTTAATTAACGATTAACGGATTAACGAGTTAATGCCCAGCTATGCTTCCAGTTAACCTTTGAACGATTGACAGGAAATAGGTATTAAGCAAGAGTAGACACACAGAAAAAGTAAAAGAACTGATCAAAACCTAAAATAATCCTAAATGCCTAAATAAAAAAAGCTAAAGGTGTGATATAAAAAAGCTAAAAGTGATATATCAGTTGTGTTAGTGTCAAGGTGTTATACTCTTAACTAAATACGAATACATAGGTAAACAAATATTGTCTATTGTATTTTGTATATTCCACAGCACAGTTCACATTCCACACACTTGAGCTTTTCCGTTACAAACACTAAAGCCGATAACTTATGGCACAGCTAAACTTATAGGTACCTCAAGAGCTTTAGAACCGGCGAAAATAAACTATTAAACAAGCAAACTAAAAGTCAATTTACTTAACAATCGGAAACGGCATAGACTATTTTATGGAATGGTGCAATGAACACTGAAGGCATAGTGACTGCGTCTGCTAATAGCGACATCTAGCGGTAAGTTACTCAGTTTCGAGCGCAAGATGGCGCGTCATTATAACTTTGACAGCTGTCACTTTTCTACATACGGTTGTGTGGCTTATTGTTTTCCATATATACAAATAGAAGGCTCGGTAATAAGGTAGGAAACTGATGAAATTAAGTAAAGTTTGATCTAATCAATTATTAATTATTATTATAATAAATAAATTGTTGGACAGTACGTGTTAGTAACTATATTCAAACTTGAACTAAATTAGGTTTTTTAATTGTGCCTTTGTGATGCAGTACAAGGAGCGCTCTATCGTAAACGCACTCTTGAGGAAAGTCTGTCGAAGAGACCAAAACTAGTCGAACCATTTGGGGACCAGTCGGACTTTAAGTTTATAAAAATTTGACGACCGGATGGCCTAGTGGTTAGCAAACCTGACTATGAAGCTTGAGGTCCCGGGTTCGATCCCCGGTCGGGGCAGATATTTGTATGATGAATACGAATGTTTGTTCTCGAGTCTTGGGTGTTTAATATTTATATAAGTATGTATTTATCTATATAAGTATGTTTATCCGTTGTCGTAGCAAGTGGAACAAAGTAGTCTCTGCCTACCCCTGTGGGAAAGAGGCGTGACAATATGTATGTGTATGTATGTATCCGTTGTCTAGTACCTACCCATAGTAAAGTCACCAGCATAAATAAGTGATTACTTTTGTACCTTGTCACTTTAAATTCATGTTTGATAAACTATACGAAATCATGTAACGACTGAAAGCGACAAGGTACAAAAATGATCACTCATTTATGCTGGTGACTGTACAGGCTTTGCCTAGTTTGGGACTGGGTCAATTGGTGTCAATTGTCCCACAGTATTATTATTATTATTATTAACTATAATAATATTATAATTATAAATATTAATAATACTACTACTACTACTACCACTACTGCTACTACTGCTACTACTTATTATTTTTATTATTAATATTATATTTATTATTATATTATTATTTTATATTATTATTATTATTATTATTGTTGGTACGGGTTTCCGATCACGGGCCCATGGGGACCCGGTCATTTGAAAGGCATTCATGGGGCCGAGGCCAACATGAAGAGGCCTTTGGTACCATATAATATAAACATGAGATGGGCGCATTATTATTATTATTATTATTATTATTATTATTATTATTATTATTATTATGTGTTTATAAACACAGTTACACCTAATCCTTCCACGTGAGTCACTCTATCTATTAGTGAAAACCGTGAAAACCCGTTCCGTAGCTTTTGAGTTATCGCGAACATACAGACAAACGCGGCTAGTGATAAACTCTGCTTCATGTCTCTAGCAATGAAAATGTCAAAGTGACGGATGTTAAAGAAAAAGGGGTTACAATATTATAGCTAGAGTTACCCTATTCTTGTTTACGTGAAGTACAGCAATATTGCGAAAATATTAGACAACATAGCACGCAAAGGAAATATTTATTGTAATTTCAAATGACTATAGTCTCCGGTGACCATGAAAACTACAGTTTTATTTAATATGCGTAGAGTTCGATCATAATTTATGTTGTTGTGAAGGAAGTTACGAAACTTTCGGTCGGTATATTCGCGATCAGGGTTAGCATGACGTCTTAATGCGATTCAGTTTAGGCTCGCTCGCTGTCAGATCCATACTGAAAATGACAAGTAAAACCTGAACTGAGACGGAATTAAGATGTTATGTTGTGGTAAGGCCCCAGGTATTTTACATTAAAAGAAACTCAACAGTAAGTAGGTGTCTAATAATGGAAAATATTTATGCTTTAGGCACTTGTACCACCGCCGGCGAGTAGCGAGAAGCGAGTGATTCTTAGTATGCAACTTTTGTCGCCCGGCGACAAAAGCGACAAAATTTCCATACTAAAAAACGCTAGCTTCTCGCTACTCGCTACTCGCCGGCGTGGGATAAGTGCCGTAATTCAATAGTTTATTACTTCGTAAGATTAGTACATACCTACTAGTGTTATGGGTAATTTTGACACCCGATTTGGATGAAATTTTGTACTCGACTATTTATGTAACCCGTGATCCGTAAGACATTTGTAGGATACTAGCTATTGCCCGTGACTTCGTCCGCGTAGAATTAGAACCGCATTGAAATCGGCTCATCTGCTTGAGAGCTCCGATGCCACAGAACACATATGTACATCGACATAAAACTTAAAATACCTTTTCACGTCTCATGCTCAAAAAGTTCGACCTTATGCTGGATGTAGGGTGTATAAAATGGCATTTTATGCTCTTGTGCATAAAGTTAAATCTTTGTCTAAGACCAAGACAATCGGGTGCCAACAACCACAAACAATCACTAAAACTTTACGACAGCATATTTTGTTTATTTTTTTAAGTTTTTTTTTTATTATAATCTGCGGTCTGTTAAACTGTCTAATTAGTACCTAAAACTAGGTAACAATAATTTGACAAGTTATTATTGAAACAAATAAGTAAGTACATGAAAAATAAAACTTTTTAAAATATAAATCAACACCTGCCTACTCGAACCTTACCGCAGTATCAAGTTTAAAAAAAAGAAAAAAAAAGTTAATTGGCGGGAACTCAGGCGGAAACGTCCTATTTTCTAGTAGTAGGATTTGTGTTGCAATTTGTTACTGTTTTACGATTAATATTCAATAATTTCGTCAAGTGAAGAGGAAATAACACTGACTCCTAACACAGTCAATTTGCCAGGAAAAACCATTAAATACCTATAAGTACTATATCGAATTGTTACAAAGTTACAATGTCACATTTAAGTTTAATATTTTTTTTGCAATGTTTTTGTTTTGTTTTTCCGCAATCTAAGTGAAAAGCAGAGTGTATAACTCGTTCATAAAACCCATTTTCCCCTCGACGTGTCTATCCACCCTCGCCGTACCGGCTCGGGTGGCTATATGAACGTCTCGGGTAAAATGGCTTGTTTTATGCTCTAGTTGTACAATCAACTATTCTTGCATCGGGGGTTAAAAATCTCTGCAAACAAGTAATCGTTAAACTGAAAATATACAGAACAAAAAGGATTACCGTGTACTCGTTGCCAGGATCAAATACCTACGTATTAATAAGTAAACTGATTCGACCTCCAACACTCGGTAGCGAATACCCGGCGCGAACACGCCATGAATAAAAGTTGCGGAGGGGTTTTGATTCGGCCCTTGTCGGCATATCGGGCGCGAAAAATGATTGCTTTTTTTAATAAATAATGGCACGAAAAAAGCCAGAAATAATGGGATCATCCTTAGTAGTCCCAATTAGAAAATACGACGCTATCACTACATACACTACATCGTTCCATGATCAAATTGGGGACGTTTTGGAAAAAGGCCAGGTCAAGAGTACCCGAAACCGAGGAGCATGTATGAAGAGATTGATGAATGTGGATGAAGCGAAAGAGGTATATCAGGATCGTAGCAAGTGGAACAAAGTAGTCTGCCTACCCCTGTGGGAAAGAGGCGTGACGATATGTATGTATGTATGTATGTATCACTACATAGTTAAACAAAGTCGCTTCCGCTGTTCTGTCTGTCCCTATATAAGCTTAGATCTTTAAAACTACGCAACGGATTTTGATGCGGTTTTTTTAGTAGATAGTGATTCGAGAGGAAGGCTAACATAATAATATGAATAATACGCAGACGAAGTTGTGGGCAGAAGCTTTGTATAAGTAATATAAGTAATATTGGTGTAATATAAGTTGTGTAGTATAAGGACAGTCGAGGGCATAAATATCTATAATAATAATAATAATAATAATATTCTTTTATTTCAGACAAAGTCCATATAGTGTTAGTTTACATAAACTTATAGACTATGTTAGTAGTGTATTACATTAAATTATCCTATAGATGCTGCCCCTAGACTCCATATGAACAGAGTTCCAGTGCCTACTCATCGCACAGGCAGGGTCAGCCCAAATTAGCTGCAGGATACTATTGGGACTGTCGCGCACCCGACACATCAAGGAGGTAGCTCTCTTGCGTATAATTGCGCTAAAGCAATCAATCCTCGCCTCCGCAAACATCCCCGATGCGCTGCACCAGCGCGGCAGTCCCATCAGCATCCTGAATCCATTGTTATATTGGACCCGCAAGGCCTTTAGCGTCTTTTTAGTGCATTTTGCCCACAAGCTGCTCGTGTAGAAGGTCTGACAAAATGCCCTAAATAGAGTCACCTTGACATCCCCACCACAACGCGCAAACCTGCGGGCTATCATGTTAGAACGTACAGCCAAGGCCCTGCGTTCCCTCTCCACATCTAGATCGTCCTGGAGATTTTCAGTGACCCAGTGTCCAAGGTATTTAAATTTATTTACTCTTCTTAAGGGAGTACCACCTAAGAGAACATCTGGAACGGGTTCAGGGGCTTTGTAATTTGCCTTAAAACGAAGTAGTTCACTTTTTGTAGTGTTATATTTAAGGCCGTGGGTCATCACATACTCCTCACATATTTTCAGGAGCCTAACGAGGGAACTGACAGCCGGACACAGCAGCACCATATCATCCGCGTAACTAATATTGTTAACGGTTACCCCACCAATCGAACACCCGATGCCAGTACTGCTGAGTCGGACTATCAGCTCGTCCATGTATAGATTAAAAAGCCTCGGTGAACTTAGACCCCCTTGTCTAACGCCGCAATTCAATCCATACATGTCCGACAACACATTTCCCCACCTCACTTGATTGGCCTGGTTCTTATACCAAAACTGGAACAGTTTTATCACTCCCCTCGGTGTACTAGTGTCTTTACTCAGCTTCCTCCACAAGATATCATAGGAGACTAGATCGAATGCCTTCGACAGATCCAGAAAACAGGCCAGAATAGGAGTCTTTCCCTCAGCGTAGTACTGAACGATGTGCTTGAGGCAGAGAATCGCACTTTCTGTTGATAGGCCGGGTTTAAAGCCAAACTGAGCATCCTGAGTCTCTATGTGTGTAGAAAGCACACCATCAAGCAGACCGTCCAGCACCTTACCTACAATTGTTGCTAGTGAAATTGGCCTGTAGTTAGACCTGTCGGAGGCATCCCCGGTCTTGTTTTTGACGATCGGCACAACAATTGTTTTCATGAGGTCACTCGGTAAATAGCAGTGACTCATGCAGAGATTGAGCAGGAGCTTGAGTACCCGAGGCAGATGATCCCCCGCATGCCGCAGGTGCTCCACGCTAAGGCCATCATGGCCTGGCGACTTGCCTCCAGTCAGCGAATTGACCACCCTTTTAACCTCCTTCAGGGAAAACCTCACCAGCTGATCAGATTCAGATTCGAGATTCGGTTTCGATACAACCGTCATGTCAAATATATGTCATCGGCCTTATTGTTTGTGACATAAAGGTGTATACATGTTTTTGACGTCTTGGTAACATCACTACATCACTACATCACTACATAGTATAAAACAATAGTATGTATAAAGCAAAGTCGCTTTCTCTGTCCCTATGTCCCTATGTATGCTTAAATCTTTAAAACTACGCAACGGATTTTGATGCGGTTTTTTTTAATAGATGGAGTGAATCAAGAGGAAGGTTTATATGTATAATACATGCATAATATACCGTGCGAAGCCAGGGCGGGTCGCTATAGTACATTATATTAATGCCTCTGACGGGTTACCTCAACGTGTGATCAAGAGCTACGGTTCGTTCCTGGATCCGTCCGGGGCGAAGAGCAGTGCTTGATCCGGTGCACCCTGGGCAACGGCTAATGATTTCCTGGCAGTTTCTGAGGGATATCATTGACCGTTGGCTAAGAGCCCGACAGGGGGGGAGGGGGGTCTTTTGACCGTGTTACCGTACAACGTTGCCGACATTTTGTCACAAGATTTTTGAATATATATTTTTACTTTGACATTGGCGAAGTTGTCATCACTATAACGACTTGATACGCCACAAATAAGAAGAAGAATGCCTCTGACAGTATGTATGTATTGGTTTAGGCCAAGGGTTCCCAAACTTATTTTGTCTAGTGCCCACTTTGAGAATAAATTATTTTTCTTCCCATTTTTCACCTACTTCTCTCTACACAACGCCCCCATTTTCTTTTCTGAGTCTCTTACCGCCCCCTTTTTGTCGGTTTGGTCAAGGAGTGAGCGCAGAAGCGCAATGGTTCTCGTGCCTAAGCACCGAACTGCGGCATTCCGAGGCAGTTTCAAGTTTGCGGCGTCCAAGTGCTGGAATGATATTCCCCCCCTATCCAAGGAGCGTCAAGTAGTTACACCTTCAAGCGCAAGCTGAAGGATCACTTATTGACGCTCCAAAAATCCTTAAAATAGTCCTCCGGCACTTTGTACATTGATATGCCAGCTTGTTGTCTTTGAACAATATAGTCTTCCTTCCTTTTGGTTTTTGTTTATTGTAAACTATTTAATAAATTTATGTATTTTCTAGTCACTTATAAGTCGGGTTCTGTCTATTTATTATATCTATTTATTACTTTACTTACGTAAAAGTTTATGGTTTATGTAGTATATTTTGCCTGTGTATCGTTTCTTGAGTCACAAACGGTTCTGCCTGAAAATCAGTGCTGCAGGTGTCTAACACCTCAGCGTAATGCTGATCCAGCGACCGTTTCACTTTTGCGGAGACACACTACGCTGATGATCTAATTTTCATGTCTGTGTTTTTTTTTTGTTGTTTCTTTTCTATAAAATTGTGTTTACGAATATGCTCTTATATTTGTGTGTCTTGCAAAATGAATAAATGTCTTCTCACTTTCTTCTTTCCCTTTTAGGCCTGCAGCGCCCACAAGGGGGCGTTATCGCCCACTGTGGGAAAGGCTGGCTTAGGCAATCGCGGCGACCCAACTAATGGAAGCATGGGACGGTCAGACGTTGCATCAACGGTTATCGCGAGTCATTGTGCCCGTCAGCCGCAGCCCTGGGCCTGCGCGGCGGGCATGGGTGACTGATCGCCACATTTACATCCCCTAGGCGGCTGTGGGACGTTAGGTTTGACGTAATACTCCCTGTACGCACCCTAAATACATACATAATGTTAAACTGAATAAAAGCACTGGTCACCGGTACTCAAGAATATATTATTTCCAAGATATAATACAACGCCATTTCTAATACGACCATCGCGGGAAGAGGCCACGCAGGTATCTCTGTCTGTGTCAAACCACAGACTATAGCATTAGGCTACAAGGCAACGTTCAGAAATCAGTCTAACAATACATAAATCACATCTTTATCCAGGGGTAGATAGGCTGATGTAACAAGACCTAGACACGCTTAGCATGATTGTGGACGTATAGGTGGAAAGTGGTCGCCTATAAATGATTCTTAAGATGTCTGGCCGTTCCCTCGATGGGCTTTTACCATCTGCGCGGGAATGGAAGCAGCTGGTACATTCTGTTTTGTCATTACTCCCAAACCAGCGTGGGTCTGCATATATCACACTTTAAGTGTGAAATTGCATCGTTATTTTAGCAATAATAATAATAATAATAATAATAATAATAATTTTTATTTGCATTAAGTGTTAGTTACAATGCTCTTATTATATGTCAAGCATAAAAATGTTCACTCACTTAGCTATCTATAATAGCATGCAAAATGTTAAGTTTACAATCTAGAAAATTTAATAATGTCAGGCTTATGAATAGTTATTATGTCAACAATGATAATGATGATTAAAATGAAAACATTTCAATGAGGAAAGCAATATTTAAACTACCAATTTTGTGTCATAGTCAAAATAATCTCTTACAGAATAAAAACACAAGTTTGTCAACCACTGTTTCAACTCTTGTCTAAATTTAATAATCGGGGTAGTGGTTTGTCTCAAGCGTTGTGGTAAATGATTAAATATTTTTATAGTCATTACATAACAGTTTAATAATTTATAATAATAATAATAATAGCTTTAATAATTTGTCAAAAAATCTATGAGATACTTAATGTATGCTTACGTCAAAATCGTTGGTTAGATATAGGTATATTTTTATGCAACTCAAACTAAAAGAGCTTACATGACTCGCAAAAAATCGTATTTATTAGTCTATACTTCGTGGGAATTTCGAAGACTGACCCAGACTAACCCCCTTATTTATAAACGCTCTGCTAACTTTAGCAATCGTTTGTCCTTATCTGTGAAAGGTAAATGTCAAAGTGACAGATAAAGACATAACGATTGCTAAGTTAGCAGAAGCCTACAGAGCGTTTATGAATGAGGGGGTTAAACTGTTGACACTTTTCTATGCCCCCTCGCAGGTGGTGGCTTCGAACCACTCTGACTTTTTCGGAATGTACTTATATATTGCATGAAATGTCAATTGATTTATTATGAGCTTTTCGTTGAAGGTAGATAAGGCGACAACAATACGAAAGGAGCAGCGTCAGCAGTGGGACGTTGAATGAATTAAACGTTTATTCACAAAAACATATGGTAGAGTATGTCTTTAGTTTTATAGACTGAAGACGAATAGTGTAAACGCCAGCACGCCAGCAGCTATACATTCAACGATCGTAGCCTCGTTCTCGAGCCAGCCAACTCGCGCGCAAGTTTGGTGCGACAGCGGAACTTAGCGCGCGACCTGCGTCAGCTTTGTATAAGTTTTCGGTCACAAAATAGGTCTCGATCTCATTTGCGCCAAATAGAGCCGAGTAGAGCGTTTGTGTAAAAACTAGAGTTGCCAGGCGTCCAGTATGCTTAGTGTAGGTTTTCGGTCACAAAATATATCTCGAACGAGTTTGCGTTAAAATGTCAAATACTATGAGAACAGTTTGTTGCTGTCTCGATCCGCAAGTGGCGCTGTCGATTATTCCAATAGTAATTGAGACTGTTACGTGAACGCGTTCGAGACGTTTTTATATGCGAAAACTTACACTAGAGGCTTAGTATGCTTAGTGTAGATTTTCGGTCACAGAACACGTCTCGACCGCGTTTGCGTTAAAATGTCAAATACTATGGGAACAGTTTGTTTCAGTTTCGATCCGCAAGTGGCGCTGCCAATTTTTCCATAGTAATTAAGACGTTTACGTGAACGCGTTCGAGACGTTTGTACAGTCAAGGGCATAAATATATATACATTCCCAAGGCAGCAAATACAACTGTACAGTTGATTAGCCAGAAATATCTGTACAGTAATCCGGTCAATTATTATGTAATCATTTAATTAGTCAAAAAGATCTAGACATTTACATGGCCATAAATAAATGTACAATGTCAGTCAAATATATGTAGGCAAATTAGGAGGCCATAAATATCTATACACGCAACTCTCATTTATATGAGAACAAAACCCAAGCCAAACATATCTATACACGCAACTCTCATTTATATAAGAACAAAAACCCAAGTCAAACATATCTATACACGCAACTCTCACTTACATGAGAACAAAACCCGAGCCAAAAATATCTATACAGTCAAGGGCATTCATTAGATCCAGTTAGGTAGGTCCAACTTCGAGAAAGAGATTACTTGCCGAATCCGACTCGGCTGGGCAGCGTTCAGGAAACTTTGCAGTGTCTTTTCGTCCAAATAGCTGAAGTGTTTGAAGGTAAAAATCTTTGACTAGTGTGTGTTGCCAGTGATGACATACGGATCTGAGACATGGGCGCTAACGATGGGCCTCATGAGGAAGCTCAAAGTCACTCAGAGGGTTATGGAGAGGGCTATGCTTGGGTTTTCTCTGCGGGATAGAATCAAAAATGATGATATCCGCAGTAAAACTAAGGTTACCGACATAGCCCGAAGAACTGCGAAACTGAAGTGGCAGTGGGCGGGGCACATTGCTCGCAGGATCGATGGCCGATGGGGTCAAAAAGATCTCGAATGGCGTACGTGGACCAGGAGACGAGCTGTCGGTAGGACTCCAACATAATTATTGTGCTTCTGAAGCCACAATTCATAACATAGTGGTTCTTATGACCTAGGAAATACTAGCCTATAAAATTGAAAATGTGATCTTTTATATCCTACTAATATTATAAATGCGAAAGTTTGTGAGGATGGATGGATGTGACGATGTGAGTGTATATGTTTGTTCCTTCTTGACGCTGAAACGACTGGACGGATTTGGATAAAATTTGGAACGGAGATAGCTGGTACCGTGGTACCGTAGATTAACACATAGGCTACTTTTGATCCCGGAAAATTGCATAGTTCCCGAGGGATAGCGGTAAACATGTCAAATGTCGTAGCTGCCTAGAGTGGCAACGTAAATAATTATTGCAGAATAATAATATAACAAAACCGTTCTCAGAGACGTCAGTTAATATTATGATTATTAAAACTTAATCGACCTCTCTCAGTGTGAAAGTTAACTTTGATTACCCTGTCGGTTTGTTTTGACTGACTGGAAATTTAGAACTGTTTTACCATGTTTCCGGACCAAGTTCAAGTTTGAAGTAATCATCCCTGCCGCACTCAGAGTCCTTTATTATGTTAATTGGCGTTTTGAAGCTGGTCGCCATTTTGGAATCTTCAGTTTTTGGACCGATTGTCTTTAAAATCGATATCTGAGGGTCCGCATGGGCCCCAAACACGAATCCGTTATCAAAAATGGAAATGGGCCACAATTTTTATGTTTAGTTTTACGACAGAAGTGCTTTCAAAATCGATATCTGAGGGTCGGATCGGAGTGGTCTCCAAAGTTGAATTTGTTGTCAGAATTTGGAAAAATAGGCGTAAAGTAGAGAATTTTTAGATACTATATACCTACTTCAACGATTAATTTCTAAATTGGAATTTTTCTGTGGATGTAGAAAAGCGAACGCCTAATTACACTTGACCGTTTTATTAGAATCATATTTGGCATACACACAACAGCTTACAAAAAATTCATCACAATCGAGTCAATAGTACATACCTACAGGAATTAGACATTTCAACACTTAAATCCGACTCATGTTTGACGTTTTTTTGACAAAAAAAGCTTTCTCAGCCTACACACAACCAGCTCACAATAATCTTCATTAAGTATGTACTTATAACACGATACATTACTAACTTACGTTGAAAATTTTACTTTATAGTTGAATATTGGTTTAATAGGGAATATTCATGTATTTTTTATTACTTATAATGATCAATTGCATCTCTATAACACAGAAAAAAATATAAACAGGCTTGAAAATATTCAAATTATTTTTTAAAGTAAAAATTTAAAACATCGAATAAATTTGCGCCGTTCAAAACGCCGCCATTAAGCGCGCACTTTTGATGGTATTTGTCATATCCCGTGTTTGTCTACGCTAATATTATTAAGGAAAAATGAGTATTTTTTGTATTTTTGTATGTTTTTTATAGATTCACTCAAAAACTACTGGACCTATTTTAATAATTCTTTCACCATTGGAATGCTACATTATCCCCGAGTAACATAGGCTATAGAATATTTTCAAAAAGTTAGGGATCCGTAAGAAAACTTCGATAATGTCACCCAAGGTGACGCGTTTCGTAAGTTTGAATTTCCCAACCATATTTTTAATTTTTTATACAATTTTTTATGGGTTCAATACATAACTGAATAAAAAATATATCTTTTAATTATAATCGATAATAAAGATTCAAGAAAAAAATATTAAACACAATTTTGTTTTTTATGAATATTCCCTATTGTCACATAGGTTCACGTGACAGAATAAATAAATTGTTAACTAATTGCCTATTCTACGCAGACGATGTCGCGGGCAGAAGCTAGTTATTCAATAAAAATCTAAGTGTTATTTTTAACCACGTGTGTGATTTTACGCAATTAGATAAATTAGCGAAATCGAAAGAACGTTATTATTATAAACTACCTCTAGTAGCTCTTAATATGTTACAAACAAAATTCAGCATCGGACAAACGGTAACGTAATATTTACGAGAAAAGCCACATGAAAATCTTGTATGGTAGATATATAGCTGTGGAACAGAATCTATAATAATAGGCTGAAAGGTAAAACAAATGACACGTCAATGACATCACGATCAAAACGAAAAGGACAAAGCGATCATGACAGAACGGTACTCTTTTCGGTGATTGTCATAATTCAAAATTAGAAAACTTGTTAGTTTGTTGTATAGATATATTTCACTGTTAGATATGTGTAGATATTATTGCCCTTGACTGTATAGATATTGTTGGGTTTTGTTTTTATATAAATGAGAGTTGCGTGTATAGATATTTATGGCCTCCTAATTTGCCTACATATATTTGACTGGCATTGTACATTTATTTATGGCCATGTAAATGTCTAGATCTTTTTGACTAATTAAATGATCACATAATAATTGACCTGATTACTGTACAGATATTTCTGGCTAATCAACTGTACAGTTGTCTTTGACGCCTTGGGAATGTATATATATTTATGCCCTTGACTGTACGTGTGTAAACTTACACTGGAGGCTCAGTTTGTTGCCGTTTCGATCCGCAAGTGGCGCTGCCAATTTTTCCATAGTAATTGAGACGTTTACGTGAACGCGTTCGAGACGTTTTTATATGCGAAAACTTACACTAGAGGCTCAGATAAAGCCGGACATAGGTAGGCTTTTTGATTGCGTGTCCGGCCTATAGATAAACTATATACCAGCGCAAATAAACGGTGTCCGGTCTGTCCGGCTTTTGTTGGCTTGATCAGGCGCTTTTTCCACACCATAAAAAAAGGCTCTGTCTACCACGTAAGGGATAAAGACGTGATTATATATGTAGGTATGTATCCCACTAATATTATAAATGCGAAAGTTTGTGACGATGTGAGTGAGTGTGTATGTTTGTGCCTTCTTCACGCTAAAACGACAGGACGGATTTGGATAAAATTTGGAACGAAGGTAGCGGTACCCTAGATTAAAACATAGGCTACTTTTTATCCCGGAAAATTGTATAGTTCCCGTGGGATAGCGATAAACATATCAATTGCTAATTCTACGCGGACGAAGTCGCGGGCAGAAGCTATGTACGGTCGCCCAAATAAATGGTCTACCACTTTTCATCCAACTTCCTATCAAATGAAAATATCGCTAAAGTCGAACTTTCAAGTTGACAGCCTGTCTTATCGACGTTATATATTGAGACGTGCAAAGGAATTTCAACCTTAGAGTGGTAGACCACATATTTGGATGATGGTACAATAAAGTATTTACTGATTATGTTTGTTTGCCTCCTCTAAAAGACCAACGGTTACAAATTCAATTCGGAACGTTTTCAATTTGTCTTTAAAGCGATTATTTATCTTATTTGCCTACAAATCCCGAGGAAAAGTAAATTTAGCCAAATCCCCGCGGACACCAATCCCGGACAACAAAGGAAGTTTCGAAAGATAACGCTTATTAAAAGGTTACGTTATAATTCGAGTGACAGCCGTTTTGTTGGGTTTTACAGATTTTTTACGGGTGAAAATCTTAGAGATTGTGTTACAGGCGATGCTAGCAACCCATCACTATTTTGATTCACCTTTTCACCTATACGCCCACAATCATGCTCAACGAGTCTGTCCATCCGTTAAGAGATAATGCGTGATTTGTGTATGTATGTGTGTATGTATTTTTTTACACTAGCTGCATGTTGACTTCGTCCGCGCAATAAATATAGTCTCTCACAAATAATGTGGCTTTTTATTGGTAAATATAAAAACAAAATTGGTTCCGCAGATCCAGAGATTAACCACCTAAAACTTCACAAACTCACAAACGCTCAAACTTATTTTATAATAAGAGTTTTTAATGATTCACGGTTAAGTTCATTCGAAATATTATAAACGGGATGTGTATCGAAATATCGGGAGCTCAATAAAGGTAATCGCGGTTCACATCCCGTTTATAATATTATTTTATAATATTTTTATTGGAAAGACACATAAATCACGTTTTATCCCTTACGGGGTAGGCAGAGCCTAAGCAACAAGACCTAAGCCACGTTTAGTGATTGGTGGCGTGTGGGTGGGGAGGGGAATCAAAATAGTGATGGGTTGCTAGCCGCATCGCCTAAATATAACATGATTTTCGCCGATTCCCTCGATGGGCTTTTATCATCTGCGCGGGAAGAGATGTTTTATGTTTCTTCTTTGCTCTTAGACCAGTAGCACAGTATATATATATAAGCTAAAGCAGTAGGGAAGATAGGCCTACTTTTTGAAATAAGTACCTACGCTCCAATAAAGCGTTAGGGTTGTCGATTTAATTTTTGTTAAATTGAATAGTTTTTTTTAACCAAGGTTTGCCCTGACATTATTATTTGACAAGTTATCCTTCAAGTGTAGCTTTCTATAATAGTACATATACTATAGATGCAAAATGATAACAATGAAAGTCCGTAGAAAAAAATTTCACCAAAAACACGGTCTATAATATACGGCAACTACTTACTTATCATCTAAACAGCCAAATGTTTTATTTAACAGAAAAAGCATTTGTCGGAGAAGTGACATCTGACATTTCTCGTTATAAAAATAATATATACATTTTATTTCATTATAATATAGTATCATTCTTATCTTTCAACATCATCAGGGAGTTTAAAAAACGAAAGCTCCGGTTATGAAGAAGCCGAGTTCAAGCAGCCGTACACTGCGCAATACGCTCTTGGCATGTTTAAAACGAACACGGCCGCTCGTCTCAATGCGCCACTCGCGACTGACGGCACCGCGAGATCCGCTTAGGGGCCGTGTAAAAGCGCGTGTCTATGTGTGCGTTCGTTTCGACCGATTTGTTCGTAGATTCCCTACTGCTTGTGCTTATATGTACTGTGCCAGTAGGCTTATTGTCTAACTCGCTCGCAATCGCCATCGTCTTCGTTTTGACAGTTCTTGTATGGGCTGACAATTGGCATCGGAATCAGCTAGCTGTCACATTCGTACAAGAACTGTCAAAATGAACGCGATGGCGATTGCGAGCGAGTTAGACAATAAGCCTACTGGGCTCTTACCATGATGTCTTAATACGATTCAATTCAGATTCAGTTTAGGTTCGCTCGCTGTCAGATCCATACTAAAAATGACAGCTAAAACCTGAACTGAGTCTGAATTGAATCGCATATATTTTTTACTGTTTTATACACTAACCCCTATGGATTCTGTTCGAAATAAATGGTTTATTATTATTATTATTCTGTATATTTATTTTTTATCTTAAGCTAGGTTTTTACAATATTCAAATAAAAAGTAATAAAGCAATATTAATACAAAATACAAAAACATTATAAAAACCTAACCTAGGGTGCCGCCGGCAGCGAGGCGGGGCCTAAGCTGCCGGTGGTCAGGGCGACCGAGAGGAACCTCCTGACTATCCGGGCCGTGTCCAGGAGTACCGCGTCAGGAGTCCGTGGCCCTTAACCCAACCACCTAGCGAGAGCCTTTTAAGGTGATGGTCAAGGCTCTTCGCTATCAGACCGTTCGCCGAAACTACTATCGGGACAGTGATTGTTGAGTCAACATCCCACATGGCGGTTACCTCGTGAGCCAAGTCAAGGTACTATTATTATTATTATTATTATTAAGACGTCTGTTAAGGCCCCAGCATGGAGGGGCAAAGGGGGGGGCGGGGAGTTGCTAACACCCGCAAACTTGTATAATATTTATCGATCTCTAAAAATCCTAATATATTTCAAATAAAATTGTCTTTCGACTCAAAGCTTTAATTAAACTTAAAGCTTTAATTACTTTCTTTAACAAAATCGTTCCTCTTGCGACAATAAATATGAACTCATTACACGAACGGTACTCCGAAACAACCTTTACACCGTCGCAATAAAGTCGCAAATCCGATACCGCCCTATAATTAAACCCATACATTGCCCACTTTATTCTTACAAGAGTTTGTTCCGAAACAAACCCAATTTTAAATGGGAAACGACTCAATTTCGTACGAATGCTAATTTTGTACTTGAAATATTTAACTCGAAATAGAGATGGTTCGTATTTACGTTACCAGGTTTTGATACCAGGTATTTCCTTGCAAGTATACCAACCAAGTACCGACCCGATATACTTGCAAGACTTGAAAGTATTTTTCCATTTAAGTATACTGTCCCTTCAAAGTAAGTACTACTTCATAGACATAGGGTTCAGATTGCGCTTATACGTGAAATAAAATACTTTCAATGTATTTTACGTCTTGAATGAAATATTTTTAATCTTATCTGTATAACTTTCTCTTCTTCTTCTTCTTTAGCCATTCTCAACCTCTAAGGTGTAGGCCTCCTTCAGTTTATGCCATCTGTTTCTGTCTTGAGCAGTTTCCAACCACTTTGTTCCCGCCAGTCTTTTGATATCGTCGTACCAACGCATCTGCGGTCTTCCTCTGGAGCGTTTTTCGCCCCACGGTCTCCATTCTACCACTGCCCTGCACCACGAGCCATGCTTGCGGGCGACATGACCAGCCCACTCCCATTTCAATTTCGCAACCCGTTTAGTATCTGTATAACAACAAGGTTTAAACTTCCAAGGAAGCAAGTATTCGACTTGTTACGTTGGACAGAAAATACTTTGAAAGTATTTTGATACCTGGTTTCTGCACCTGGTATGAGAAGCTGGACGTACTTTTAAGCCCTGGTACGCGATTTAGCAAGTATAACCCATCCCTACCTCGAAATCTGGATACGGGATGTATTTTGAAACAGAAAGTTAATAAAGTCCGTATCGAAAATAAAATTCCAATAGGGTATCATCATCATATCAGCCTAGCATGTCCACTGTTGGACATAGGCCTCCCCCTCTCCCATGTATGGAAGAATGCTCGCCTGCCGAATAAGGAATATTTATGTTTTTTTTTAATGCTTTCATTAAAAGCTCATTTATGTTATAAGCAATTCATCATCATCTTCCTAGCGTTTTTCCCGGCATTTGCCACGGCTCAGTGAGCCTGGGGTCCGTTTTGACAACCTAATACCAAGATTTTGGCGTAGGCACTAGTTTTTACAGCAATAAGATTCAAAGATTTATTTGTCCAACTACTACTATTTGTGTCACTATGTGGCGCCTTGGGGCATACAAATTATTTGGATACATGCATAGGTATTTTTGAATACATGCAGCATACCTTAAGAAAACAAAAAAAAAACAATTTTGTACTTAATAAATAATAAGTTTAGGCAAAGTGTTCAAAATACTTTACATTTTTGGTATAAAACTATGTCAAAACCTTCTTAAAAAAAAAAATAATAATAATAATAATTCAATTTATGTCACCTTTTTTGGCGTGCTCTCGTTTCGGAGGCCAAGACCCTATTTGGGTCCCTGAGCCAAGTTAGTTAGTTATGTCACCTTATTGTATCTGTCAAGAATTCTTGTACCGAATAATAAGCCTTTTCAGTAAGGAACGCCTTTAGACTTCTCTTAAAGTCATTTTGGTTTGCAGTTTTTTGCTATAATTTCCTGCGGAAGCTTGTTGTACATTCTATGCGCCATTCCTAGTATACTTCAATATAAAAAAATATTATTATTACTAAGCAAGTAATATAAAAAAATATTTTTCATATTATAACTACATACAAATAATTGTAGCTGGTAAAAGTCCATCGAGGGAACGGGCGAAAATCTTAGGTATCATGTTATATGCGATGCGGCTAGCAACCCATCACTATTTTGATTCCCCTTCGGGTACAGAACCCTAAAAAGGAAGTATTAACGCACACTACTTCCCACGGAAACGCGATACAAGTATGAGAAGCCATATCGCTTCATAGCTGTAGTATGTGTATACCTAATGTATGTATGTATGACTCTTAATCCCGAAGCCATAGCTCAAGGCGCTACGTCGAGCGCGATTAAGACGAACACACTTAAAAGTAAAACGCGTTTTCGCCTATTCCATCAACTGCTTTTAACATCTGCGCGGGAAGATAAGCGACTGGTACATTCTATGTTTTTTCTTTGCTCTCAGACCAGCTATAAATAAATCTAATTATCTAACTAATATTATAAATGCGAAAGTATGGATCGATGGGTGGATGTTTGTTTGTTACTCAATCACGCCAGAACGGCCCAACAGATCTGGATGAAATTCGGCACATAGATAGAGAAAAGTCTGGATTAGCACATAGGCTACTTTTTATCCCGGAAAATTGCGTAGTTCCCGCGGGATAGCGATAAACGAATTCTTTGCAGACGAAGTCGCTCGCAACAGCTAGTGAATAAATAAAAATAAAAACCATTTATTTCGGACAGAATCCATAGAGGTTAGCTATGAAAGAGCATTTAGGGCCACTTGCACGGACCAGGGTTAACGACTTAACCCCGTGTTAGATGCTAACCCGGCGCTAAGTAGTGTCAAAATGCATGGAACTGTCAAACCTAACCCCGAGTTAGCGATTTAATTTTTTTACTCTGGACTGTGCAAGTGGGCCTTATTAACTTAGTACCTATTGAGTCTATTGCTCGCAGGACCGATGGCCGATGGGGTCAGAAGGTTCTCGAATGGCGTCCGCGGACCGGGAGACGAGCTGTCGGTAGGCGTCCAAAAAGATGGAGCGACGACCTGTAGGCTTATTGTCTAACTTGCTCGCAATCGCCATCGTGTTCATTTTGACAGTTCATGTATGGGCTGACAATTGGCATCGGAATCAGCTAGCTGTCACATTCATACAAGAACTGTCAAAATGAACACGATGGCGATTGCGAGCGAGTTAGGCAATAAGCCTACTGATCAGGATCGCGGGATCGCGGTGGATGCGGAAGACACAGGACCGGTCCGAGTGGAGAGCCGGGGACGCCTATGTCCAGCAGTGGACGTCTTTCGGCTGATATGATGATTGAGTTTACGGTTTAATGCAGTTCACACATTCCACAATCATGCTAAACATGGCCTTTAGTGTTGTTGTTGTTACCTTATGCTCTGTCTACCCCATAAGGAATAAATACGTGATGTGTGTATGTACTAGCTGTTGCCAGCGACTTCGTCTGCAAAGAATTCGTTTATCGCTATCCCGCGGGAAATACGCAATTTTCCGGGATAAAAAGCCTATGTGCTTTTCCAGAGTTTTCTCTATCTATGTGCCGAATTTCATCCAGATCCGTTGGGCCGTTCTGGCGCGATTGAGTAACAAACATCCATCCATCTATCCTCTAGTGTTTTGCTCCTACGAGCAATGTTGACCACTGAGCCATGGCCCTTTTGTGCTACTGTAGCGCACACAAACTAAGGAAATGTTCTAGGTTTAAGTTTTGGCTTGTTATGTTTATATTTTATGTAACCTTGATTGTGTGTGTTGGCAGTACCAAATAAACGTTTTATCTATCTATCTATCTATCTATCCATCCATCCATACTTTCGCATTTATAATATTAGTTAGATTTAATGGAGTCGGCAGTGAAGACTGTAACGAGTCTGTAAACAAAGTGTCGTCGCCACGGCGCGGCGGCCATGTTTAAGTAATAAACAATGGACACTCGACACCGCCGGGAAACGCGACGCACGCGCCGAGGCTGCGGCCGCGCACCGTCTACGCTCCACATACACACACATACAGATCACCAAACATTTGTAACCGGTTTCCTTTACTGACATTTAATAAGTTGAATGATTTTAACATGTGAACGAAATTTCAAGTCAATCGGACCAACCGTTGAAGAGTTTTCTCCTCCGGAGACGATCACGGCTAGGACACCAGAATTCTACTATCAGATTATTGTATTGTTTTCACATCTGAAATTATACAGTATTAGTTAGTTAGTTATTATACCTAACAATAATCCACTGGGGTATATAACCATAGCTATAGAAGCTAAAAAAAAATATTTAAAAAAAAATTGGAGTAATTTTTTTATTAATTTTTTTTAGCTTCTATAGCTATGGTTATATATATATAACACAGTGGATTATTGTTAGGGGGTGTCTGATACATCCTGTATGTGGTGTTCAATAAAAAGATATTGATTGTATTGTAAATATACGAAGTGTATCACTCTGAAGTTATCTGCGCGGACGTTTCGGTGTAAAAATACAGGATGTTACAAAACTACCCGTAAAGCCGAAAGGAGGTTAAATGTGACCTTATAACAAGTCCATTTACAATATTTAAGAACCCCAGTATGGTTTCCTGAGATAACCGTTTATTAGGGTTGACAATATTTTTGACTTTGATATTTTACGGGGTATTTTGGAACACGTTGTATAGACAATGAACGGTATTAGATACTTACAGCCTTATTCATAAAAAGTTAGAGGCTCGCTATAAGCTCGCTATAGGACCGATGCAAAAAAACATTATTCATAAACGTCAATTAGCACTAATCAGTCCATCAAGGGTCTGTTAAGTCTTCCGAAAGTTAGCGGACCGTAGACCCTCCTTTATTTCTCTGCTAACTCACGAAATGGCCGCCATAAATGTGAACAGCTGATTTTGGCAAGAGCAAAACCATACGCAAGACAGTTTTTTTGTTTTAAGTTTATCTCCTCCGGGAAAGGTAACGAAAACTAGATCCACACTGCCTCGTCTGTCGTGTTAGGCTGAAGCCATGTTTTTGGTTTTCCGCTAATTCGCTGCCACTGCTGTCAATTTTTTTTTTAATTCACTAAAAGGCCATTTTTGGTCTATGATTTGTCAAGGTGACAACATAACGCGGCTAATCCATCCATCAGCAGCTCATTAGCTAACAGACTGCTAGCAAGCGTTTATGAATCATACTTTTTAACAACTGTCAAATAAGCTTAATCAGTCGTTAATAGACTGATCAAACCTCAATTGACAACATTTCATATTTCTGAGCCTATAATATTAATGGTTCTCTGTATTTTGTTTGAAAAGATGAACATGCTGACAGTTTAATTTTTTCGCTAGGGCTTGTATTTAATTTATAATTAATTTATTAATTTGTGCTTATTCTAAAAGGGGGTAAGTCCGATACTATCACAGAATAAACACTTATCCCTTTGTCTTTTCTCTATAGAAAAAAAAACTGACGTCAATTTCAAATTGTCAATGTCAGGCCCTATTCTCCAATATTCGATTTTCGAGGGCCGCTTAGTGCTGTTCCGCTCATACAAATAGTCATTATCTTGAGAGTGAGAGTGAAGGTATGCAACAAGCTTCGAAAATAGAATTTCAGAGTTGCCCCCCTTGTACTTTGAAGTTGTCAAAAATACAAAATTATGATCGCTCATTTTTTCTCGTGAAAAAAAGCAAAGGGGTTTCTCCTATCCTGTGGTAGTTTTGGTAAAATTAGGACATTAATCAGGAGGTAAAATGCTTTTGAACCATATATACATTTTCAGGTGTTATAAAAATGAAATGTTGTCAATTAAGGATTTTTTATGAATAAGGCTGTTATTGTTTATAGTAAGTAGGTATAGCGTCAGAGCCATATCGCGTGCGAGCACCGTCGTTGCCGGGCTACCGCTTCGTCGATATGGCTGTGCTGCGGTAGCTCTTCGTTTAAACCTTGAGCCACTCAAGGTTTAAGTCGCGAATTTAAGTTAAATTGTCTTTCGTTTGTTGCAAGTAACCAGTACAGTCGAGTGCGTTAATATAGATACAGCCACCTAATCTAACTAATAATTATAAATGCGAAAGTATGGATGGATGGATGGATGTTTGTTTGTTACTCAATCACGCCAGAACGGTCCAACGAATCTGGATGAAATTCGGCACATAGATAGAAAAAAGTCTGGAATAGCACATAGGCTACTTTTTATCCCGGAAAATTCCCGCGGGATAACGATAAACATGTAAAAGAGGGGACAAACTTATGCATTCATAATACTAGTAGCATTTTTAATTTCATTATATTACGAAATTTTAATTTTAATTGTTAATTTAGTTTAGATTTTGATGTTAACAGTCTTTAATGAGCTAACTGGCCTGAAATAAATCATTTTTATTCCCGATTGCGAATCGAAGTCGGGACTTGAAAAATCGTACACACACTACGCTATCCAGTAGTCCGTATGAGCGTATATAGGTATTTAGTAGTCAAACTTAGTGCATTTGCCTACTCCATTTAGAACATAGTCGTTACGGTTATGGCCTGCACTAAACCAACCGACGAGTGTACATAAGTGGTTATGTGCTACGCCGTAGAGCATCTACGCGGCTACGCGGCCGCTACGCGCTACGAGCTATTTGTTTAGCGATATTATTATTACTATTGCTACAGCGTGACCAAGTTACTATACAAGGTATAGATAAAGTATAGTATGTTACATTATATGGGGACTGAAATAACTACCAATTGATCAGAAAATTCGCCAGCTGTCGTGGTGGAAAGGACGGCAGAAGTGAAAACAGTAGCTTAGATTCGATTTTAATGTTGTAACCTCCATGACGCTCAAGACGCGTACCGTACTGCCCGCTTACAAAAAAAGTGCGTATTATCTATATTTTAAACTCTCCCTCCGTCTTACGCCTGACGCGAGTTTAACATTTTTTACCCATCCCAAAAAGTGCTCAGCGAAGCTAAAGCAGTTTTGACTTCAAAAAGACTGCTCATTTCAATTAAGAGTGTGACTGAGTTCATTAATCTCACTACTTGTAAATAAATACCTACATTAATAAATCACGTCTTTATCCCTTACGGGGAAGACAGAGCCTAAGGTAACAAGACTTAAAGGCCACGTTTACCATGATACCGGGCGTATAAAAAAAAACCGGCCAAGTGCGAGTCGGACTCGCGCACCGAGGGCTCCGTACCATTATCTATAAATATCCATAAACCAGTGTAAGCAGAGCCCTGCTCCAAAGCAAAATGTATGTACGCAGTGTGGGGTGATTTTATATTGGTCACAGATATATACAGACATACATACATATTTACGGTTTTCGCAATTATTCCTTAATCTGTGCTGTAAGACCTACCTTCATACCAAATTTCAACATTCTGCGTTCACGGGAAGTGCCCTGTAGGTTTTGATTCCCTTGAGAGTCGAAAATTTGCGGAAATTTGCGGCATAAACGGCTGTATCTTTTGATTGCGTTGGCTTAGAAGTTTGATTTTTTCACAGCTCCAAGGGGCAGTGGACTTGAGTATTTAGAGTAGCAGTGACAACTACACACGTGCACACTCGCGCAAAAAGAAAAAAATCTTTTTCATTTATTTTTTGATTCATTTTGTCCCGCCCTTGACGCTCACTTTGAGCGTCGATCAAAATCTGGCAATATTTATGTCGACTACTAGGAGTTCGACTATGACTCAAAAATTCTGAAAAACATTTACAGGGCTATTCAGACAGACTAGCCCAAACAATGCTGAAATTACAAGAGGCCCTGTATTGATGTATTTGAAAGATACAATCTGTACCAGACGCACGGTCTTAACACCCTTCATTTTAAATCAATGAGCAAGCAGTTTAAAGCCTTCAGATCGAGAGCTGTTCGCGGCTGACGCAGCCTAGGGTTAAGCCCTCGAGTGGCGTGAAGAGGCCTATTGACTATCGGGGCGGACGTGGCCTATCTTGATAAATTCATATTCTAAAGGGTACAAAGATCTGCTTGCACATTTATTCTATTATGAGAGCTGGATTAGATGCCTTCGGAATCTTTTTGAATAGAGAGTTAAGTGCACGGTGTCTTGAGTTGTGCTGAGCGTCTAGTGTATGTAGTTGGACATTTTTACTCGTACATGCTCTTCGAATGATTTCGCAAAGGCCATTATGTTTTTATTGTGTTAGGGACGCATGATTTTAATGGTAAATTATTTTTCATCTCTCATACTCTGAAAGTAGGTCATTGATTATCTGGATATATGGTTGAAAGTGACTCATCGCGACCCTTGGGTTGAAAGTATTTTTTTTTTCTAGCTAATCCAAATGAGGCACATAGCAATGGAAATACGTATACAGCCATGTAATCTATGTTTAAAGGACTAATCTATACTAATAGTTCCTTTTTAATTGTAAAAGACAAAATAATCTTAAATAACATTCCCGCTATATTTTGATAGCGACCTCCGTGTCTGCAAGTTTAAAAAAAAAAACTAGCTGGCAGGCATTGGTGCGTAACATATATTAAGTGCGACCGTGCCACGTTAGTGAAATATGTCATAATACCTTCTTTTAATTTCCTCATATTCGAAATGAAAAGTAGAGTGTTAAACTCGGATGAAATTACCCATTTTACCCTCGAACCATTGGTGCCCTCACTTCGTTCGGGCACCAGAAATATCTCAGGTGAAATGGGTGTATTTCAACCCTTGTTTATCAATCTACTATTCTCCTTTTTAATGGTGTTTTGATAGCAATGAAATGACAATATTTATTAGGTATACAAGTTTATATTTTTGACGTGACAACGTCTTATAAATTGGTTTGCCGGGTGACACTTCAAGAAACTGCGTTACGCTCCGCTCACGTTATGCGCTCACAATGAGAGCGAGTGAGAGGCACGCGGGCATGGTTAGCCCGCCTAAGAGCGAGAGAGACAGACATAAAAAGTGAAAGGCACGCGTCCCTTCCACTCGAGCACAGTTAGCCCGCCTAAGAGCGAGAGAGAGAGAGTGAGAGAGATAGGCATACACACCGGTAAGGCCCGATCATTAGAACACAGAAAAATTCGAAAAGTAAAGCTATGGCCGGGAATTGAACCCGGATCCTCATCGTTATCATCATGAGCTTTACCTTTCGGATTTCTCTATGTCTTATTATCAGTGTCGTTTAGAAATTTAATTTCTAACTGGTAAAAAAATATATAAAATCAAGAAGTAAAATTATTGATTCCTTTGATAGTAGGTACCTGCCTCACCATGACGTCCTAATTCCGACTCAGTTCAAGTTTTAGCTGTCACTTTTAGTATGAATCTGACAGCGAGCGGACCTAAACTGAAACGCATTAAGACGTCATGGTAAGGCCCCAGTACGTACGTTCCAAAAATATACATTTACAATAATACACAGATTATAATTTGCAGGAGTTTCAGATCGACTAATCCAACGAGTATGAATTATATTTATATCGTTAATGATAAGTAGATAACTTGCTGAAAGTACCGTGAACATTCATTAAATGGGAACCGTTTTTAATGTCATTAACTTAGGAATAAGTAGATATAAGTCGTATTCGCTGATTAAAAGCAGACAGACAGACGGCCATTAGCGAGTCATATAAGTAGAAGAATAGGCGAGGTGTGAGAACGAGAACAAATTCGCTGGTAGTTTTACGAGACGCCCAACGGCTGAAACTCGAATTATACTCACTTTAAATTCATTTTACACAAAATCACGTCTATCCCATACGGGGTAGATAGAGCCTAAGGTACACATCTAACTAATATTATAAATGCGAAAGTATGGATGGATGGATGGATGGATGTTTGTTACTCAATCACGCCAGAACGGCCCAACGGATCTGGATGAAATTCGGCACATAGATAGAGAATAGTCGTAGGCTACTTTTTATCCCGGAAAATTGCGTAGTTCCCGCGGGATAGCGATAAACGAATTCTTTGCAGACGAAGTCGCTGGCAACAGCTAGTACATACATAAATACCGTCACGCCTCTTTCCCACAGGGGTAGGCAGAGACTACTTTGTTCCACTTGCTACGATCCTGACATAGCTCTCGCTTTATCCACATTCATCAATCTCTAGCCTAAGGTAACAAGAGTAAAGGTCACGTTTAGCATGATTGTGGGCGTATAGGTGGAAAGGGGAATCAAAATAGTGATGGGTTGCTAGCATCGCCTATAACACGCGAGCCTTACATATCTTGAATGAGGTGGCCGAAAAGACTGACCTATTCTTATGTTCGCTGTGTGAATTCACTAAAGTGACTTTTTATGTTTTATGTTATAGTAATGTATAAATTCTTTTTGTTCTTTTTTAAGTAAGTTAAGCAAATGTAATGTAATTAAGTTGGCACACTATTGCATTGGGTCTCCTGTAATGATAGTGTTATGTTTTTTAATAAATAAATAAATAAAAAACATGATTCCTATGATTTTCGCCCATCTTTTACCATCTGCGCGGGAAGAGAAGCAACTGGTACATTCTATGTTTCTTCTTTACTCCCAGATCAGCATGAAATAAATTCATTTTACAGTAACGCTTTGTTAACGATGGGCTTTTACGGTTTCGTACTTCTGAAGGGAAAAGAGTATCAGCTGTATTCTACATTTATCGAAAGGCATTTTTGGCACAAATTGTTTTTTTTTTGACGTGACAACGTCTTATAAATTGGTTTGCCGGGGTGACACTTCAAGAAACTGCGTTACGCTCCGCTCACGTTATGCGCTCACAATGAGAGCGAGTGAGAGGCACGCGGGCATGGTTAGCCCGCCTAAGAGCGAGAGAGACAGACATAAAAAGTGAAAGGCACGCGTCCCTTCCACTCGAGCACAGTTAGCCCGCCTAAGAGCGAGAGAGACAGAGCGAGAGAGAGAGAGTGAGAGAGATAGGCATACACACCGGTTCATGTCTTGCGCTTCTATTTCGCTTAGGCGCCTGCATACAAGTTTACACGTCCTTCTTCCTACTATACGAATGAATATTCACATTAAAATTATTTTACCACTCAAAGTCGTTGTCACGTAAAACTTTCGCCCGTATACCGACTTTACAGGCAACCAATTTTTTATTTTATTTATGGTAGGTAAATGCCCACTAGACTGTGCCATACTATGACCGTAACCGACACCCAGTACACCTTGCCTTGTCGCTTTAATACGATTAGACAAAGCAAGGTATACTAGTGACGGTTACGGTCACAGCCTCTTATTCATAAACGCTCTATAGGCTTTTGCTAACTCAGCAATAGTTTGTCCTTATCTGTGAAAGGTAAATGTTAAAGTGACAGATAAGGACAAACGATTGCCAAATTAGAAGAAGCCTATATGTATAGCTTTTATGAACATGGCGCACTTCGACGAACCGTCTGTCCTTCCATCCCCAACATCTTGATGGTTGGCAGTCAAGTACCGTGCGTTTTAAACGCAATTTCCTTCCTTGTACGACGAAGATATGGAACCAACTTCCTGCTGCAACATTCCCTGAGCGGTCAAACTTAGGGATCTTTAAAAAGCGAGCCTTTCTCTTCTTGAAAGGGTCGGCAACGCACCTGTGATTCCCCACGTCTTGCAGGTGTCTGCTCTGCGTCTGCTCGTTTTCCCCCTCTTATACAGGATGTATCAGATACCCCCTAACAATAATCCATCGGGTTATATATAACCATAGCTATAGAAGCTAAAAAAAATATTACAAAAAAAATTGGAGTTAATTTTTTTATATTTTCTATAGGAATGGTAGTATTAACTGTAATAATTCCTATAGAAAATATAATTTTTTTTTTATATTTTTTTTAGTTTCTATAGCTATGGTTATATTATACCCCAGTTGATTATTGTTAGGGGCTATCTGATACACCCTGTATAAAAAAAAAAAATAGGTGTCAGATCGAGTGTGTTTCGAGCGCCAGTGGTGTCACCCCGCGGCCGATGAACGAATTAAAGCAAAGAATGTTGATATGCGCCCGTATGAGTCAAGTCGCGCCGAGGGGGGCTCTAATAGTCTCAGATAACTGCTCTAAAAGAGGTAAAACTCCTCCAGTTTATTACTACACTAGCTTCTGCGCGCGACTTCGTATATTTAATTCTCGCGGACGACGTTGCAGGAAACAGCTAGTAGGTAAGATTTTTTACATAATAAGGTCTTTTCATTCTTAACTGTTCTATTTGGTAAACAAAATTCTAACCTCAATATACAAAATTTTGTAAACAATAAGGTGTATTATGTTATCAAATAAACCTGAGGCAATATTTTGTACATAATTTTGCTGATATTTTCCAGTTACTTTATTTACGATGAAATAGTTTAAAAACCGGCCAAATGCGAGTCGGACTCGCGCACCGAGGGTTCCGTATAAATATCTATAAACCAGTGTAAGCAGAGCCCTGCTCCAAAGCAAAATGTACGCAATGTGGGGTCACTTTATTTTGGTCATTGATATAATTATATATACAGACACATACATACATATTTACGGTTTTCGCAATTATTCCTTAATTTGTGCTATAAGACCTACCTTCATACCAAATTTCAAGATTCTGCGTTCACGGGAAGTACCTTGTAGGTTTTGATTCCCTTGAGAGTCGAAAATTTGCGGAAATTTGCAGCATGAACGGCTGTATCTTTTGATTGCGTTGGCTCAGAAGTTTAATTTTTTCACAGCTCCAAGGGGCAGTAGACCTGAGTATTTGATATAAATTTCAGCTTGATACCTCTACGCGTTCCTGACAAAAAGGGGCTTGGCAGACGGACGGACGGACGGACGGACAACAAAGTGATCCGATAAGGGATCCGTTTTTTCCTTTTGAGGTACCATCAGCCAAATATGTGGTCTACCACCCTAAGGTTAAAATTCCTTTGCACGTCGCAATATATAACGTCGATAAGACAGGCTGTCAACTTGATTGTTCGACTTTAGCGACATTTTCATTTGATAGGAATTTGGATGAAAAGTGGTAGACCACTTATTTGGGCGACCGTACGGAACCCCAAAAATAACAAAAATGAAACGTTTTGGGGTTAGAATTTTGTTTACCAAATAGGACAGTTAAGAATGAAAGACTATCTAAGAATGAAAGACTATCTAAGAATGAAAGTCTATCTAAAATGAAAGACTATCTAAGAATGAAAGACTATCTAAGAATGAAAGTCTATCCCTTACGGAGTAGACAGAGCAAGTAACAACTTAAATCCACGTTTAGCATGATTGTGGGCGTATAAGAAAGGGGTATCAAAATAGTGATGGGTTGCTATCATCGCCTATGACATTCTTCTTAAGATTTCCGCCCGTTCCCTCGATGTACTTTTACCATGCGCGGGAAGAGCAACTTGATACCTTTCTATGTTTTTTCCTTACTCCCAAACCAGCGTGGAAGAAGTTTGTGAGGTTGTAGAGTAATCTCTGGATTATACTGAACCGATTTTGAAATAGTACATTACTGCAGAGGCCGGAAAAGAAAGGCTTGCAGGCTGAGTAATGTATATAGACGTGTCATAGGCTATGTTTCGATCAGCGCGGACGAAGTCGCGGGCGAAAGCTAGTAGGTAATCCTACTAATCTAACTAATCTAATCTAATCTGACCTAACTAATATTATAAATAGTTACGCTTCATTTATTCACTTGACTAACTTATAAATCACGATTATTTACCTGAACAGTGTTATTATAAATTCGAAAGTAGGGATGGATGGATGGATGGATGTTTGTTTGTTACTCGATCACGCCAGAACGGCCCAACGGATCTGGATGAAATTCGGCACATAGATACAGAAAAGTCTGGAATAGCACATAGGTTACTTTTATCCCGGAAAATTGCGTAGTTCCCGCGGGATAGCGATAAACGAATTCTTTGCAGACGAAGTCGCTGGCAACAGCTAGTAATATTATAAATGCGAAGGTTTGTGAGGATGGATGGATGTGACGATGTGAGTGTGTATGTTTGTTCCTTTTTTACGCTGAAACAACTGGACGGATTTGGATCAAATTTGGAACGGAGTTAGCTGGTATCCTAGATTAACACATAGGCTACTTTTTATCCTGGAAAATTTCAATGTTCCCGCGGTATAAACATGTCAATTGCTGATTCTACGCGGACAAAGCTGAAGCTAGTATTTTTATACTGTTTCAATATGTCACGCCACAACCCAAAAGCGTGCTAGTTTGATAGTTCTCGTGTTACCGAGCTTCGCCCTCGATATGATCCGGCACTTCACGCTGTGCGCGGCTGACTGACGGCTTGGCAGCCGGCGCCCGCGCAGGTTGCTTTACAAATTATAAAACGTAATTTAGTATGCTGTGTATTGTTCTAGACGGTTTCGGGTTTAGCCCCGATTTGAAGTGCGTTTATTTTAAATTTCTAAACGACACTGAAAATTGGAACACATGGAAAAATATGAAAAGTAAAGCTATGGCCGGGAATCCGTGAGGTCTTATTGTTTGTGGCATAAAAATTAAAAATAAAGGCATATTGTTTTTACGTCTTGTTAACATAATATATAATTATGTCCTTGACTGTACCGTATCTCTTTTTATACATACGTATCTGTGTATCGAATGTGCGTAAATAAATGTTTCTCTTCCCTCTCTCTGTTGCAAACGGCGTAATTCTGTTACGCAATTAGGGCGTTGAGTTACGCGCGTAACTCGTCGCTTCCGCAGAGTATTACGCTTACGTATATTTACGGGCCTCTGTTAGAGGCACCGTTAGTCGCTGGCTTTATGTCTGTCTGTACCTGGAACAACATATACAATCATTAGTGATAGGTTCGTATATGTGTGATACACACACACACACCCACACAAAAGCACATCTTTATCCCTTACATGAGCTTTTTTTAGAAGCAATTGGTACATTCTATGTTTTTAGGGTTCCTTCCTAAAAGGAAAAAACGGAACCCTTATAGGATCACTTTGTTGTCCGTCCGTCCGTCCGTCCGTCTGTCAAGACCCTTTTTCTCATGAACGCGTGGAGGTATCAAGCTGAAATTTATATCAAATACTCAAGTCTACTGCCTCTTGGAGCTGTGAAAAATCAAACTTCTAAGCCAACGCAATCAAAAGATACAGCCGTTTATGCCGCAAATTTCCGCAACTCTCAAGGGAATCAAAACCTACAGGGTACCTACTTCCCATGAACGCAGAATCTTGAAATTTGGTATGAAGATAGGTCTTATAGCACAGATTAAGGAATAATTGCGAAAACCGTAAATATGTACGTATGTCTGTATATATCAGAGACCAATATAAAGTGACCCCACACTGCGTACATTTTGCTTTGGAGCAGGGCTCTGCTTACACTGGTTTATAGATATTTATAGATAATGATACGGAACCCTCGGTGCTAACCTTAAACCTCTTGAATCACTCTACCTGTTCATGAAAATCGTATTAAAATCCGTCGCATAGTTTAAAAGATCTAAACGTCTACAGACGGAGCGACATTGTTATATACTACGTAATATTACATATAGACCAAGTTATTTCTAGCCCAACGGAATAATAAATAAACCGTTCGTCATCTAAAGATGTCTCGATAGCAAATAGATAGTCGAAATGTGGAGCGGATGCGCTGAATTAACTGCGGAGATCCGGCGGAGATATTAGCGTAGCGTAATACTTAATACTAGTAAGGTAGCTCGTGAAAAAGCCGTGGTAGCCTAGTGGTTTGACCTCGCCTCTCAAGCAGAGGATCGCGGGTTAGAATCCCGGGCATGACAACATTTCATATTTCTGAGCCTATAATATTAATGGTTCTCTGTATTTTGTTTGAAAACATGAACATGCTGACAGTTTAATTTTTTCGCTAGGGCTTGTATTTAATTTACAATTAATTTATTAATTTGTGCTTATTCTAAAAGGGCGTAACTCCGATACTATCACAGAATACACACTTATCCCTTTGTCTTTTCTCTATAGAAAAAAAACTGACGTTAATTTCAAATTGTCAATGTCAGGCCTTATTCTCCAATATTCGATTTTCGAGGTTCGCTTCGTGCTGTTCCGCTCATACAAATAGTCATTATCTTGAGAGTGAGAGTGAAGGTATGCAACGAACTTCGAAAATAGAATTTCAGAGTTGCCCCCCTTGTACTTTGAAGTTGTCAAAAATACAAAATTATGATCGTTTATTTTTTCTTGTAAAAAAACAAAGGGGTTTCACCTATCCTGTGGTAGTTTTGGTAAAATTAGGACATATTTTTAATTATTTTTATTTTTTATAATAAGCGATATTAAAATTATATAAACATATGCAGTGATCTGGAGGCAAAATGCTTTCGAACCATATATACATTTTCAGGTGTTATAAAAATGAAATGTTGTCAATTTTCGGAATTTAAATGCGAAATTACGTTTGAAATTTGCCAGCTTTTTGGTGAAGGAAACCATAGCCCCTCATTCTGAGCCAGAGAGAGATGGGAAAACGAGCATGCGGGTTGCCTGATGGAAAGCAGTCACTGCTGACCATGGATACTCATAACATATTAAAGGTGTTAGGGGTTATTGGGTATTTTGCCAGCTCTTTAAGAAAAGACTCGTGTTAGGAACGGACCTTTTCTGCATTGTGCGCCAACTCCGACCGTTGGCACTTAGCGACGTGACAGTGCGCCCACTATTAAAAATGATTACGCTATGTCAGTTTGATTTGAATTAAATGATATAAAATTGAAGTATTATTTTTAGAAAGAATTGCTTTGATCGAGTCACGTTCAAAGAGCCAGGATATTGTTACTCTAAGGCCGGGGTAGAAACAGGTAAACTAAGTACGTAAGTACGTGGAATATGACGATTATTCTGGCAGCGAGCAACGCCGGGGCGGATCGCTAGTTTTATAGAAAACTAGCTTCTGCCCGCGACTTCGTCTGAGTCGAATTATACATATAAACCTTCCTCTTGAATCACTCTACGAGTATCTATTAAAAAATACTTTACCGCATTAAAATCCGTTGCGTATCTAACTATCTAATCTAACTAATATTATAAATGCGAAAGTATGGATGGATGGATGGATGGATGGATGGATGGATGGATGTTTGTTTGTTTGTTACTCAATCACGCTAGAACGGCCCAACGGATCTGGATGGAATTCGGCACATATCTGAAAAGTCTGGAATAGCACATAGGCTACTTTTTATCCCGGAAAATTGCGCAGTTCCCTCGGAATAGCGATAAACGAATTCTTTGCAGACGAAGTCGCTGGCAACAGCTAGTAATATTATAAATGCGAAAGTATGGATGGATGGATGGATGTTTGTTTGTTACTCAATCACGCCAGAACGGCCCAACGGATCTGGATGAAATTTGGCACATGGATAGAGAAAAGTCTGGAATAGCACATAGGCTACTTTTTATCCCGGAAAATTGCTTAGTACCCGCGGGATAGCGATAAACGAATTCTTTGCAGACGAAGTCGCTGGCAACTGCTAGTTAACCTTCCTCTTGAATCACTCTATTAAAAAATACCGCATCAAAATTCGTTGCGTGTGGTTTTAAGGATCTAACTAAGCATACATGGGGACAGACAGACAGACAAATTCGAGCGTTTAATTAGATAGTAAGGCAGAGCTAGTTCAGGCCTCGGTGCGAGGACAGTGCGACGGACAGACAGACGGCGTCCGTCCAAGCCCACATTAATTGGGGTGTATAATTAGCCCGCTGTAAATCAGAGCACCTGCTGCTACAGTCGCCGAGATAAACGCGTCACGTATAACTAATGTGTGGACGACTGTACGCCACTCGAGGCGATATCTGTATTCGATACACACCATACCGTCACGCCTCTTTCCCATATGCCATGCCCAGCAATGTATCGAGGAGCAGTTATCAAAGTTGCGAAATTTTCTAGTGGCATGTTCTTAGTTTAAATTTATTAATCACTAGCTGTTGCCAGCGACTTCGTCTGCAAAGAATTCGTTTATCGCTATCCCGCGGGAACTACGCAATTTTCCGTGATAAAAGTAGCCTATGTGCTATTCCAGACTTTTCTCTATCTATGTGCCGAATTTCATCCAGATCCGTTGGGCCGTTCTGGCGTGATTGAGTAACAAAAAACAAACATCTATCCATCCATCCATCCATCCATACTTTCGCATTTATAATATTATAGTTAGATAGTTAGACTAGGTCCTGCCCGCAATTCCGTACGCGATGATTAGATTAGATTAGATTAGATTATTTATTCATTCAATATAAAATTACATCATAAATTGTACAATGTCAAGTTACGAGAACTTATATTGAAATCGTCAAAGAACAAGTAAAATTAAATTAAAAATAATTGGATGTCAATAATAAATAAATAAGCAACAAATAATTACATTTTACTTATGAAAAATAAAAAATCAAATAAGTAATTTATAACAATAATAATGTCACCCAACAGGGTTCGTCCAATTAAAAATGTAATTAAAATAATTAGGAAAAGAATGTCAAATAAAATAAGAATTAATATCAAGATGAATTTGCTTCTCGCTATCCCGCGGGAACTTTGCAATTTTACCGGGAAAAACTATCCTATGTCCTGCCCCGGGACTTTGTATCAATTTTCATTCAAATCGGTCCAGTGGTTTAAGCGTGAAAGGGTAACAGACAGATAGACAGTTACTTTCGCATTTATAATATTGAGTAGGGATGTGAGGGGGGAGGGGGGGTCCGAGATTCGACCTTTCGCGGTCCGCGTCTTTCCGGCCGTGTGGCTCCTGTAGGCTTATTGTCTAACTCGCTCACGATCGCCATCGTGTTCATTTTGACAGTTCATGTATGGGCTGACAATTGGCATCGGAATCAGCTAGCTGTCACATTCATACGAGAACTGTCAAAATGGACACGATGGCGATTGCGAGCGAGTTAGACAATAAGCCTATAGCTTCAAAGCTGAAAGCACTAACCCAGTCCGAGTGTACTTGATGTTATCATATCGCGTTGGTTTATTCCTGTCCGTCTGCAGCGCGCTAGCTCCCGAACTGACGGCGATGGCTTCGTTTGATTAACCTGGCCCGATCGATCATCGAGCTACTTTTACTATTAACGAATGCGCAGTAACTAATTAAACTCATTTGTCACCGTTTCATTTTTGCGAAGACACAACACTGATGACCTACACACATCAAAAATGTCTAGGTATATTTTATATCCCTACACAAATTTGATCTTTTTACGCGGTAGTACAATGCCTAGGTATATTGAAATTTTCAAAATTGACTAGGTATAAAATATACCTAGACATTTTTAATGAGTGTAGGTTTCTTGTCTGTGTTTTTTGTCTCTCTTCTATAAAATTGTGTGTATGCTCTTATATTTCTGTGTCTTGCAAAAAGGAATAAGCGTCTTCTTTTTTCTTTCTTACCTATACTTGGAAAAATACGGACACCCAACACTTCCGTGCCACAGAACTGCAGCAGTTATTCCAGCCAGTGCCAATCGATATTAATTAAATTTTTCTTATTTGTTTTTTATTTTTCTTTTATTTGTGGTAATAAAAATTTATTCTATTCTATTACTACTACTAGCTGTTGCCCGTAACTCCGTGTGCGCAGAATCCGCTTATAGCTTTCCCGCAGGAACTACACTATTTTCAGGGATAAAACTATCCTGAAAGTATCTCTGTACCTTTTTTTACCCAGACAGTTACTGTCGCATTTGGGTCACATTGAAAACCAGCGCTGTGGCCGCACCATCACGCTGAATGTGACCCTTTTGGCAATATTCCGCACTTATTTGTCATTTGTTTATGTTTACTAAGATGTTTCTCTTCTTGTTTTCTTCTTATTCAGGCTTTTTCTATCCTCTGTTGGATGTAACCCTCTCCTAATCTCCTCCACTATGTCTGGACGGAGTGGAGGAGATTAAGATGTTTATTTTTAATTTATTTTTTATGTTGTGTCGAATTTTTTGTCAATAAATGTTTTTCTTCTTCATTTATAATGTTAGTAGGGATGTGTCCAATACCTAATAGGGCGTAGAACGAAAGTGCATATCCCCGTCATTCCGTTTTCGTATTTCGAAACGGTTTTCCCGACTCAGGTTCTATTGTAACCTCCATACTCCCATAACTCAATTCCAGTTTTGTTATAAAATGATTATGGTATCTTTTGTCTCGCGCCACCCGACAAACGGTCCCATAAATCATAGTGGATGGAATGCCCATTGTACAAGCCATTTATGGCATAATTCAATTAATTAATGTCAATTTGGTATTGTAAATGTATAATTTAGTGGGTAACTGTTAAGAATGTGTCCGGCGAATGGCGGGAAAATTTATTACATTGGAAAACGTATAATAATTAGGTTTTTGGGTGGTAGGAGTAGCACCGTCTACTGTTTAGACTTGCAGGGGCCTTGCCATGACGTCCTAATTCCGACTCAGTTCAAGTTTCAGCTGTCATTTTTAGTATGGATCTGACAGCGAGCGAATCATTAAGACTTCATGGTAACCCGCTTCTCTTTTCCAAAATGATGTGGGGAATGTGGTCACCATTCGTACACATACCTTATCGTTGAAAAATAGCTATAGTCTGGCAGATAAATCACTGCAGCCAGATGACACTTTCAGTGTTGTCAGTTTTTGGCGAATATTAAATAGTGATGTGACTTAGTGAGTGAATGAAAGGTTGAACGATATAATGAAATTCATTTTCGTCATTTATGTTGAAATAGTGAATTTTCAAAGCGAATTTTAATAAAATTATTTGTTCAATAAGGTTTTTTGTGTGTTTTCTAGTTAGTAGTAGTGTAAGAGCGCGATTTGGAAGCATGTCAAATCAGTTACCAGTTTTCAACTCATTCCCCATTTTGCCATAAATGAAACAACTATGATCTCATTAATATTTTTTCTATCTCTGTACTTTACTTAAAAACTTAAATTATTCCGAATCAGCGGACCAAGCCTTTAAAGTTTTGAGTTTGGTTGCAGTTCGGAGTGGAAATGCAAAAGTCGTTTTTGTTCATTAATATGAATGAACCTTGAACCCATCAAAAGTATCGTGTTTAATTTAAAATATACTAAACTAAGAATGTGACATTCATAAAATATTTCGTTCGTTCAATAATCAAATCATTCATTACGTGACCTTAGTCGAGCACTAGTGAAATAAATGTGGTACCATTATTTCGTAAAATGACATTTGGAAGTGTCATCTGGCTGCAGTGGTTTAGCTGCCAGACTATATAACCCATTATGTCAAAACTACTATGTCTACTACTGTCATTACTATTATGTCAAAACATTTTGACATAATATTTTCGGACTTTTTTGTAACAAACTACAATATATTCGTTACACTTTACACTTAGGTACATAAAGTAGCTAAATTTGACAATTAAATGAAAAATAAAAAATTAAATCTAAAAAGTGTACGAATGATGACCGCTTTCCGCCATACATAAGGCATATTTGGCATGAATTATTTGTTCATTAGTTTTTGCTCTTACAATATTAAGTACCTATTTTTTACGTGGGGTTTTTTTATTATTTAATAGTTATTATTACGAGATGTAGGATACTACAATATTTTTGGCATCTTCAGCTAACAGCGGGAAGTGCTCTCGTAATGGGGAGCACCCATTAATAACCTTTTTACAGCCTCCAGCGCCGCCATGCTGTGAGTTATGGAACTCTCTTTGTTTGTCTGTCCCGCTATTGACTTATTATTTTATTCTTCTGTCTCTACACTACGCTATACACAAAGTACATACAATTCTGGAAAAGGGAATAGGCAAAATAACATACACAAATACATAATGTACAAGATTTCTCAAAAATATTATATCTTAGCAGGTGGCAGCACTTAAATTGTTGATTCATTTAGTCCCGCCCTTGACGCTTCACTTTGAACATCAATCAATGTATGGAAATATTTTATCCACTATGATTCAAAAATCCTAAAAAACATTAACAATGCTGAAATAATCCAGAACAATTTTAAGAGACATTATAAACGGGATATGAACCGCGATTACCTTTATTGAGCTCCTGTTCAATACGTCCCGTCTAATATTTCGAATGAACTTTACCGTGAATCGTTGAAAACTCTTAATTTTAAGAGACCATTGTATATTAAACACGTGATCCCTTACGGAGTAGATAGAGCCTAGAGTAGTAAGATCAAGGCCCCGTTCAGCGTGATTGCGGGCGTGTGGGAAGGGAAATCAAAGTAGCGATGGGTTGCCGCATCGCATAACAAGATTGGAAATTGGAAGGGAAGCTACAGCTAGAAATAAGTCTCAGCTACACTTGAATAAAAAATAAAAAAAGCGACGGGTAGCACTCCGAGAGCGCCGGCAGAAGTGAAAACAGCAGCTTAGATTAGATTTAAATGTAAACTCCATGGAGCTCAAGACGCGTACCGTACTGGCCGCTTACAAAAAAAACGTACGTATTATCTATATTGACAGACCTCTAACAATGTTCTGATGCCCTAGTACTTTTGCTCCACGACTCAACAAAAAAACACTTCAAAAATCGAACGCGATTCATTCATATTTCAAAATAAGCTCTTAGAGGATCCTGATATCCTGGTACTTAAACTCTCCCTCCGTCTTACGTCTGTCGCGAAATTATCATTTTTTACCCATCCCAAAAAGCGCATCGCTACTAAAGAAGTTTTCACATCAAAAATCTTCTAAATTCTTCAATGTAAAGCCATTTCTGTAAGTATCCGCCATTTTGGATTCCGCATTGACCGAATCTATTACAATACTACCCCATGCGTTGCCGAGCACAATCGGGAGAGTTCTTTGTGCGGAAGATAGATGGCTCTGTCTGAATTTTAATCTCGTGCTGTATTTTGAATGAACCAATCTGTGAACCTTTGGAGCAGGGTCGTGGGGATTTCTTTAATGTTAAAAAATTACACGGCTGGTAGAAATTGTGTTGCTGTAGGATAGACGAAGTAAGGCTAAGTTATCAGACACTTCAAATTCAAATTGAGAGCGACCGAAAAACTGTAGGCTTATTGCCTAACTCGCTCGCAATCACCATCGTGTTCATTTTGACAGTTCTTGTATGAATGTGACAGCTAGCTGATTCTGATGCCAATTGTCAGCCCATAAATGAACTGTCAAAATGAACGCGATGGCGATTGCGAGCGAATTAAACAATAAGCCTACTGGTATGTCTTTTTCTATTTCAACATTGGCGGAACACCGATTATATCGATATACCTATACCCCTTTTTAAACCAACTTAGTGCGTCACTTACCACGCATAAAGAAGGCGTGCACTTAGCCTAAATACAATGAAAATGGTTGCCAAGTAGCTGGTATATTCTGTGTATTTCCTTTGCTCATAGTCTGGATGGTTTTTGTTACTTGGTTCTTATTTCATCACACTCAATGGTTACTTCTCTATAGGTGCATACGTGCATAGAGTAAACAGTTTGGTCCAAACAGCAGATGAATGACAAGATCTACCGTTAAACTGACCAAAACAATTTTCTCGGCCAATTTAAAATATAGGGAGAGATGCAAATCGAAACAGCACTATTTTCTTTTCTCATGACATGTGTTTGCGTCTATATCTTCACCGTCTGTAAACCGATTTTGATAATATCTTTTTCGTTTGATAGTGTATTATTTCAATAATGTTTCTGTATAAAAAATTCTCCAAATCAATTCTCTAATTACAATGCAGCACTTAATTATAGTTGCTTAAAGTTTCGGTGTTAATTAAAAGTAATTTGCAGCTGTCAATTTTTTTTAAACAAGGCACAATGCGCTAAAGGCAGTGAGCCCATGCAGCCAAGCAACATAATACAGTGGTTATAATTTACGGCCAAGATGGCTGGCGAAGCGCCAACGCCGCTGGTTTACGGCCTTCGAGCCCGGTAATGCCCAAGTTTCAGTTATAATTTTAAGGTATTTACTTCTTAGAGTTGGTTATGCTTATTTCTCTGAGGAAAAGAGACTAATTAGGAACCAAAGGCACTTCCTTTTTTGCAAGAATTAGGAACATTTAGATAGGAAGAGGAAAAAGGTCAGATAGCTTATTACGTAACTCGCTCGCAATCGCCATCGTGTTCATTTTGACAGTTCTTGTATGAATGTGACAGCTAGCTGATTCCGATGCCAATTGTCAGCCCATACATGAACTGTCAAAATGAACACGATGGCGATTGCGAGCGAGTTACGTATTAAGCCTGCTGGTCAGGAGTATCCTAAACCGACGAGCATGTATGAAGAGATTGATGAATGTGGATGACGCGAAAGAGGTATGTCAAGATCGCAGCAAGTGGATGGAACAAAGTAGTCTCTGCCCCTGTGGGACTGCTATAACAGCAAATAATAAAAATACAATAAAATTAAGGGCAAAAGGGGATCCATACTAGAATTGGCGGGCATCCATCAGATCTACACATCACGGTTTTATTTTTAATTGGTCATTAGTTAATGCCATCAGCAGAGTCATTACTCAGCGCCAGATGGCTGTCGACGCGTGATGAATGGTCGCCGTGTCATCATAATTCAATAGAGGTTTGACGTTTTATGGAAGAACGATAGCATATAGTAAAACCATTGGAAAAAGCAGCCAAGAGCAGGGACTGCGCACCAAGGATGCTGCACAAATTCGGCAAGTGAATGAAAAAACCAGTGTTGGTAGAGTCCTGTTCCTAAGCAAAATGTTGGCAGTGTGCGGTCATTTTATATTGGTATCTTTCATAGACAGGCAGACATATAGAAATAGATTTATAGTCTTATTTCATTAGGTGTTAAAAGAGCTACATTCATACCAAATTTCAAGTTTTTAGGACAACTGGAAGTATGCACCCCCTATTTTTTGGGAGTGCTTACTGCAATTTGCATCGAAACACATTTACTATCAAATAATAAGATCAAATGAATCAAGAATTTTACGAAATGATTTTTTTATATTTATTTTTACGGTTTTTCCTCAAATCTAGAGCACAGAAAAATCCTAACCTGCCTGTTACCTGCTATGGGTGTAGGGGTAAAAAGCACGCACGGAACGATGAGTACCCGGGTTCGATTCCCGGCCACAGCGTTACTTCTCAGACTTTTCAGTATCGTTTAGAAATTGAATTTTAATTTGTTTAATAATGCAACACGATAAAATACTAGTTCGTTTGTCTGGCCTCTCTAACAAAACAACATAAAAAAAGGCCATTTCGTATATACGACTGCCAAAAGTGGTCATGACTTACTTGACCTTCTCGTGGGTCCACCACTGGGTTAGGACCTATAATGAGGCTTGCAGGATCACATGGCAGGGTGCATTCACCGTCCACACTTTCATGTATGCTTAGTTATGTTAGTGTTGATAGAGATTGAGGAATGTGGATGAAGCGAAAGAGGTATGTCAGGATCGTAGCAAGTCGAACAAAGTAGTCTCTGCCTACCCTTGTGGGAAAAAGACGTGAAGGTATGTATGTATCATTGGCGTGGCGTCAAGTATATCAGAAGGCAAGCCGAAGGGAACTTAACTAGCCTTTTCCTCTAATTCTGCACAATAAATTGCCCAACTGTCTTAAATAGGCAAGCCGGTGGGAATCGAGTTCTATGGACGCCACGCCACTGGTACCTATGTATGTATGCTTAGCTACATTCGCCGCAACGCGCAAGTAATGGTTTACTGGTATAGGATCCGTTGCGCCGCTCCGGCCGTTTGTCAGTCGCAGCTGCCGTGTTGATCGTTAGCACGGCACATTAATACGGCGGCCGAGTGCCGCTTAGTGCCGCGCCCGTTGTGACTGCATCTTAATAATAATTAAGCAACGAAGCCGGGTTTAGCAATGTGCAAGTAGCAGAACATTCTCAAAAAAACAACAATGTTTTCAGAAGTTTTCAGAAACTTTTACGTTCATTTGTAGTGAGCTCCCACAACGAAAGTTTACAGCGGGAATTTAAAAAAAACTTATTAAGTACCTATTTTTTTTTAATGCGTTTTTATTAGATAATCAATCAGTTGAAAAAAATATGTACCTATTAATAGACTGAAGAGCAAAAATAACGGTAATCTAATCTAACTAATCTAACTAATATTATAAATGCGAAAGTATGGATGGATGGATGGATGGATGGATGGATGGATGGATGGATGTTTGTTTGTTACTCAATCACGCCCGAATGACCCAACGGATCTGGATGAAATTCGGCACATACATAAAGAAAAGCCTGGAACAGCACATAGGCTACTTTATATCCCGGAAAATTGCGTAGTTCCCGCGGGATAGCGATAAACGAATTCTTTGCAGACGAAGTCGCTGGCAACAGCTAGTAATAATAATAAAGCTTTATGAAAAGTGACCCGTATTCTTCGCTCGTCAGTGTATATGCTATGAATTTCTTAACGTAATTGCATTTGTAAGGGTGGCGACCCTTAGATTATACTCGTAACGCGCGACGAACCGATACGCTACGAGCGCCCTTCTTAGTTAGTAGAAATGTAGGAAGAAAAATGTTATTTAGTAGTTTAAAATGTTTATTGGAAATGTATAATGTTATGTTAAACTGTTGTTAGGTTGAATCACTAAAAGTAACTGAGCTAAATTATCTATAAATGTTTCTCAATAGAGAGTAAAGTCGTTGTGCGCTGACAGCAATATTTACTAATTTGGGTTACACGCGCAGAGCGCCTAGAATTAATGTACGCTGACCGTACATGCTGCCAGGACAGAAAAGAGTCCTTAATAAAGTATTGCAATGTACAATGTTAGATTACACTAAAAAATTGAGAAATAATCTTCAATTCCATTAAAGTTACATGTTGTATAAATGTCCTAATTATTTAGTAAAAGTAAAAATTATATATTAAAAAGTGGGTTATGGGGCCTAGCGTAAATTGGTTTCTTCCTCCTTGGTGTCTCTGGTAAGGGTCCCAACTCTATGTCTTCTGGATTGTTCGCTGGCATTCCTTGAGGCTTATTTCTGGTTGTCTTGCTGTCGTTCTGCGATACAGTACTGGGCTCTTGGTGACAGCGTCCTTTCCCTTTGATGCAAATGAAGCCGGTTACTATTAAGCCAAGGATGATGATCAGGCCCAGGTACGATACGATGTATTGGTGCACATCGTGTTTGGTTAGATCTTTCGGTAGCTCGCTGTGTTTGCTTAACTCTTTGATTTGTCCTTGTATCTCCGTGAAGGATTGTGAATGATCTTCTGTTATTCGAGTTAAGTGTTTCAGTGGTTGGAGCTTTGTAAGATTGTTGAGGTCATATGAAAGTGGGATGTATGACGTAGGGTTAATCAACAGCTTGCTCTGATATACGGTGTCAGTTTGTATTGTCGTGTCGTCTCTTTTTATGTTGCATCCTTGACCTACGTTTATGATGCCAGTCCCGTGTATGTCTTTCGACGTCATTAAATCGCCACATATAATTCGTAGCTGGCATTCGTCACAACATACGTAGATCCATGTATTGCGTCGATGTAACCCGATCCATCCATTCGCGCAGGTAGCTGTGCTGTACTCGCACGTTCCGTTGCCATTTAGGTAGTTACCTACTAAGAAGCTTAATTCGCATGGCACGTGACTTCGGCGCATGCTATGTACTGGTTTATTAAATGTACAAATGTATTTGTTTTCTTGAAGGATAACACATGACTGTAAATCTGGATGGTCTAGCTTGATGTAAAGATCTTTTAGTATGTTCACGGCTAAGTACTCAGATGACGGTTTTATTGTTAAGGATCGGCCGTTTACTATAGTTGGCAGTGGAATTATTTTATGAAGTTGAAACTGTATATCACTTGTAAGTGGCAAGTTGACTTCCATTATGAAATAGTTGTTTGTCACTCTTGCTTTAATTAGGTGTTTCGGCAGGCGAGCCGCAATTATGCTCAGCTGTTGCAAAATCTGTTCCTGAGACAAAATGGATGCGTCTACGTTCCCTCTGTGTATATTGTTCAGTGTGTCAGCAACACTTTGCTGAGTGCGTCGTAATTTTGTTATGATAATGTTGGCCACTATTGTCATGGAGTTAAAATAGGTCATTAGAATGTCTTGCTTCGCTTTACTTTGCATTTCAGCGATGATATTGTCTGCCTGTTTAATATGTTCTTCAATCAGTTTAAATTGTTTGTTCATTGAAACTTCGTTCCGCTGCAGCATGTTGTTTTGTGACTCAATGATCGAAGTTTGGTTTTTAAACAATGTGAGTAAATGCTTCTCATTGATTCTTACGTTTTCAATGTCCTGTGTATATTGTTCTGCGAAACGGTCATCAAGGACACCAAATAAGCTATTGGCGATGTTTCCTACAGCATTGATCAGGCCTCGTTTTTTCCGTGGTAGTTGACTTTGCGGGGATTGCAGTAGGTAGTTGTTATGTTTTATATCGGCTACTTCCTGTTGTAATTCTGTTAAAATACTTTCGCAGATCCGGCGATATGTGAATCTATTGCATATGTCCTCAATATGTGTTATGTAGCTATCTATGCTAGTTATGCCTTGCCAGTATGTTGTCATGTTAAAGTATGTTAGGATTTTCCAGCTGTCGTGTATGTTTTGTAAATCGCCGATGTCGTCGTAATATATTTGTCTTTCTCTCTCAAATGGGGATATGTTAGCTGTGTGTTGATGTGTTCCTGTTATGAGGCTCACGAATGTCAATAATAGGCATAAATACTGCCATAGCGTTCCACGTTGCTTTCTCTGGGGTTTAGGATTGGGGCTGTTACTTGCAGGTGCTGGGGTTTCTTGGTGTTCTAATGGCAGTCGGATAAGTTTTGTTACTGGCCGTTTCATTTTTCCACGCTGGGTTTTTAATGAGACCACGCGAACCAAATCATCTTTCCCGGGGTGTACCTCCTCAATGCGAGCAAGAGGCCACTGAGTTGGTGCTGTATTGTCTTCCTTTATTATGACAACGTCTCCCTTTGTTAAATTTTCCGTCTGCTTGGTCCATTTGCACCTTGTTTGTAGGTGGTGTAGGTATTCTGTTGACCACCGCTTCCAAAAATCTTGGTATAGTTTAGTTGTTAATTGCCATCGTTTTATTAATGTTTTCTCCTCGGTCAAGTTTTCCTGAGTCAATGTTGTTAACGGTTGTCCGATAAGGAAATGCCCTGGCGTTAGGATGCACTCTAAATCATCTTTATCTTCAGTAAGACCAAAAAGAGGTCTTGAATTGAGACAGGCTTCTATCTGTGTTAGCAATGTGGTGAACTCTTCGAATGTAAGCTTTTGTTCCCCAAGTACTCTTTTGAGGTGGTATTTTAAAGATTTTATTCCCGATTCCCACAAACCTCCAGCTGTCGGATGGCTAGGACTATTGAAGTGCCAGTTGATCTCCAATTCAGTTAGTGACTTGTTAAAGTATTGACTTTTAAATGTAGCGTGCTCCTTCAATTGCCGGCGTAATTCTTTGTTTGCCCCTACGAAATTGGTCCCATTATCACTATGAATGTTTTTCGGGACCCCTCTTCTTGCCGCCATTCGTTTCAAAGCTGCGACAAATGTTTGAGAGCTCAAATCGCTCACGAGCTCAATATGGCCCGCCTTTGTGACCATACAAATGAACAACGCTATGTAACCTTTGGTCACCTTGATTCCTCTGCCTTTGGTTGCCTTTATCTCGACTGGGCCGGCATAGTCAACTCCACAGTTGTAAAATGGCGGTGCGGGGGCAACTCTCACCCTGGGTAGGTCACTCATTTGTTGGAATTGTTGTTTCGTAGTGAACCTTATGCATTTCACGCAGTGTCTCAGTTGTTTCTTAACAATGTTATTCCCGCCTGGAATCCAGTAACGTTGTCTTAAGTATACTTGAACTAGCCTGGGGCCTCCATGTAGGGTAGTTGCATGTGCATGTTGTATCAGTAAGTATGTCAATCTATGCTGTGGTGGAATAATTAGGGGGTACTTTGTGACCTCCGGAAGGTCAGAGTGTCTTAGTCTGCCACCGACCCTAAGTAGTCCCTGTTTGTCCAGCTGAGGGTCCAATTTTAATAAATTGCTGGTTTTGTCTACACACCCTTTGTTTGTTAACTGTTTTATTTCCTTATCAAAGCATTCATGTTGTATATGTTTTACGATTAAAAGATGCGCGCGTTGCAATTCCGGCGTCGTCAAGTGCTCATGACGTATTCCTTTACCACGTGCGTTTGTTGTGAAACGCGATACCCATGCCAATGTCCGCGCGGCTTTGGTTATAGAATTGCACCTGCTTAGTAGGTCAGTGATAATTGTTGGTTCCGGTATGTTTGTTTGTACTGTTAATATATGTTTTTTGACTTCCTCTTCAATGTTTAACTCCGCTCCATTAATAGTTTGTAGCTGTTCCTGTTTGTTAGTAAGCCATTCTGGCCCCTTCCACCACAAAGAGAACTGCGCTAGTTGCGACGGTAATAAGCCCCTGGTAGCGCAGTCTGCGGGGTTCTGCTGTGACTTCACATATCTCCATTGCTTAGGCTGGATAACTGTTTTGATCTCCCGCACTCTATGAGCAACAAACGCCTTCCATCGCTGCTCATCGCCCTGTAGCCACCCAAGAACCACCATTGAGTCTGTCCAAGCGTAAACTTTAACCTCCTTGTTTAATATTTGCTGTATTTTGTTAATCAGCTTCGACGCCAGTAACGCCCCACATAACTCTAGACGCGGCAAGGTCATCTTCTTGCTAATCGGTGCCAGTTTAGTTTTGGCGGCAACAATTGTTATCTGGGGCTCCCCAGTCTTCCGGACTATGCTATAAACTACCGCGCTGTATACTTTTTCTGAAGCATCACTGAAGGCATGTAGTTCTACTTCTTTGTCCGAGCTGCTAAGCCCCAGCCATCTTGGCACTCTAAATGTTTCAATGTTCTTAAGATCATTTTTTATGACCTGCCACTCTTTAACTATACATTCCGGCAGCTGTTCATCCCATGTTATGTTTAAAGTCCAAACTTTCTGGAATAACAATTTTGCTTTTATTGTTACCGGCGACAAGAAACCTAGCGGATCGAATATCATTGCGATTTCACTTAGTAATTGCCGCTTCGTATTTTGTTCGTGTGTGGATAGGTTCTGTAGTGGCGATGAAAATGTAAATAAATCATTTTTAGGGTTCCATCCTAACCCCAATGTTTTCAGGTTCTCTGCATCACTGAAGCTGAAGTTACGTGGATTTCTCATGTTTTCTGGGAGATCTTCGACCAACTGTTTTTCGTTGCTAGACCATTTCCTGAGATTAAAACCACCACGTTTGAGAAGATAGATTAATTCATCTCGCGTTGATCTTGCTTCTTCCACTGTGTCTATTCCAAATAACACATCATCCATGTAGAACTTCTCGTTTAAGATGGTTTTAGCCCTTGGATATTTGTCTCCTTCGTCTGTGGCGAGCTGTTTCAATGTTCTTTGTGCTAGATACGGGGCTGCTTTGGTACCATAAGTCACGGTGCATAGTTGATAAGATGCTAGAGGCTGCCTGGGCGACTCCCGCCAAACGATCTTCTGTAACGGCTGGTCATCTGGATGAACTGCGATGAATCGGAACATTTTTTCTAGATCAGCTGTGAACGCGTATCTATATTGTCTCCATTGTAATAAAAGTGTTTGTAGATCAGCCTGTAGGTTCGGGCCCCCTTCCATTAAATCGTTGAGGCTATATCCCGATGAGGTTTTTGCTGAAGCGTTGAATACTACCCTTAGCTTTGTTGTTACAGCCTCTTCTCGAATGACGACATGGTGAGGTAGGTAAAATTGTACTGCGTGTTCCTTAGTTGATTGTTTCATATGCCCAAGATCCTTATACTCCTGCATAAATTGATTGTAGTCGCCTGCGATATCCTTTCTCTTGTCCATGTTCTTCTCCAATTGTTTCAATATAGCTACTGCTCTTAGTTTCGAAGCTCCCAGTTCGGACTCAAATCCAAGCTTCATTGGCAACCTGACCTGGTATCTGCCATCAGCTAATCTGGTTGTTGTTTGTTGGTAGAGTTCCTCACATGCATCGTTCGGATTAATTGGTGTTGCGCTGTCACATAATTCCTCTTGTTCCCAAAATTTCGACAGATTGTCGGTGTTATTGAGGACCACGTGACAGTTAAATGTTTTGATCTTCCCACAGATCACCCAACCAAGATGGGTTTGTTGCGCTGTTATGTTGTTGTTGTTTCCTTTAATTAGGCCTTCCATTATTATGTCAGAGTAAATATCAGCACCTAAAAGGATATCAATTTCTCCTGGCAAATTAAATTGCGGGTCAGCCAACTTCAAGGTTGTAATCTGACTCCAGTTGTCTGTGTTTACCTGTCTGGCAGGCAGCTTACTTGTTAATTTGTTCATTATTAACGCCTTAGCGCTGAATGTGTACTCATTGTGTATAGATTGGCATAATAGTGTTACTTCCCCTTTGCATTTGTTTGACGGCTCCGCTCCTATGCCCGATATTACGGCATCATATTTCGTTCGTTTCAGTTTTAATTGTTGAGCCGCATTTTCTGTTATTAGTGTTAACTGCGATCCCTGATCCAGCAGGGCTCTGAATGTTACGAAGGTACCATCTAAAGTTCGCACCTTCAGCTGTGCCGTTGCTAAAAGCACATCATCTAGGTCACAGCTTGATAAATGCGCACCGAGCCGCTGACCCGGTTTTGATGTTGTTTGCGACACTTTTTGCATCGCATCGTGCAACAGTGTACTATGCCCCTTATTGCATGTCTTGCATTTATTTGTCGAATTGCATTCTTTGCCATTGTGGCTGTATAAGCAATTGTGACATACTTTCAACCTTTGCACTGTTCTCAATCTCATTTCAGGTGACAATTCTAGAAATTCACGGCACGTGTAAAGCCCGTGATCCTTGCTACAATTTGGGCAATTCCATCTGGCGGTATGATAGGCTTTGGAGGACTCATAAGTTTTCTCAGCGGTGACTGGCTTTCGACTGTTAAAGGCCGTCGGTTTTTTATTGTATGCATTGTAGTTGAAGAATTGTTGCGGTTTATTCATAACTGTTGAAGGACTGGAAGTGGCTCTAGATCCCTTGTTGCTTGTCTCCATTGCCATAAATTTTACCTCGAGGTACCCCAAAAATTCACTCAACGTGGGCAGTGATCTTGGTGCTTTTAGACTTTCAATGTATTGTTCAGTGGTTTCTTGGTCTAATTTTTGCACCAGAATGTGTACGATCAATGGGTCCCAGGTACTAACATCAATGTCCAAGTTAGTAATGGCGTTTAAACATTCCAGCGTAGTGTCGTGTAGTTTCCTAATTAGGGCAGCGTTCGGTCGTTGAATTGAGGGCTGGTTCAGCAAAGCGCTAGCGTAGTGCGTAAACAAAAGCCTGGTGTTATCGTACCTGTGCGTCAGGATATCCCAGCACGTCTCGTAGTTGTCGGCGCTTATGTTCAGATGCTGTACAAGTCTCTCAGCTTCCCCTCGCAATTTTGACTTCAAATGCTGCATTTTTTGTGTTGCTGAAATGTAGGGATTCAGATGCACCGTCTCCGAAAACAAATCTTTGAACGTAATCCAGCTCTCATAATGACCACTGAAGATAGGCAGCTCGACCTTCGGTGACGATTTCTCCTGATGAACGTTACTCATCACCTTTCTATTAATTTGTTCTCTTACCTCTTTGTACACTGTCTCCAATCGGTCATATTCTCTTTCGTACTTATTCATGTCTGTTATACTGTGCAACTTCCAGTACATTTTGTCAATAGTGTCCCACCGCGCTGTCAAAACTTTTAACTCGTCCTCTAACTGCCATTTTTCTGTAAGTTTTGTTATGTTCAGCTTTGCCACCTGTCTTTCAAAAGCCATGACATTCGATCGTTGTTCGTTAAGCTTCTCCTCAACTACTGAGCTACCCATGTCTTGGTTTTGTTCCATGCCCGAATGATCAGTCTTGTCACTAGACCCCTGACCACAGGCTAACAGAGCATTCTTGACCCTGATGTAAACGTCGCTTATCTTGTTGTAGACATTCTTCTCAAAGTACTCGCCCACACAATCCCCAGCCTCCATTATCCTAGCATGATTATTTGTAAATTCTTGCCACAAGATTTCCAGGCTAGAAAGCCTTCTCATCAGATAGCCCAGAGTAATGCGCGAAGGCCCATCCTTCTTAAAGTTGGTTTCCAAATGCACTATCTGGTCCGCTATCTCCGACTGTCTTACTATTAAAGTACTCATGTTGCCAAAAATGTTGAATGTTAAAAATTGTTCAAGTCAATGTGCACTTGCAAAGCAGTAAAATAAAACGATCTTACTTGTTGGCTCTGCTACCACCTGACGATGTTCTTGTTATGTTGATGCTGGTGTCGACTCGCCGTCGACGATGTTGATGTTGCTGCTGCCGAAGTAACTGCTACGACAGGTATGATGTTCCGTGGCTCCAAACCCTCAAAGCACTGGACACTCACGGCACTGGTTTGTTTTAATAGTTCGAAGGACCAATGTAAGGGTGGCGACCCTTAGATTATACTCGTAACGCGCGACGAACCGATACGCTACGAGCGCCCTTCTTAGTTAGTAGAAATGTAGGAAGAAAAATGTTATTTAGTAGTTTAAAATGTTTATTGGAAATGTATAATGTTATGTTAAACTGTTGTTAGGTTGAATCACTAAAAGTAACTGAGCTAAATTATCTATAAATGTTTCTCAATAGAGAGTAAAGTCGTTGTGCGCTGACAGCAATATTTACTAATTTGGGTTACACGCGCAGAGCGCCTAGAATTAATGTACGCTGACCGTACAGCATTAATTATTACATTTAAATTTCTGATTTTTGGTAACGAGAGAGCATAGTGAAGTTGTTGTGTATTGTTTATATTAGTGTCACATCGGAACATATAGCACGTGTTATGACTACGCAAAATGTTTATTATTTACTCGGCGCGGCCTTGCACTGGATATTAATATTAATCTTCCCATTAGTACACCAGAATACTTCAGTAGCTAACAGTTAGTTTGACTAAGCCCTGGCGCGATTCAATTCAGACTCAGTTCAGGTTTTAGCTGTCATTTGTAGTATGGATCTGACAGCGAGCGAAACTGAATCGGAATTAGTCGCATTAAGACGTCATGGTAAGGCCCCTGTATTTTAAAACTAAAAGACGGAAAACATAGACAAGCAACTGTCTTCAAACTATTCCCGAACATTTTAGCAAGCGGTTTAATTACTTTAATCCTACTAATATTATAAATGCGAATGTTTGTGACGATGTGAGGATGTGACGATGTGACGATGCGAGTGAGTGTGTATGTTTGTTCCTTCTTCACGCTAAAACGACTGGACGGATTTGGATAAAATTTGGTACGAAGATAGCTGTGACTCTAGATTAAAACATAGGCTACTTTTTATCCCGAAAAATTGTATAGTTCCCGCGGGATAGCGATAAATATATCGATTGCTAATTCTACGCGGACGAAGTCGCGGGCAGAAGCTAGTAGGGAATATTCATTGTTTATTAAAGCTCATCACTACATAGTATGTATAAAACAAAGTCGCTTTCCGCCGTCTGTCTGTCTGTCTGTCCCCATGTAAGGTATGCAATCTTTAAAACTACGCGACGGATGTTGATGCGGTTTTTTTAATAGATAGAGTGATTTAAGAGGAAGGCTTTGTTGATCACCCATTAAGCATTCTAAAAAATTAGGGGTGAGTCAAACCCACCACCTCCTGAAATATTAAATACTAGCTGTTGCCAGCGACTTCGTCTGCAAAGAATTCGTTTATCGCTATCCCGCGGGAACTACGCAATTTTTCGGGATATAATGTAGCCTATGTGTTATTCCAGACTTTTCTCTATCTATGTGCCGAATTTCATCCAGATCCGTTGGACCGTTCTGGCGTGATTGAGTAACAAACAAACATCCATCCATCCATCGATCCATACTTTCGCAATTATAATATTAGTTAGATTATTATGTTAGATACAGTGTATATTCGCATAATTATGTCGGGTCGGTCGTCAAATCACGTCGTAACAAATTTAGTAATTCCAGGAAATCCTAAACTGGGTTCTGCCTGACATTTACAACGAATAACTCATACTACGTTGCAATTCTAATATATTAACATGTTTCAAACACTTTCACTAATTGGTTCACGCAGTTTTATGTACAAGTTTTTATTTAACTTGCAATATATGTATGTATGTATGTCCGGGTGGCATCTTACGACTCAATTTTGAAGCAGATATCTTCAACCGAGCTGAAATTTTGCATACTTGAGTAAGTCTGCTCAATAGAGCAGGACAGTACTTCTCGCCAGCCCATCGCCTACAACTCTATAAGGCGCAGGTTAGGCCGCACATGGAGTACTGTTCTCATCTCTGGGCTGGGGCACCTAAGTACCAAATCCTTCCATTTGACCGCATTCAACGCAGAGCTGCTCGACTTGTCGATAACCAGGCACTTTCTAGTCGGCTCGATTCTCTGGCTGTGCGGAGGGATGTAGCATCCCTCTGCATATTGTACCGAATATATCATGGGGAGTGCTCCAATGAACTTTTCGGATTGTTGCCTGCGGCTAAATTCCACTACCGCACTTCGCGGAATCGTCTGTCCTTCCATCCTCAACATCTTGATGGTTGGCAGTCAAGTACCGTGCGTTTTAAACGCAATTTCTTTCCTCGTACGACGAAGATCTGGAACCAACTTCCTGCTGCAACATTCCCCGAGCGTTACAATTTAGGGATCTTTAAAAAGCGAGCCTTCCTGTTCTTGAAAGGGTCGGCAACGCACCTGTGATTCCCCAAGTCTTGCAGGTGTCCATGGGCGATGGTGATTACTTTCCATCAGGTGACCCGTCTGCTCGTTTGCCCCCTCTTATATATATAAAAAAAAACGGATGAAAATACAAATCTGGTAGGTAGTGGAGTTCTGGTGACCGAGCCAGGATCATCGCAGGGCAGGAGGAAACTCTTCAACGGTTGGTCCGATTGACTTGACATTTGGTAAGTACATATATTATATTACACAGACGGGTGACAATGTAAGTACAGTTAACGAGAAGTACAGTCAACAGAAAATAATTACAACAAACCGGATAACAACACTGATCACGTCTCTTTGTGAAGGTTGTGTGCTACCCTACTTTGGACTATAGTAAAAATGACGATAAAAATGAGGGTAGTTGTGCGCCGATGTCAGCTGCGCCGAGTAGCCGCGCGAGCAGAGCGTTGGCGCGCAGTGTTCGTTCCGCTGCCGCCGGGGAGAGCGCTCTCTGATGAAGTACTACGGAATAGTCCGAAATTGTCGGAGCATTCCTTCGGCTTTTATACGTGAGTTATCCGGTTTGTTGTAATTATGCTAGAGTCTCACGGTAGTTTCATGTTGCAAGTCAACAGAAAAGCTTATATCAAAAATGAAATTTTCGACAGAAACTACAATACTTATACCTACTATGATTATTATGATTTTTGTAGATCAGGGGTGGCCAACAGGTCGATCGCGACTGTTAGTCCAGTCGATCGTGGCGAGGCAAAAAATATTAATACGTAGACCAGACTGCGCAACGTGTTTCATTTAAGGTTTCATGAAGTATGTAATTGGTAGATCGCGCAGGGTTTTGTTAATAAACAGGAGATCTTGGGTCTAATCAAGTTGGCTACCCTTGGTGTAGATAAACACTAGAGATACATTATTACTTAATGCACGTGAAAAGGTTAACTAGAAGAAATCCCTTTTAAGGATAAGTTCGCCTTTGTGAATTTGTGTTGTCCTTTATTCATCTTTTCCATGTGCTTTATGTACCTACAATAAAGAGTAATATATAAGTACATACATACACGTGAGTAATGAAGTATGAAAATAAGACGTAGGCACGAAATTACTGTCAGGTCTGTACCTAGATTAATCGTCGTCTCTGCTCGTAATTTTATTATTTATTACTTCAAAATATGCGCAGACGATATCGCGTGTAAAAACTAGTTTATTAATAAATTGGAAAACACCCAATTCACTTTTACGCAGTCGGACAGCACACGTATGTAATTAACCTAATCATTGCAATTTATTACCTAACTGTATTGCGTAAAGTTGATTTTGCTTCGATAGGGGAGTAGTGATAGTGATAGCTAATCTACGGTAACAGCTGTTGGAATGTATGATGTAATGCGTACAGCTTAAAGTCGGTTTTAGATTTGTCGCTACTAATTAATAGTGTAGGTGTAAATCATTTATATTATTTGCGGACCTAGGGTTGGCGATCAGGAAATCCCGCTTTAAGAAGTGAAAACTTTAGCGGCGCTGACCACTTTTTGGGATGTAAAAATATTAATCTCGCGTCAGACGTAAGACTAAGAGCTTATCTTGAAATAAGAATGAACCGCGTTCGATTTCTGGGGCCGTACCATGACGTCTTAATGCGTTTCAGTTTAGGTCCGCTCGCTGTCAGATTCATACTAAAAGTGACAGCTAAAACTTGAACTGCGTCGGAATTAGGACGTATTGGTAAGGCCCCTGAAGTGTTTTTTTGTTGAGTCGTGGAGCAAAAGTACTAGGGCATCAGCACATTGTTAGATGTCTGTCAATATAGATAAATATATAGGTACGTTTTTTTTTGTAAGCGGCCAGTACGGTAGGTAGCGTCTTTAGCGTCGAATGGAGGTTACAACATTAAAATCTAATCTAAGCTGCTGTTTTCACTTCTGCCGGCACTCCCGGAGTGCTGCCCGTCACTTTTTTTGTAGCTGGCAGCCCTACGTATTGATCGGAGCAGTAAATCAGGCGCAGTGACGAGCGCCGTGCGCGCGCGCCGCCGCATCCGTCATGTAAACATGAGTGTGTTTCATGGACGGAGGAAAACGAGCCGGCGGGCCGCCTGATGGCAAGCCACAGCCACCCATTGTAACAGCAACAAGTCGGTGTCAGCTTTTGAAGGCGCTTCACACCTCCACTGAACTAGATTATTTTTATTTGTATTTTTTTCTTTCTTTTAATATTTACCAGTAGAGAAATTTATACATCTCTACCATAGATATCATAATTTAAGGTAGGTACCTACCTATTTAACTTGGGGACCTTATACATCCCTTGTATAAATCTATTATTAGTTAAGTAGAATTTAATTAATGTAGTAGTATTTTATTTTGAAAAAAAAAAACTTTCTGCCTAGTTTCTCGCGGCGCATTCTTCTTGGCAGTTTCTCGAATGAAAAAAACCGCATGGAAATCTGTCCACTGGTTGGAGAGCTACGATGTAACAGACAGATAGATACACACACACACACAGAGAGAGACATCGATATCAAACTTATAACGCCCCTCTTTTTGCGTCGGGGGGTAAGGGCCACACAAGCCGCTTAAAAAACGTTACGGAATCGCAACACAATGTATGAAGAAACGGTGAATGAACGTGACGCCTACGACACGTCACTGCGTATACGCGGCGGTTTGGTCGGATCTTAACAAGGCATTACACTATTTTCGTGTTTTCGTATTTACAAGGCATGTCACATAGTCTTTTCGCCGCGGCTTATTATGTGTCCGCCATCTTGGATCTGGGGCATCAGCGGCAAATAACAAACAATGCCTTTTATTTCCTTTTATTGACTTGTTTTCTCTTCGGCTTTTCGACAAACTTTTCCTCGGGTTCTCCGGTATTTATTTTATGAGTTTAGGCGGTACGGCTGCTTTTGGTGTAAGACAAACAAACAGACAGGTCAAGGCCGCGGTTCGGCACCGGTATTAGGACGATGTTTGTTTTCCTGAGTTTTTACATGGGTTTTCTCGACGTCGTTATTATATTAGGGTTCCGTACAATAATTTGTCTAACTCTGTAACTGTATTTGACAGTAATTACAAAGGATGTAATTATAAGGGACCCGTTTCAACAGTTTTGATTAGGAAAACCCTAAAAATTGCGCCAGAATCCAAACGATAAACCTATTTAAAAACACAGAGAAAACTTTTAGCTCGCTCAACTACTGTAGAGCGAACTGGCAACGTCAATGCACTTTCCAACAGATGAATTGACCAATAGAGTATAACTTCGTACCTCAAAAGGAAAAATACTAACCCTCATGTGATCATTTTGCTGTCTGTCCGTCCGTCTGTCCGTCAATACCCTTTTTCTCAGAAACGCGTAGAGCTATAAAGTTGAAATTAATACCAAATACTGCGGTCTGCGGTTCATTGGAGCTGTGAAAAAAACAATTCTGAAAGTCAACTCGATCAAATGATACAGTTATTAGAAAAGGTGTTTCCATACGAAATGCCGTGCCCCCAAAAAATAGGGGGTATTTCCAGTTGTCTTTGAAATTTGAAATTTGGTATAATGGTAGCTCTTATAGCACAAAGAGTCTAAATATATAAATTGTATGCCTGTCAGTCTATGTAAATAAGTTCATAACCAATATAAAATTTATTTTATGACCATGACCAAAATGACCTCACACTGCCTATAATTTATGCAGGGCTCTCTAACACTGGTGTGGCGAACTAGTGGACTGTATCTTTTGAATGAAAACAAATTATGATGATTAACTGATTTTTAATGAATAGGTATAAAGAAACTACATGAAAGAATGGGTGACCTCGTGGCAGCAGCACCTCCTGGCGTGGTTCGTAACGAACTGAAGTTTAGTTATAAAAAATGAGATGCTGCTGTCACGAGGTTTACAAAGGCCAGCTACAAAAGGAGTTTATCCTCCACAACTGGGTTACTATATATTCACTTGGGGTACGTATTAAAATACATAAAGTTTAAAATGCATAATGGGTTAAAATACATAATGGTTCAAAATATATAATGCGAATTACTCAGAAAGTGACAAATTAACAGGATTGTTATAAAACAAACCTAACCTAACCTAAAGCAATCGATTACGATATCAAAAAAGTTCATTTAGTTAATAGTTTGACAGAAAATAGCATTATATATTTTGAACCATTATGTATTTTAAGCCATTATACATTTTAAACTTTATGCACTCTGACCCGCTCCCATTCATTAGCTAATTTACACGGAGCCCTCAGTGCTCGAGTCTAAATCGCTCTCGGCCGGTTATTAAATACATGTCGTACATTTCCCCTCTGTTGGTTGACTCCTCTATGCTTTTAAAGGCTAGACCAGATCGGAAGTAGGCTTCGGACTAGAGTGCCCCCATTACAGACCGGTTCGTTTCTAGACTCTACATGTAGTGATTGTTTATTCATGAGCCTACTACTGCCCTGTGGCTTCGCCCGTACGACTCTCTATCCCTTGAGTATTTGTAGGCCTGGGATTGACGTATGCAATTATATGTGTCTCTATTCTAGGGAGTTTTATTTATGTACCTTAGATAAAAACTATACCAACTTCAGAGGACCGGTTAGCCTATACTTCATTTATTTTAGGATGAGAAACCACAATAATGTTATATTGCGGCTCGTGAACTGTAATCTCTTTACGATATGTACTAGAGTAACAATTGACGCCACGCAAATAAAGTGGCATTAAAACAATTTTATTTTGCGGCTGCCAAACTATTGCACTGTACTGTTTGCTGGGTAAGAAATAGTTGACCAGCCGCAATATAATGTTATTGTGGTTTCTCATTCTAAATTAAATGAAGTATAGTAGTTAACAACGTGATCATCAAGCTTTGAGTTCCAGGTTCGAGTTTGCGACTTAGGGACTAGGGCCCACTTGCAGTAAAAGATAAATCTTGATTTAGGCTGTCTTGCTGGAAAAAATTAAACCTCGGCTTAGTGTTAAAATCGATTTAGTACCTAGTGGCAAATTGTAAGTGACTAAATCAAGATTTATCTTTTACTGCAAGTGGGCCTTAGTCACAAACCCCCTTATTCATAAACGCACTATAGGCCTCTGTTAAATTAGTAATCGTTTGTCCTTATCTGTCACTTTGACATTTACCTTTCACAGATAAGGACAAACGATTACTAACTTAGCAGAGGCCTATAGTGCGTTTATGAATAAGGGGGTTAATCTGGTTTAAAGCTTGACAGTTCCATACAATTTGACACTACTAAATCTATTTTAACCGAGCCGAAAAGCCGTGGTAGCCTAGTGGTTTGACCTGTGGCCTCTCAAGCAGAGCGTCGTGGGTTCAAATCCCGGGCTCGCACCTCTGAGTTTTACGGAATTTATGTGCGAAAATTACATTTGTAATTTGCCATGAGCTTTTCGGTGAAGGAAAACACCGTGAGGAAATCTGCACACATCTGCGAAGAAATTCAATGGTGTGTGTTAAGTTCCCAATCCGCACTGGGCGCGCGTGGGAACTATAGCCCAAACCCTCCAATACACGGAGGAGGACTATGCCATGAGGCACGCCGAAGAATTACGCAACAATTTAATAAAAAATAATAATAATAAAAAAAAAACGACAGTGTAACAACAACAACAACAACATGTACTTACTGAAATTGTAGCGAATTCGGAATAAAAAGGCTTAGGTATAAATAAATAAATAAAAAAAAATCTATTTTAACACTAAACCGAGGTTTACATTTTTCCAGCAAGACAGCCTAAATCAATCGGTGTAAATTGTGATATTTGTTTGAACTTTAATCTCTCTTATAATCTTTACTACTTTAATTATTTTATAGAGACTATAGGAAGGTATACTTTCTTAGCTTGTGTGTTCGTATGAGTTTGATGGGATGGGCTTGTCTTTGAAGGAACTGGTAAAAATCTGTCACTGAAAAAAAGCTACACGAAATTACGACACTACTTTTCAATCCGGATATACAAAAGAACTTCTTTCATACCTAAATTGTATGCAATACTTGTTTCGATATAATTACTAGCAGCAGTCGTTATTTCGGCTGGCAATAACGCATAGTTCAAAGCAATTAGTAGGAAATTAAAAAACAAGCCGTGGCAACACCATAATCCCCAACGTCATTCGTTTGTTTTGCGCAGGCGCGAACGCAATAATAAATATAGAATACCAGATAAAAATAATAAGATTAAAATGCCGAACAAAAGGAAAAGGGACGAAGGGGATGACGAAAGGAAAAAGAAGATAGAAAAGCTGGAACGACGCCTTGAAAGGTACCGGTCTAAGGTTTTGACCGGTACTGGTACCGAATCAGTTATTGCGTCTTCATCTTCACCAGCCTCACCAAAAAATATTATCGAAGAAGTGGTGCATGACGAAGTTTGTAAGTATTGAATTATTGTGGCTGAATTCCCGACATCTGAATAGACCTCACTCGTTCCTGGTTCTTACCTGAATATCTAGACTACGCTAGATTCAAGGTAATTTTATGTACGTTGTACTTACTGTAATATTAACGCACGTTGTGCGTATTGATCTCTCCCGTTGGGAAAGTATTTTATGCTTATAAAATTAAGCTTTTCCGTTGGAAATCCGACGTACGAACATTGAACATGGTACGTGGTACCGCTTACATGCGCACGCGGTGCGTATTGTACTTTTCCGTTGGAATTGGAAATGCGAAATAGAATTACACAGCTTGTTGGTTGATATACGCTGTTGTTACCAGCGTTACTTTACTATAGTAATAGTAAAACTGTTGAAACACTGTTTTTAAATAAAACAACACTTTCTTACATAATATAATCTCTAAACGTAAGGGTGAATTTAGTGGTGCTCATACTTAGCTGGAACCAAAGACCCTGCCTAAGAACATTTATTTTTAAATGTAATTAATATTGTGAGAGGTGTCAACTTATCTTATTTCACATTTTAGTGTCAGATGTGGAAGAACCATTAGTGGACATTGAGATCGAGGAACAAGAGGATGAGAATTCCCTGCCAATTGAGGTACTAATGGCCTTGGGTGAGGAGAACCCACAAGAGAAGGGTTATGGTGAAAATATTCACTCTGATATTACCAAAAGAATGGAGGGCATTCTTATTAAGGGACTACCTAAAGAACAGAAAGATACCATTATGAAAAACATACTAATACCTACAAACATGAAGCTCTTGGATGCCCCCAAGCTAAACAATGAACTTAATGGTATTTTAAATCCCTCTTCTAAGACTAGAGATAAATTGCTGGAGGGGAGACAACAAGAACTTGGTGCAGCCGGAGCGTCAGTACTATATGCCATCCAGCAATTAACAAAAGGCGACCTTAATAAGGTCAACACCATCAAGACATTGAGTGACGCATCTCGCCTGTTATGCAGTCTACACCATGAGTATACACAAATAAGAAAGAAACTGATATCTCCACACCTGGATAAAAGCCTATGCCTAAACCTCAAAGACAACACAAGGTCTGACTTCCTGTATACTAAGCTGGAAGATACGGTGAAATCATTGTCTACCATCAAGAGAGCCAGCAATGCCCTTAAACCTAGACCTCAAAAAGAGCGGGAAAATCCAAAAAACTATTACCAGCCCCCTCGGCGCCCATTTCAAGGATCCCAACAAAGGACTCCAGCACGAGGGGGATACCAGCAACACCAACAGCGCTACCAACCTCGTCCACCGATGAGAGGCCAAGGGCATCGACAGCCACCACCAGCAGGCAGGGGCCGTGCCCGGTACCCATAGAGGTAAAGATGTGTGATAGACTAAGCTCTTTTTATTGTTGCTGGAAAGGTATCACTGATGATCCAATTATTTTACAGTGGGTAAAAGGCTATTCTATACCCTTGATAGGTGTTCCACATCAAAGAAATATACCTCCCAATATCTTTATTAAGTCTGATAAAACTATACTTTCAGCTGAAATCGTGAAGCTCTTGAAGCTTGGTGCTATATCCAAATGTAAAGTGGAACCTAACCAATTCCTATCTAGTATCTTTACCATTCCAAAAAAGGACAAAACACACCGATTTATTTTGAACTTAAAATGCTTCAATAAATTTGTAAAAACCACCCATTTCAAATTAGAAGACATCCGAACAGTTTGTAAACTTTTATTTAAAGGAGATTTTATGTGCACAATTGATTTAAGAAATGCATACTATTTGATAGGAATTCATAAAGAACATAAAAAGTACTTGAGGTTCATGTTTGATGATAAAATATATGAGTTCAACTGTTTGCCCTTTGGATTAGCCACTGCACCTTTTGTGTTCACAAAGTTGCTAAAGCCTGTTATGGAAACTTTGAGAGGACAAGGTATAAGGCTAGTTATTTACCTCGATGACTTAATTTGCATTGGATCATCTTTTGCTGAATGCCAGAGCAATACAAGGGTTACCAAGGACTTATTAGAATGCCTAGGTTTCATTGTAAACACAGACAAAAGTTGTTTGGTCCCATCTACCATACAAGAATATTTAGGTTTCAGTATTGACTCCAATTATTTAACATTGAGCCCAACAGCCCAAAAGAGAGAAAAAATTATGGTAATGATTAATCAATTCCTGAAAATAAATAGTTGTTCCATTAGAGATTTTGCTCAACTCTTAGGGAACTTAACATCTGTTAGTATGGCTGTATCATATGGGTTTGTATATACAAAGACCATGGAAAGAGCAAAATTTCTAGCCTTACAAAATTCTAATGACAATTATGATCAGATAATGAACATAGATAAAGATGTTAAGATAGATTTACAATGGTGGAAAACTAATATAGCTAATGGACTTTGTTACATAAAACAATATGATTTTTCTTTGGAAATATTCAGTGATGCGAGCCGGTCAGGTTGGGGTAGTTTTTGTAGTGGAAAAAGGACTCGAGGATTTTGGTCTGAACAAGAAAAAGACTGTCACATTAACTACTTAGAGTTATTGGCCGCTTTTTTTGCGCTAAGATGTTTTGCAAGTACGTTAAGAAATTGTGAGGTCTTGCTTAGAATTGATAATACAACTGCAATATCTTATATTAATCACATGGGGGGAGTTCAAATACCTACGCTAAGTAGATTAGCAAAACTTATTTGGAAGTGGTGTGAGGCAAGAAAATTATGGGTTTTCGCATCCTATATAAAATCAAAGGATAACACGGATGCTGATTTTGAATCCCGTTACACCAATGTTGATACTGAATGGGAGTTATCTGACAGCTTTTTTCAAAAGATTAATAACAATTTTGGAGCTCCAGACATTGACTTATTTGCATCCCGTACAAATACAAAGTGTAAAGATTACATATCATGGCATAGAGATCCTTTTGCAAAAAATATAGATGCATTTACCATCAAATGGAGTAAATTCTTTTTCTACGCTTTCCCACCTTTTTGTTTACTAACCAAAACTGTCCAAAAAATTAAGTTTGACAAAGCCACAGGCATAATAGTCTTCCCTATCTGGCCATCACAACCTTGGTACCCCTTACTGAAATCCTTGATGATATCTGATGTCATTACTTGTGGACCATCTGAAAGTCTCGTTACTTCTCCTTTCAGAACACCACATCCGATGCATGCGAAGCTTATCCTGGGGGCGTGTATATTATCAGGCAAGCATTTGCCAGACGCATGATATCGGAAAGCGGAATCGATGTTATGATGGCATCTCTTTCTGACAATAGTGTTAAGCAATACAGTAGCTGTCTGAAACAATGGTGGCACTATTGTAAATCTAATAATGTGGATGTATTCCATAGTTCTGTCCCTCATATTATATCATATTTATCATCCATTTTCTATAAAGGTGCATCTTATCAGACCTTAAACTGTCATCGGTCATCTCTCTCACTCATAATTGGTAGTCATATTGGTACAGATGACAGAATAAAACGCTGGTTTAAAGGAATTTTTAAGTTACGACCCAAATTGCCTAAATATAAGAACATATGGGATCCATCCACAGTATTATCGTATATTAAGCATTGGTATCCTTTGGATAAGTTAAATTTAGAGAAACTTACTAAAAAGACTGCAATGTTGCTGGCACTAACAACAGGCCAAAGAGTGCAAACTTTATTTTATATGAAAATTTGTAATATACAATTTACTGAGGAGGGGGCTGATATCATAATAACTAACATTTTGAAGACTACTGCCCCTAGTAATCCACCACCACAGATACATTTACCATTTTTTAAGGAACAGGTTCAAATATGTCCCGCCACTACACTGTCAGCATATATTAATGCCACCAAAGAATTCAGACACCTGGAAGAGACAAATAATAACTTATTTTTGACTTATAAAAGTCCTCATGTTTCAGCTACTACTCAAACCATTAGTAGGTGGCTGAAACAAGTGTTGACCGACAGTGGTGTTGACGTGTCAGTTTATTCGTCGCACTCTACGCGACATGCATCTACTTCATGCGCACACCGTAAAGGTGTCACAGTAGACTGTATTTTAAAGACCATTGGCTGGTCCAGTAAATCTGCTACATTTGCTAAGCATTATAATAGACCCTTGCAAAATAATGTTAATGAACAAGCTCAATTTGCAAGGGCTGTTTGTGATATTAACTAAAGATAGCTGTATAAGATAACTGTTAGTAGTTGTAATTGATAATGACTGTTAGTAGCTGTATGGATAATGGATAACCATTACTAGCGGTATGTGATAATAATTGTTATAAGAATAAAGATACTGATTTTTCATACTCAGAAAATGTTTCCTCTGAACATCTGCTAGTAATTATATCGAAACAAGTATTGCATACAATAGTGGGATTAAACGAACTTACCTGAAGTGAAGTTCTATCCTGATTGTATGCAATACTTGTTTCGATATAGTAACAATGTCCCACCCTCTCCGATAAGTTTTACTAACTTATTTCCCGGTTTTAACTGAAGAAAGTTCGAAGTATTGTAGATAATTAATTGAATATATATTATGAAAACATAATTATATAATAAATAAATAAGGTTGTTGTTCAAGTATGATGTATTTGCCGACTATATGTACATCTTCGGATGTAAACTGTAGCTTTAAACTAAATGACGTTGGGGATTATGGTGTTGCCACGGCTTGTTTTTTAATTTCCTACTAATTGCTTTGAACTATGCGTTATTGCCAGCCGAAATAACGACTGCTGCTAGTAATTATATCGAAACAAGTATTGCATACAATCAGGATAGAACTTCACTTCAGGTAAGTTCGTTTAATCCCACTATTATAAGTAAAAAGTTGATTAATACAATCCGTATTACTAACCCAAATCTATCACACGTCCCACAGTCCATCCGTCCGTCTGCCTCAATAACCAATCGACTAAACAAACCAACGTCACACATCAATCAATCCAAAACACTAACAAACCGCTACCCGTCTCGCTCGCACCCCCGCCGCCCGCTGCGCTAGAGCGGGACAGCGGACACGTGCGCGGGATCACTGATCTACAAGGATCTTAATGACTCGATCAATAACAAAATGGCGGCGTCTAATTTTGGATCGGATGCGTTCTCAATGGTGGAAGGACTTTTTATGGATAGATTTATATAACTTTGTAAGTCATTCTGTCTGTTTACGGTCCTTTTACGATCATTACGTAAGTTAAAAATGGATCAGGCAACTTCCTATTTGATCGAAGGCACACTATTAAAGTTAATCTAACTAATATTATAAAGCGAAAGTATGGATGGATGTTTGTTTGTTACTCAATCACGCCAGAACGGCCCAACTGATCTGGATGAGAATGCGAAAAGTCTGGAACAGCACATAGGCTACTTTTTACCCCGGAAAATCGCGTGGTTCCCGCGGGATAGCGATAAACGAATTCTTTGCAGACGAAGTCGCTGCCAACAGCTAGTAAGTAAATATAGAGTGGACTCTAGCCATTATTATGTATGTACTAGCTGTTGCCCGCGACTTCGTCTGCAAAGAAGTCGTCTATCGCTATCCCGCGGGAATTTTCCGGGATAAAAAGTAGCCCATGTGCTGTTCCAGACTTTTCTCTATCTATGTGCCGAATTTCATCCAGATTCGTTGACTCGTTCTGGCGTGATTGAGTAACAAACAAACATCCATCCATCCCAACTTTCGCATCACTAATCACTACATAGTATATAATAAAACAAAGTCGCTTTCTCTGTCCCTATGTCCCTATGTCCCTATGTATGCTTAAAACTACGCAACGGATTTTGATGCTGTTTTTTTAATAGCTAGAGTGAATCAAGAGGAAGGTTTATATGTATAATACATGCATAATATACCGTGCGAAGCCGGGGCGGGTCGCTAGTTTATAATATTAGTTAGGTTAAATAGTGATCAGTAAGCGCCGTAGGACGCCCACGTTGTCCACCAAGAGGTGGACGGACGACCTGCCCCTATTTCACTAACTGGTCAGTTGTCGGCGATAAGCGACAATTCTGTTTACATCATAAACCTCGACAAGTTGACAATTTGACGACATATGTTGGATTGTCACTATATTCCCGTTTCATAAAACTTGTCATTTTTAGTATTGTAGACAGGAACACAGTGGTAATTATCGCTTTTTCTTAGGGCATTTCATAAAACCTTTTTGTGACAAATTATTGCACTAAATTCTTGATGACAGATAATTTAACATCATGATTTGTTACGACTTTCTTCGTCACTCGACTGTTGACATCTATTTCGGACACAGGCTAAGGTGGCTGTCAAGAACTTGCGACAATTCGACAGGTTTGTAATTTTAAATTGACAATATTGCGTTTCATAAAAGAAAATTGTCAGAAAATCTACGACAAATTGTCTAATTTTCATTATCACTAGTAATATTATATGAAACGCTAAATTGTCAACTTGTCATAACTATTTGACAAACTTGTCGATTTTTCCGATTACAAATATGTCAAGCCCAAAATTTTATGAAACATTCAATTATCGAATTGTCGACTTGTCACATATTACCTGTCACTGACAATTGTAAGTTATATGAAATAGGGCCCAGAATCTACGCCGGTTGGCTCCATATTGAATACGTCTTGCATGTCGAATTGTCACATATCGCCGACATTTGTCAAATAATGTTGGTTCAACGGTGGGTACAAGCCGCTTGCAACCGAGGCAACTAGTAGTCTATGTAGGAGGCCTATTCCAACAGTGGACGTCCTATGGCTGATATGATGATGATGAGGTATTCCATCATAACTAGAGATTAGTAGGCACTTTAAAAGTAGCCTTGGATTTCATCGCTACTCGACGCTGCTAAGTCTGGCTCGAGGACTACCCGGCGCACTCAGAAACGCTCCACACAATACTCCATCTTACCCTTTGTCTACGTGTAAGTGCAGCTTGAAATCCATCGATTCGAGTACAGCGTTCAGAAAGCGGGGATTTCAATCTTAAAAACTGGAAACTAGTTTTTAAGCCTATCCCAATGGGTCTACGAGACTTCTTAGATAGGTACTAAGAGTTTCTGTCCGTCCGTCTGTCAGCTGTAACGTCGCCCTCGAACCATCACCACATGCGCCAGTAATTCCAATGTCTTACGCTCCGCGACGGAACACAGCGCAAGCGCTGCTACTTGGCGACGAGATTTGCAAGTAAGATGGTTGCCATCCGGACAGACTTCTTGCAAGGCAAGGTTCTGCCACAAACCGGGGGGTGACATCAACTAATAAACACGAAAGTAACTCTGCATGTCTGCCTGTTTGTTACCTTTTCCCGCTTAAACCACTGGACCGATTTAGTTGCAATTTGGTACACAGATAGTTTCAGTCCCGATCCCGATGAAGGGCATAGGATAGTTTTTATCTGTCTGTCTGTTACCTTTTCACGCTTAAACTACTGAATTTAGTTGCAATTTGATACAGAGATATTGTTTCAGTTCCGAGGAAGGGCATAGAATAGTTTTTATCCCGGAAAGTTCCCCCAAGATCAGTGGCGTGACTATAGGGTGGCAGGGCAGGCGAAATGCCACGGGCCCCCAGCTCTACGGGGCCCCGAACTGGCTTGGCCTTGAGCGCAGAAGGGAAGATGATGCACTTCTTTATAGTGAGGAAGGGCCCCATGTGATGAATTTGCCGCGGACCCCTGACGTTGTAGATACGCCACTGCCCGACATAGTCATAAGCGAATTCTGCGCAGACCGAGCCGCAGGCAACAACTAGTTCGTAAAAAGTAACACAATATTTCATTAAAATTAATGCGATAATTATCCGTTGTAAGTTGAAACCAGTTATAGTTTCTTTGTAAACTAATTGCGGAAAAACTGAACCATTTTGTAACATTTCCTTCATTGTACAATTTATAACAGTCGCTTTCTTGAACGTTGCGTCGTTTTTACAAATCTAACCTAACCTAACCTAACCACCGTTTGACCACCATTAAAAAATCAACCCTGTATCATTTCGCACAAGGTCCGGATTCAAATAAAGTGTTAAGTGAACTTAGGACGTTATTAATGGTATGACAATATCGATACTTCGTGCGCAGACGTCGGTCACGCCTCGCCGGATGATAAAACCATCAAAATGCACCCGGTAACGTCTTTATTAACATAGTGTTAAGTTCTAAAGTTGCATGACTTGTATGTTTTGATGATGGTTTATTATAGTTCACTATTATCAATGTTATTATCATTTAAATAACTCGAGGTAAGCTTTCACTAGACCGATCGTTTTCACCGAATTTTCGTTTGTCCGAATAATTGGCTGAAAAAGTCGGTCTAGAAGTAAAGAAAAACAAAGAATGTACCAGTTACTTCTCCTCCCGCGCAGATGGTAAAAACCCATCGATTATGGGCGAAATTCATAGGAATCAGTTATAGGCGATGCTAGCAACCCATCACCATATTGATTCTCCTGTCCACCCAAACCCACAATCACTCTAAACGTGGCCTTTAGGTCTTGTTACCTTGGCTCTGTCTACGCCATAAGGGATGAAGACGTGAATCATGTATGTATGTAAAAAGTTAGGCAATATTGTGTCGTTTGTATGTCAATTGTCCAGTAACGTGATTGGTGGGGTTCGGAATCGTGGCAAACAACAATTTTTCACTACTTTCGATTTGAGCAGTAGGTACCCCCCGGTGGCTAATTGATTGATTATTGATTGAGTCTTAAAGTTAAGTTAACTATTACAATCTGTTACCCTATTGAGTTTCTTGCCGGAATCGTATCAACAGAGGTTTTTCCGAACCGGTGGTAGATTTTATTTCTGACATTCATAAGTGCTTGTAAAGCCTAAATTGAATAAAGATATTTTGACTTTGACTTTGATGTTTGGATACGTGTTATTTTCGCATTTTGCGCTTATAAAGGGGTCTCTACTACTAACTAACTGCAAACGACAGAGAAATATCAATTGAGCCAAAAAAAAACAGACTTTTCCATGCCGCCACTGCCGCCCAGAAATTCACAAAACTGGAACAACCAGTACTTTTTGGAAATGAAAAAAGTCCGACAATATTCACTTCCATGCATCGCATTTTTCCTACTTTTAAGGGTTTCGCACCTCAAAATGTAAAAAGGAATCCTTATAATGCCACAAATATGATAGTGACATTGCTCCGATTGACTTGAATTTTGGTTCACATATGTAGGACGGATGACAATGCAAGTACAGTCAGCAAAATAAGCTGGTACCTACTTATTAAAAATGTTTTTTTTTACAGAAACCTTATTCTTTCTTTTTTATGGTTCCGCCGTAATAGCTAGACAGTTGAATTTTTCACAGATTATGTAAGTATTTCGGTTGCCGCTATAACAAATACTAGAAACAAAATAATAATAAAAATTAACGGGGCTCCCATACAAAAAACGTGATATTTTAGCCCTTTTTCATGGCTGCCACTCGCCGAGCTAGATCTCAAGAACCGTAAATAGACAGTTGAAATTTGCACAGATTATACATATATTTTCATTGTGGCTATAACAACAAATACTAAAATCAAAATAATAATAATAATTAAGGGGGGCTCCCATATAGCAGAGTACTTCTGTTACGGAACCCTTCGTGCGCGAGTCCGACTCGCACTTGGCCGGTTTTTTCACTAATAAAATAATAACTCACGTTTAAATTAAGTTGATATTGCAGGTCACTCCATGTTGGTGTTTTAATAATTATTACCTGGAAATAAAAAGGCTTAATTAGCAAATTATGTCCCAAAACTATAATCCTGATGTTCAGACACAGGGTTCAGTCAAATCCTACTAATATTATAAACTAGCGACCCGTCCAGGCTTCACACGGTATATTATGCATGTATTATACATATACACCTTCCTTTTGATTCACTCTATCTATTAAAAAAACCGCATCAAAGTCCGTTGCGTAGTTTTAAAGATTTAAGCATACATAGGGACATAGGGACAGAGAAAGCGACTTTGTTTTATACTATGTAGTGAAGATGCGAATGAGTGAGGATGTGAGTGAGTGAGTGTGTGTGTTTGTTCCTTCTTCACACTGAAAAGACTGGACGGATTTGGATCAAATTTGGAACGGAGATAGCTGGTAACCTAGATTAAAATATAGGCTACATTTTATTCCGGAAAAATGCACAGTTCCCGCGGGTTAGCGATAAACGTGTCAAATGTCGTAGCTGGCTAGAGTCGCTTTGTAAATAATGATTGCAGAATACGGGCGAAGTCGCGGGCAGAAGCTAGTATATAATGAACAAGTAAGACACCAGAGACAAATAAATATAGGGGTCTCAGCACCGAATACAACTTTGTCCCTTTTGGTGTTGAGACCCTTGGTCCGTGGGGTCTTAGCGCTATTAGCCTCTTCAAAGATATTTCGAAGAGGCTAATAGACGCTACGGGTGACCGTAGAGCGGCAGCTTCCTTGGACAGCGTGTTAGTATCGCTGTCCAAGGGGAAATGCTGCTAGCGTTTGCGGTACTATGCTACGAGGGGCCTCACCTTTTTTAATTGTTTTATTTTAAAATTAGTTTTAGTTTAGTTCTTAATTTGTTTTTAGTTATTTACTAGCTTTTGCCCGCGACTTCGTCTGCGTAGAATTAGTATTTTGGGTAGCTTATTCTTAGTGGTAGGCAAACATTCAAATAGAGCACAAATTAAAGCCTTTGTGAGCAGTGAGAAGGTGTCAAAGAAGACGCGTCTGGCTGTTCACAGAGGGGTGCTCGTTCCAACACTAATGTACGGTAGCGAAAGTTGGGTATGGCAAAAGAAGCATGAAAGTAGAATAAATGCGGTAGAAATGAGAGCGTTAAGAAGTATGGAAGGTGTATCACTGAAAGATAGAATAAGGAATAGTGTGATAAGGGAACGTGCTGGTGTGAAAGACGATATAGTGACTATATAGGATAGAAAAAAGTATGCTTAGTTGGTTTGGTCACGTAGAGAGGATGGATGAAAGAAGATTAACTAAACAGATTTATATGGGGAGTGTGAATGGGTGCGTTGGGAGGGGAAGGCCTAGGCGGAAGTTCCGTGATCAAATTGGGGACGTTTTGGAGAAAGGCCAGGTCATGAGTACCCGAAACCGACGAGCATGTATGAAGAGATTGATGAATGTGGATGAAGCGAAAGAGGTATGTCAGGATCGTAGCAAGTGGAACAAAGTAGTCTCTGCCTACCCCTGTGGGAAAGAGGCGTGACGATATGTATGTATGTATTAAATATATTACCCTTAAGGTCTTCATAGTAAATTTCACTGCCCATCTTCGTAGTAAATTTCACTGCCCTATTCAGATTTTTGTCAATTTCTGCAAAAAACTATTTTATTCCCTTCCCCGGGACCATAACAATATCCATCCCAAATTTCGTTTAAGTCGGTTCATCGGCTTAAGCGCGAAGAAGGCAAAAGACAGACGCACTTTTACATAAGGGGAGGCCTTTGCCCAGCAGTGGGACACTCAATTAGGCTAATATAAAAAAAAAAACATACATCAAGTAAGTACCTACCTAGTTATTTTTAAGATGTGTTTGTTTTCTAAGTGACTTTAACGCCATGTCATGCCCTAAAGACATGAAAAAAAGGTTCCTTCAAACGATAGGTATACTACCTACCATATTAATTGTCAACCCAATTTCGCCCCCTCCACAGGTCTTCTTCGAATAAAGTCTCAATCGTGCTATAAACAACAGTAAATGAGACAGTAAACCTGTGAAACACTAATTTCGTGAGCCGTTTACGATTGTGTTATGACTGACTGTAAACTGAGCGGTCGTTTGTTTTAAATATGTTAAGATTCTTATGATGTACTCTGCGGCATAAAATTTGACCCCGTCTATGTTATCTTCGTCATCAGGGCCGGCTGAGGGATAACCGTCGGGTATTAGCAACAGACACACACTACACACACACACACACACACACACAGCAGCACACTGCTGGGCATCTGAATAATCGTTGTTTTCATAATGTTCGATGTACACTAGCATGCCCGCAACTTCGTCCGCGTGGAATCTAACTACTTAATCTAACTAATCTAACTAATATTATAAATGCGAAAGTATGGATGGATGGATGGATGGATGTTTGTTTGTTTGTTACTCAATCACGCCAGAACGGGCCAACGGATCTGGATGAAATTTGGCACATAGATAGAGAGAAGTCTGGAATAGCATATAGGCTACTTTTTATCCCAGAAAATTGCATAGTTCCCGCGGGATAGCGATAAACGAATTCTTTACAGACGAAGTCGCTGGCAACAGCTAGTCAGCAATATTTAGCATGTTTATAAATTGCTATCCCTCGGCAATTATGCAATTTTCCAGGATAAAAAGTACCCTATGTCTTAATACCCTAGATTAAGACATAGGCCATCTACGTTCCAAATTTCATCTAAATTCGTTCAGTCGTTTACGTACGTACACACTCACATCCTCACAAAGTTAGGTATGCATTTAAATATTAGTTGTATCTAGCCTACGTACGTATGTAAGTAAAACTACATACGAGAATTTGGTACGAAGGTAGTTTGAGAACCTGTTATCCTTCCCATAGGATAGTTTTTTGAAAATTTGTATAAGTAGTTTAAAATTATAGAATTCTTCGCATATACGAAATCGCGAGCAAAAGCTAGTAAATCATAAACACTAAACATTCCCACAGTTAAAACTGTAAACTATTTCGTGGAACTCGCGCCATAAATCGCGCTGGTATTTTAATTCGAGGGTAGTTGTCGCTTCCGGCGGATGCCGTCCATCGGCGTCCTCTGGCGGAAGCTGCTTCCAAATGGAGCACTCTCAATATCAATGAATACGATAAAAAATATCTTGAAAAGCGGAAAAAGGGGAGCGCTGTGATACTTGTTCATTTTATTTTAACATAGTTTAATTTTTTTTTAATTGATTGTGTCAGGCGCTAATTTCCGGGTCGATTTCAATCAGCCCTCATCTTCGTTCAGCATTGAGGATGTCTACTGTAGATAGAAAAGACATTTCCATACAAATTGACGATTAATCAAAACTTAAAAGTATTTTCAGTGTTTATATAGGAATTTGAAATCTGTCAGTATTAAGCTGTCAGTGTATGTGCTCTCCTAGCACAACTAACGAAATAAATCTATTTTTTTTTTAATAGCCTATCTATAGTGTCCCACTGCTGAGCAAAGGCCTCCCCTGTCCTGTCACTTGGATGCGTATCGAAAATCTTTGTTTTTATTTTATGTCTGTCTGTCTATATACGTGGCCAATATAAAAATGTCCTCACGCTGCCTACATTTTGCCTAGGACCAGGGCTCTGCTAACACTAGATGTTTTACGAATAATCTCATGCCAAACTCATACGTCTAGTTACTTTGCACGGGAACCTCGTTGCGCGAGTCCGGCACGCTCTTGGCCGGTTTTATCCTTATTAAGCAGTACTTAATCACGCCTAGAGCCCTAAATCCAATCAATGACCTTACAACCTCTTACCCGCCGCACCCACAGTGGTAACGCCTCCAATAGTGTTTAATCAGGAGTTGCTGAGTAAGCCATAAACGGGTTCGGAAGGTTAACAGGGAGCATTAAAAGAAGGGTCTTCGCGACTATAAATTTGGAGAGGGTAGACAGAGTTGATTAGAGAGGGTAGCTAGAGGTATCGGGAGCATGTAGGTACAGGGCCTCGTTTGGGGGCTGGCACGCGAGCGATATTACTTACCATCCATTAGCAGAGCTTAACGTTTAAAAAAAGTAGAACCTACTACACTTAACTGAGCGTTTTCAAAAAAAAAGCCCACATGAATGTTTTCCCCTGAATTGGGATTGTTCATTTTTTTACAACATACCCTGATTTGAAAACCATTTCGAAGTATGAGGCTTGCGAACTGTTTTATCTTACTGGCGTTCAAAAATACTCAAGGATTACGGATATTTTGCAAAAAAATTGTTTGACCTTTATTCGACTTTACCGAGCGGCTGTTGGTAGTTCTATATATGTGCCAAAAAATTTATCTATTAAATTTATATGTCAACTAGTTATCAGTGTCACCCAATGTCAGTGAAGTAAATATTGTTTTGTTGAAAACTTAAAATTGTCGGTCGATTTAAAACGAAATAATGGAAGTTACAGAAAATGCTTCGTTCCAACCTGAAATAATGACTCTAAAAACAGCTCCAAAACAATAGTTCGCACACATCCGAGCAGATTTAAGAGAAAAGTGGTGTCGCGAAGTAAATGTTGAATACTTCAAAGTTTATAAGTACACAATATTGTTGCGAGGATCATTTCGATGTAAGTAGGTACCAAAACACAATGCCACATACCTACTTCCACATTCATAAATTTTCAACTCATTATAACCATGATCAGGATTTAACGCAACATACAATATATTTGTAGGTAAACCAAAGGTATACAGTATATTTGACATTGAGATGACAGTCACAACAGTTATGACAACTATTTTTTTTTTAATTTCCATTGGATTGTGGGAAAATTGCCTATTTCAGCCGGCCGTATATAATTTACGAAAAGTCGTATCTGATTTTTTTTAAACAATTATATTAATTAAATTAAGCCATGAAATGACAAAATATTCAAATCAGTTTCTTAAAATGCTCCATATTTTCTAAAAAAAATATAAAAAAGGGTGGTTAAAAAAAAATGAACAATCCCAATTGAGCGTTTTCCAAAAAAAAGCCCACATGAATGTTTTCCCCTGAATTTAACTAAGTACCTAATTTCGGTTTTTCTTAGTCAGAGTCGTTTGTACCCTATCGATCCTCATACAAGAAAAAATGACACAAAATTTCCATTCCAGTTCGTCACTTTTTTAAATATAGGTTATATTATACAATACAATGCAAATGCTCTTCATTGAACACCACAAATCAGTACAAAACAATACAGAAGCGAAGAACAAAGTATACAATAGGCGGTCTTATCGCTAAATAGCGATCTCTACCAGACAACCATTAAGTCAGAGAAATAGGTAAGTAAGGTTATGTAAGGGACGTTGTACGAACAAGAAAAAAATCCATAGTCAAATCTTGGACACATTTCTTCTTGTATGAGAATCGATAGGGCAAACGATTCTGAGTAAGGAAAACACAAAATATTTAAATTCTGGAAAAAATGTTCATGTGGACTTTTTTTGGAAAACGCTCCAACAACATTAGGGTGCGACCACACCGCCGCTTAAAGAACGGTGACGTTACGGAATCGCAACAAAATGTATGAAGAAACGGTGAGAAAACGTGACGCATACGACACGTCACTGCGTATACGCGGCGGTTTGGTCGCACCCTTATACACCCTTAATAATTTGACATGTAAAATTTGTAATTTTATGAATAAATGAATATGAATATGAATATGAATATAAAGGTACCTACATAATGTGTAAATATGTGTTCCGCGGCGCGGTCTGTGTCGCGCTAAGCCTGTGATCCGCAGAAGCCTCCGCCAACACCTCGTTATATTTTCGTTATATTTCGTTCGCAAATTGTCTATTTCGCGTGTGACATGCCGACTTTGAGAACAAAGGTTTTCTATATTTATTTTCACATGAAAAAGACAGTTGAAGGACGTTACGGCGTATTGTATACCTTCCTATTTGTTATTTCGTGTCTGTCTGATGTGACACCTTTGTTTGATTCTATCGTTTAAGATTTATTTACGAATAAACGCGAAAATGAATTTTCAGTATGAATAAATTATTGCCTCGTGAATTTGTATACTTTCCTACATGCTCGTCTGTTTAGGGTACTTTTCATAATACATGCTCGGCTGCTTAGGGTACTTTTCATACTACATGGTCGTCTGTTTAGGTTACTCTTCATACTACACGCTGGTCTGTTTAGGGTACTTTTCATACTACATGCTCGTCGATTTAGTTAGGGTACTCTTCGCCCGACCTTTTGTCAATACGCCCCCACTGTCCGTCCGTGATGTGTGGACGGAACAATCACAGATTATTACCTATCAGTAGTGTAGTTGGGCAGCACCGCAGCGTCCGCCGGCGCAGGCTCTCGGGCAGGGTCATCGCCCGTTCAGGGTCACTTGCGATAATGTGCGGAGCGGACGGTACGGCGCGCTGTCGCACGCTGGCTGTACGGGCCTACTTTGATGGTAGAAATTCGACGTTCTGGCCCCTGTTTCACCATTACGACAATTGTCGGTGACAAGTGACAATTCTCTTTACATTACACACTCGACGAGAATATGCCCACCGGAGCCCACCAGGGCTTCATATTGAATACGCATTGCATTTTGAATTGTTAATGGCCAACGACAAATATGTCGAGTTGGTGAAATAGGAACCTGCTAACACTTATCAAGCTGTCAGTCTACCACACCATAGAAATTTATAATATAACAATACATAACAAACGCTTACGTATAATACTCGAGTAGTGCTCGACATGTTTCGGACTAATACATAGTTCTTCCTCCTGGAGCGCTCGCCTCGGCGGCAGCGAAGCGAACACTCAAATTCTAAGAGGAAGGACTACTGAAACATCGAGCATCACTCGACTTTTATACGTGAGTCATCCGTGTGTAACTTTGAGTCTTTGTGATTTTGCTACTTAAATGTTTCCAGTATTCAGAACAGAAGATAATCAGTTCTCACTTTCTTTCAGCCCAGTTTGCGGCGCGTTCTTCTTGGCAATGATGGTATTTTCGAATGCGCTGGTAGCTTCAAAAATAGACATAAAAAAAAAATTGACGCTCTATTTTCCATATTGCGCTGTGGAGGTTTATTAATAAGAAGTTTTTAAAAAAATCCCATTGGAAACTTTCGTTATGGAAACTTTACCATTAATTCTCGGAAAGTTTCTGGAAATTTCTGAGAATATTCTTGCGTTTTGAAAATTTTCTGCAACTTGCGCATTGCTAGGCCTGGGGTCCAAAACAAAATACACTTTGTGGACAAAACTACGGGAATTGACAACTGTTATGTATCGTTAGATCCCCGATACCCGGGCGTGGCCGGCGCGCGGCGTGACGCGTGACGCCCGAGCGGCCGTGACGCTCCAGTGACGCTGCGGAAGACTGGCTGCGACAGGACACGCTGTCGGCCGCGTCAGACACAGACATACCAACCATCAATTAGTTTATACATGACTAGCTTTTGACCGTGACTTTGTCTGCGCAGAATTAGAATTTGTGTCCATGCAGCTTGACTCTTTTTCGACACTTAACTTACGACTGTAGCTAAAAGTTGTTACGCGATAAGTTCTAGCTAGCTACCTTTATTATAAGTAGTTAATCCTCCTTGTGACTATAAAATACCAAATTTCTAGACGAGACTGAAAATTAGAACACAGAAAAATCCGAAAAGTAAAGCTATGGCCAGGAATCGAGTCCGGATCCTCATCATTTCATGATGCGTGCTACACCGCTACGCTATACCACCCGTAGCAGGTGAGTATGCCTTCACAATTTTTCTATCTGTAACAGCTGTCACGTGACCTTGTTACTAAGCGAATTTTGTCGCTACGTCATCTGTTTGAATGATGTGTCCGTACGACACTATTACAAACTCTCGTGAAACATGTACTGCTCACTAGGGACGAGAGAAGGCGCTGTTTTTCAAATGATAGGTAAATGGTAGGTAATAAAATAACTTCGGCTCGATGTAAAATTGGAACTGCAGTCTACCTCTGTAGCGGCAGTAGGACTGGTTTTCTATATTTAAACCAACAGCCTAGACAAAGATAGCCTGTGCTCTGCACTGCAGCCTTATGAAACACAGGCAATAGTAAAAATACTTTTTAAATCGATTTTGCACGAAAACGGTTTGATTATTCAATTCTTGGTGTTTCATTCAGGATCATAAAGTTGCACGTTTTCCAAATTTTTCAAGGGATAAAAGGACGGGATAGGAAATATAAAAAAGGAAGTCAAGATATTTAATAAAGACTTAATTGTTTAGTAGAAATTTTCCGTGAGGACTATTGGATGACCATAAAAGAGTTCTACACGAACAAAGTCGCGGGAAAAAGCTAGTGTACCTTAAAGTCTGTAGTCACAAGAACTCCAGCGCCTTCTCCCGCATCGGTCGTTAAATAATCTGTAGGTACAGTAGTCTTGGAAGTAATGCATAAATATAGGTGATCAGTTTTAATATTTTAGCTAAACGAGTCCTAAACATGTTCATGGATGAAACCATGGACGTCGCAGCATGGCTGAAACGGCGAAATAATAAAAATGTGTGCGCCATTAACGACCCGTACTTAGTTAAAATAATAAAATGAGTTGCAAATCGTGAAAAATCAAATCATTTTATAGGTGGTCAGTGTTTTTATTCTCTATTTAGCGCTATCCCGCGGGAATAAAAAAAAATCCGACATAAATGTAACCTATCCTATTGTGTTATTCAGGACTATAATATAACTATTTTTTTAATTTTCATCTGCCATCGGCTATTCAGCCATAGTCAGATTTTTTGATTCAGTGGGAGTTTCAGGAGGTATTCCAGCAAATACTCTTCCCCACTGTCAGTGTTATAATATAACTTAATGATATTTTAACTCCCAGTATCCTCTTTAGAAACTTCACGTTCACGCCCCATCAACAACAAACATGCCTCTATCTTTAAAAAGTAATTAGAGGCACCGGCATTAATCTAACCGCGTCGAACGACAATGTAACTGTATGTCAACCACAAAGCGTTCATGTTATGACTTGGTGTGAGGTGTGAGCAACATGGCGTTCTCTTTGCCTATCTTGCCATGATCTATCTGATTCAGCCTTACGTCCCACTATTGGGCACAGGCAAATGTACCAGTTCTGTTGCTTCTCTTCCCGCGCATTATGGTAAACTAGCTTCTGCCCGCGACTTCGTCCGCGTAGAATTAGCAATTGACATGTTTATGGCTATCCCGCGGGAACTATGCTATTTACCGGGATAAAAAGTAGCCTATGTTTCAATCTAGGGTGCCAGCCATCTACATTCCAAATTTTACCTAAATCCGTCCAGTCCTTTTAGCGTGAAGAAGGAACAAACATACACACTCATTCACATCGTCACATCATCACATCGTCACATCGTCACAAACTTTCGCATTTATAATATTAGTAGGATGTTCATTGAGGGAATGGGTGAAAATCTTAGAGATCATGTTATAGGCGATGCTGCTATGCTAGCAATCCATCATTATTTTAATTCCCCTTAAAGGGAAGGGGACCCCTTTCCACATATACGCCCACAATCATGCTAAACGTGGCCTTTAGGTCTCGTTACCTTAGGCTGTCTACCTCGTAAAGGATATAGACGTAATTTGTGTATGAATGTCCTGTGATTGTAGCATTACATAGACGTAAAACTAAACGTTTTAAAGATCTGCCTCTATTTTTAACTCGTATGGACAAAGCCTGAACGTCAACCTATGTTTTTTTAATTCGTGCCATTGTGTTGTGTCCGTGACCTCTCGTATGCAGCCACAATGCCACGGACGGGCACGACCAAACGACGCATGCGCGCGAACGCATCAACACGAAACACGCCTTGTATTTAGTTAGTAAAGTCGAAAGTTGCGCCAAGCGGGGCTCGTACTGGTGGCTGCTGGGAACGCGCCGTCAAAACGTTTAAAAACATCCTCATATAAGGTGTAAAATGTTTGTTTACTTGTAAAGATATTTCGCGTCGTTGAATGTGATTGGACTCGTGCTTTAGCCCAGTTGTGAGAAAATGGGTTATGTTATTGCTTTAAGTCGCTTTACGTAGTTTACTTGAATTTAGGAAATTTTTAGTATGACATTTTAGGCTGTTTTGCTGGAGTAAGTTAAAAAAATCTTTTCTTTTTTTGTTAAAATCCATTTCTTCATCATCATTGTCATCTCCTGCCTATATACGTCCCACTGCTGGCCACAGATTTCTCACAATGTGAGGGCTCGATTTAGTAGTGTCAAAATGTATGAACCTTTAGCGATATCGTTAGCGATACGTATTTCTTCCTGCGTGTATGTTGGATGTAGGTAACTTACATACATACACAAAACACCTCTGTATTCCTTACGGGACAGACAGAGCCATAGGCAACAAGACTACGTTTAGGATAATAAATAAATTGTGGGCGCATGGGTGGAAAGAGGAGTCAGAATAGTGATGGGTTGCTACGTACCACTTCGTTGTCATATTTATCGTACTTGTCAGAAGTTTGTAATACATGATTAGAAATAGAAACTGATTGGTGGATATTTTATAGGTCGCTTTACTCCGGGAAATAGCACCGCTTCTTGAGAAGGGACGGAGCAGCTTTGTACCAGTAGGCCTATGAAAATGATAAGCATACATAGAACCTTGTTATTTTATGCGTCACTGTCACTGTCAAATGCTTGGCATTCATATTCAGTTTGAAGTTAACTGTGACAAGGCACTATAGTGCTCATCATTTTCGTGGGCTGACTGTACATTTGACGACCAGATAGTCTAGTGGTTGGAGAACCTGACTGCAAAGCTTCAGGTCCCTGATCCCGGATGCAGACATTATCTATGAAAAATAAGGGGTGTGTAATGATCGGTATAACAACAATTGATATATTTTCATTCAATATAAAAACATTTGATATAATTTCAAATGATATAATCACTCATTTCATATAATAAACGTTTGGTATAATATCAAAATATCTATTTTTATTTCATATAACGATCATTTGGTATAACATTGATTTCATATAATAAACTTTTGGTATAATCGTGATTTCATATAAAACTCATATTGTATAACTATCATGTGGTATATTTTTTAAAAGTAGCACGTAATATTCTAACCTAACCCAACCTACATATCTGGTAGCACTTAGTTTTATGCACGTGCAAGAGGTTCAAGTGCGAGTCGACGAAGCCCCGCTCACGCGGGGCTTCTTTTTCTGCTCTGAGGGTCACAAGATAACTAACGAACCTACCCAAGTGGTTGTACGAGTTGGTGTAAGCAGTTTTTTCAAAGCGGGGGGCTCTGCTTCCCGAGCCCCCCTTGCGGGGGGCTTCGCCCCCCCGTCCCCCCTTTACCCTTCTGCCTGAGTAAGTTTTGCGGGGTATTAAATTTGGGATTACATCTCTAATACAATATCAAAAATTGTTATTCTAACTGTACTTTATATGAAATCAACTTTATATCATAAGTTTATTATAGAAAATATGCATTATACTAAATGTATGTTACATGAAATATTTTTAGATTAAATGATCGTTATAGAAAATCATAATTATATTATATTTAAATATATTAAATGTTGTTATATGATTTAATAATTATATCAAATGAGCGTTATAGCGACTGATATTATAGCAAATGTTGTTATACCCATCGTTACGCACCCAAAAATAAGACTTGTTATTAAGTATTGGATGTTAAAAGTCTGTCTTTTGATAATTTTTCGAAATGGCTGATTAACTGATTTAATAACTGGTGTCCACAGCATATCATTATTAGTTGTTTCGGCTGATTATCTTATGAAAATCCTATTAAAATAACATTAATAAGAAGTTAAAAAAAAAATATCTTTGGAATCTTTCGCTATGGAAACTTGCCATAATTTCTCATAAAAGTTTCTGGAAATTTCTGAGAATATTCTTGGTACTTTGAGAATGTTCTGCAACTTGCACATTGCTACTCGCGCCTCGGTAGCTCATACTCATGGCCATATCTCCTCTATCCTCTGCGCATGGCGGCGTGATCTGTCGCTCCCCGCGGCCGTTGACCCTGCGCACGCGCGTGATTTACCCTATAACTACCTGAGGCCCGATTTCTGAAAGCACGTTACTCGAACTTAGTAATGTGCAAGTTGCAGAACATTCTTGTAATAGCAAGAATATTCTCGGAAATTTCCAGAAACTTTCACGAGGATTTATGGTAAGTTTCCATCGGGAATTTCCCAAAAATTTCTCAGGTAGCCGTGTTTTTTTAATGCGTTTTTCATTACATAATCAGTTAAAACAAATAGTAATATATGTCCCATTAATTATTAAATTCAAATTTCTGAGAATATTCCATTAGAAAATTTTGCAACTTTGGTAACATCACTTTGATGCATTACTGCATGTGCAAAAGGGTAAGGTTTAGCATGAACAGAACACATACAGCTACATATGTACAGCAAACAACTATGCTTTCGCAACAGCATAAAGAAGCCGCGGGTATTATCCATACGACATAAAAGCTGAGAGCAAGCGCAGCATCTGAGAGTAAACAAATCAAATTTTAATGGAGCGGAGTTATTATCAAGGTCTACTTTATCTAATGGATTAATTTGGCTCATCTCCGTATCTTTCGACGGTCTAGCCGACGGGGACGGTCGCCGGAAGCCATCAAACCGCTGGCAGCCGCACACACAGATCGACAAATTATTTATTGATACATAAATACCGCGGATTTATACAATGCAGCTGGGTCCACCGGACCACAAGTCTACAATCCTTCATTCATAACTCAAATTATATATTACTAGCGGTTGCCCGCGACTCTGTGTAGATTTTGCTTATAGCTATTCCGCGGGAACTACGCAATTTTCCGGGATAAAAAATATTCTATGTCGTTCCCCGGGACTGAAACTATCTCTGTCATTTCATTAAAATCTGTTCTGTGGTTTAGGCGTGAAAGCGTAACAGACCGACAGACAGACTGAGTTACTTTCGCATTTATAACATTAGGTAGTAGGGAAGTAGGGATTATCGTTTATTATTATTTTTATTAACAGATTCAAAAGATTCACGGTTACTAAACATACGACATAATTATTATCAAGATAACATCGGGAACTCGTTAAACGTAAATGCGGTTTTTATCCTGTTTATAACATGTCTTGCATAACTCATACGCGTATCGTCGGTTTTGAGACTTTTGAGGCATTTTTGACGACGCGGTTGGCCTAGTTGGTAGTGACCCTGCCTGCGAAGCAAGCGTCCTGGGTTCGAATCCTGGTAGTGGCATATATTTGTGTGATGAGCACTAATATTTGTTCCCGAGTCATGGATGTTTTCTATCTATATAAGTATGTATTTCTCTATATAAGTATTGTATATCGTTGTCTAGTACCCATAACACAAGCCTTACTAGCGCTTACTTTGGGACTAGGTCAATTTGTGTGAATTGTTCCCTAATATTTATTTATTTATTTATTAAAGAACAAACGATAATTTTAAGGGGACGCACTAGACCCGTGTCGAAACCATAGCCCAATACCTCTCATTCTTAAAGGAGACCTGTGCCCGGCAGTGGGACGTATCATAATACATTATGCTTGAAATCAGTTCAACTTTCTGAATTTTCTAAAAAAAATCTGTTTTGCTGACAATTCCGCAATCTCGGAAATTTGAGAAATCTGTCAGAACATAGCCCAGATTATAACCTCTATAAACATGGGCCACGTACTACCAGCAATCCATGATCGACCTTGCGCAAGAGATGTTAGAACAATGAAGCAAAAAACGAGACAAAAAACGGAAGGTCGCGGCTGCGCGCTGCGCTATGGCAAATTACTTCCTAAGACATATTACTCATATTACCTACATATCCCCGGCTAGACACGTAACAATTACGCTTGGAAGCGTTTCGATTTCTATGTACGCTAGCGAGGTGCGTAGCGTGTGTACAGTCCTTTACAATTAATTCCAGTCTTTTGTAAACAAACGTAGCACGATAAGGTAATGTCCATTACGGTAGCAAAAGTTGGGTGTGGCAAAAGAAGCATGAAATTAGAATAAATGAATTCATGCACTGAAAGATAGAATAAGGAATAGTGTGATAAGGGAACTTGTTCTAAGAAATGGAATCACGACGATAAGCGTTAGAGTCCACAGCATATTAATATTATAATATTTGTTTAAATTGTTCATCTAACGAAAACGCAATAAAAAAACAGGAATACCTAAGAAACTTTTGGGAAATTCCCGTTGGAAACTTTCGTTACGTTAACTTACCATTAAATTCTTGTGAATGTTTCTGGAAACTTTTGAGCATATTCTTGCGTTTTTGAGAATGTTCCCCAGCTTGTACATTGCCAGATGGGCATGATAATGAAATGACTATCTTGACCTATTTTGCCGCAAATTAATGCGGACGAGCGACCGAGTGATGTAATATGCAATGGGGTCGAAACTACCGCGTCCAAAATTACACCATCAGGTAAAGACATACCCCCTTATTCATAAACGCTGTATAGGCTTCTGCTAACTTAGTAATCGTTTGTCCTTATCTGTGAAAGGTAAATGTCAGTGTGACAGATAAGGACAAACGATTGCTAAGTTAGTAGAAAGAAGCCAAGCCTATAGAGCGTTTATGTATAAGGGGGATAGCCTCATAAGGCCCACAGAAAAATACAAGGTCTATAAGTTTGTTCTGGAATATTTCAGCAGTTTGGTTACTTTGGTTAGTATATGGTATGACTAAGGGTGCGTGCGACCAAACCGCCGCGTATACGCAGTGACGTGTCGTATGCGTCACGTTTTCTCACCGTTTCTTCATACATTTTGTTGCGATTCCGTAACGTCACCGTTTTTTAAGCGGCGGTGTGGTCGCACCCTTACTCCTGCGAAGATTTTACTTTAAATTTTTGATTCATTTAGTCCGCGGTTCACTTTAATCCATTAATTTGACGACCGGATGGCCTAGTGGTTAGTGCCCCTGACTATGAAGCTAGAGGTCCCGGGTTCGAATCCCGGTAGGAACAGGCATTTGTATGATGAATACGAATGTTTGTGCCCGAGCCATAGATGTTGTATGTATTTACCTACATTATATAAGTATGTTTATCCGTTGCCTGTGTACCCATAGCACAAGCTTTGCATAGTTTGGAGCTGGGTCAATTAGTGTAATTGTCCCACGATATTTATTATTACTAGCTTTTCTTCAATTGATATGGTTATCGCTATCCCGCGGGAACTATGCAATTTTCCGGGATAAAAAGTAGCCTATGTTTTAATCTAGCTAGGGTCCCAGCTATCTTCATTCCGGAACAATTTTAAGAGACTGTGGCAGCCTGAGGGTACCGGTTACTGAAAGGGCATAATCAATAATACCCAATAAAATACCGCTCTATCTAATACGTTGCACAATTGTTTCGAGCAAGTTTTTGAACAAATTTTACAGTACATAGATACTTTAATAATTAATTTAACCATAACCAGCGTATATATTTCACAGAAAAACTATGACATATAATATATGTCGTTTCTCGAGTCACATAGACGGTTCTGGCTGAAAATCAGTGCTGCAGATGTCTAACGCCTCAGCGTAATGCTGAGCCAGCGACCGTTTCACTTTTGCGAAGACACACACAACGCTGATAATCTAATTTTCATGTCTGTGTTTTTTGTGATTTCTTTTCTATAATATTGTGTGTATGCTCTTATATTTGTGTGTCTTGCAAAATGAATAAATGTCTTCTTTCTTTCTTTCTTTAAAAACGTCGCTTAAAGTTAACGTTATTGTTAGTGGTTGCAATAACGGCTGTTTTGCAATAATGAATAACAGTGTTGTGTTATTCTTAAATAGCTGTTATTGTAAACTGTTGTCTGTTTTCCTGTTATATTGCTGTTTTACAAAACGATAATGAACTTATTATGAAATAATTGTTATACTTATTTCGTCGCGATCGCAGCGTAATAAAAACGTACGGGAACAAAAGCAAAACAACGCTCTGTTACCTTGTTTGTTATTGTACTGACTGACAACAAACAGCAACAGCTAAAAATGATACCAAAATTCAGTTATTTGAATTGCGATTGCGATGCGAGCTCGCGCGTATAGCGCTATCTCTCGCACACAGCTACTTGATTTGTTGCGCACTCACTTGCGTTGCGCTTCTATGCCAAGTGCGGCAACAGTGCGCGTTTGAACAATGTTGACAACAGACAACGAATAATGATAACAGGATAGTTGATGATTCAATAATGTGTTGTTCGTTGCCTGCAAATAATGCATTACGTTATCTGCTGTTGTAATAACGCCCACCACTAGTTATTGTTAGTAACTTGGTTGGTTGGTGCAGCGCACACTTACAGTTCGAGAAGAAAGAAGTTATGCTAAAGGCCCAGACTGCGAAGCAAATCGCAAAAAAGTTAAAACAAACACCAACTGGGTCATCTCCAGTGAAAATAAAACTCAAACAGCCAGCTGCCAGTAGCGTTGCCGCAAATTCGATAACTTCTCTATCGTCAGTTTTAGCGGAAAAATGACTTAAGATCGATAGGCTTATCGATACTGTCGATAGTATATATAGTATCAATACTATTGAATACCTACTATTGAAAAAGGTAACAATCAATTGTTCAAAACTATTCATAGTATCGATACCTACTATAGATTGTTTGTACTTTTTGATTGATTATATTATTTTGATTATTATGATATTGATTTTTTGAATACTAGTGACCCGCTCCGGCTTCGCACGGATACAATCAGTGTTTCTTTACTATATTATGCATGTATTATACATAAACCTTCCTCTTGAATCACTCTATCTATTAAAAAAAAACACATCAAAATCCGTTGCGTTGTTTTAAAGATTTAAGCATACATACGAAAATAAACAGCGGAAAGCGATTTTGTTTTATACTGTGTACAGTAGATACTTCGATAATTTGTTCGACGTCAAGGATCAACACTATCAATACCATTGATAACTATCGATACTATTATTTTTGCTCAAACTATCGATAGTGGACTCGAGCCGCAGCACTAGCTGCTAGTGGGTTTAATCTGTCGCCGGCAATCAAAACACAGCATTATTCCGTCGCCATAAGAACCATAAACACATTTGAAGTACACAAAGAACTAACGGAGTCGAACGCTGTCGTTTTTTGAAAAAAAAAACCATCGAAAAATCACAATAGAATGCTTCTGTCGTTTCTTAACTAGTTTTCGTACCTAAATATAATGTCGATGACTTGCTGCACTAAGCACTTATCAAAGGAGTTGGCACGAGAAAGTTTGTGTGTTAGTTCATTCGAAATATTATAAACGGGATGTGAACCGCGATTACCTTGAGCTTGATTGTTTGAGCTGCACAGCCCTAAGATCATTTCGACAGAACGCCACTATATACCGAGACTGGTGAGGGAAGCGGATGAAATACATAAACATAAAAATTTTAATCGTGAGAATGGGTTTAAATTGTCGAATATCTGGAATCCGGTGATTTCCTTATATAATTCTCGTCCAAAATCAATTTCGGGTGGGCGAAGTGACACTGTGAGTGTAGTGTGTTTGAATCGAGTTTCGAGTGAGAACGGTTCCAGTGGTAACGAGAGTGCACGCAGTCGACGCGCAAGAATGAGGGTAGACAGAGCTCGGTCTACCCGACAATAACATCCACCCGCAATTTCTTCAGTCTACCCGTGATCATGATACATGCAACTGTATCGAAATATCGGGAGCTCAATAAAGGTAATCGCGGTTCACATCCCGTTTATAATATTTCGAATGAACTTAACCGTGAATCATTAAAAACTCTTATTGTGTGTTAGTTACTACTTAGCTATAAAATGGCTGGAAGGATTTGAATTAAATGGTATGTAGGTACTTAGCTGGTTGTCGAGCATAACACATCTAAGGTTATTAAAATTAATTACTTGCCATGTTTACATAAATTGTTATTGTGATACTTTTATTGAGTCTAAATTTTTCATACATTGTTTTATATGTGCCCTTACAGGGTTTGATCTTGTATCCTGGTATCTTGTCTATTATAATCTTGCTAAATTTAATTAAATTGAACCTACTTGACATGATCAGCCAAATTATAGATTTTTAAAAGTGATTTTGATGTAATTTTGACATCTTAAATTTTTTTTTAAAACATACCATACAGTGTATTAGTTGTAATAGTTGTAATACCTAATTAATCAAGTACCTATTTGCACCTTAAATTTACATGTCATACTATGACTAAATATGTGAAACTTACCTTTCTTCTTGTACATACTTACACCAATTTTTTATCACACCATGTTTATTGTGAATAAAATGATTTATGATTTAAATCTAGGCTTCTTTTTATCTCGATTTTCTCACGGGATGTAATAAATTAATAATCATTATTCACGTGTCGTGAACTCAATCGCGGGCAAAAACTTAGTCCGGAATAGTAGGTTGGGTTTTTTTTTATATGTGCTAGGGGGCAAACAAGCATGCGGGTCACCAGGTGGATAGCAAATAGACACTCATAACTTAGGGCGTTAAGAGCGTGTTGTCAGCCTTTTAAAAAAATAATAGGCAAGTTTTTTGAAGATCCCTAAGTCGGTCCGGGAAAATTGGTGCCACTAGCAAAGTTTAATCGTGCGGGGTGAGAAGTGCCGCGAGTTCCTTTGAGTGACCACCCCTAAAAAGCCACGGTGGTCTAGTGGTTTGACCCATGGCCTTCGAAGCAGAGGGTTCCTCGGGCTCACACCTCTGAGTTTTTTTTTCAGAATTTATGTGCGAAATCTCATCTTAGGCTGGCAACGCAACCCGCTAGTGTTGTGGCAGGTTGTGGCCGTCATAGAGTGATGGTCACAGCCAACTGACACAAAAGAAAGAGGGTAGCAAACGTATAAGTTGATTATCAGTTGGCTGTGACCATCACTCTATTCAACTTATACGTTTGCTACCCTCTTTCATAAAAATGTAAAGGTAACTCCAGTAATTCTTGTGCCGGCGCATGTACAGTTAGGATGAACTATGGACGTGTATTGAATGGTTTTTTTAGCTATTTGCGATTCCGAAAAAACTACCGCAATCCGCAATAGCACTTTTGCGTACTTACATGGTATAGAAAAAAAATGTTAAATGCACGCTACTTCTCTTTCCGCGCAGATGGACGATGGTAAAAGCCCATCGAGGGACTGGATGAAAAACTTAGCAATCATGTTAGGCGATGCTGCTAGCCCCATCACTATTTTGATTCCCCTTTCTGCCTATACGCCCACTATCACGCTAAACGCCAGTTAAGTCTTGTTGCCGTAGACTCTGGCTACCCCGTAACGGATAAAGACGTGATGTCGGAAGCTGGCTACGAAGCTCGAGATCCCCGGTCGGGGCAAATCGTAAGTACGTATGAAAAATACGAGTGTTTGTTGTCAAGTCTAATATTTGGGAACAATTCACACAAATTGACCTAGGTAGTCCCAAAGTAAGCGCTAGTAAGGCTTGTGTTATGGGTACTAGACAACGATATACATACTTATATAGATAGAAACATCCATAACTCAGGAACAAATATTCGTGCTCATCACACAAATATATTACCATTACCAGGATTCGAACCCAGGACGCTTGCTTCGTAGGCATGGTCACTACCAACTAGGCTAACCGCGTCGTCGATCGGCGAAGTCTTGAATGTTCAATGTATTTAAAATATTATACCTAAGGTCTTTTCATTCTTAACTGTCCTATTGCAGGGGTAGCCAACAGGTCGATCGCCACTGTTAGTCCAGTCGATCGTGGCAAGGCAAAAAATATTAATACGTAGACCAGACTGCGCAACGTATTTCGTTTAAGGTTTCATGAAGTATGTAATTGGTAGATCGCGCAGGGTTTTGTTAGATCTTGGGTCTAATCAAATAGGACAGGGGTGGCCCCTCTCCTATTTGGTAAACAAAATTCTAACCTCAAAACGTCTCATTTTTGTTATTTTTTAACTATTTCATCGTAAATAAAGGAACTGGAGATAAAATATCAGCAAAATTATGTACAAAATATTGCCTCAGGTTTATTTGATAACATAATATAAAGTACACCTTATTCTTTACAAAAATTTGCACATTAAGGTTATAATTTTGTTTACCAAATAGGACAGTTAAGTTAAGAATGAAAAGACTTTGTCCATTGCCTAGTACCCTTAGCACAAGATAATAAACTAAATTTAATTAATATTTAAAAATTGGATTTAGTATTAGTTAATTTATGAATTGTTTGTTATATTTTGAGAAGTACGCTCTATTGTGGCTTTCACCATATTAATATTTTAAACTCACTCTTTGTCGGTCCCTCGCTTAATACTCCTCTCATCTTTTCAAAGGTTAACTGGTAGAGATCCCTTATAGGGATAAGTTCGCCTTTGTGCATAATATCTAATGTATTTTTTTTTGTGATTTGTGTCTGTTTCTTTATATTTGTACAATAAAGCATTTTTTTACTTACTTACTCACTTATAAAAATTCTTATTTTTAAAAGTAACTTAAGTAAACCCACCGACAATACTATAGGGAGCGTCACAATAGAGACATCTCTCTAGGCAGATGTTATGAGGTGATTCTCTAAAGTCTGTGAAATGGCGATCCAAACCTTTGTAGACAAAGCTGCCGCAAGTTGTGGTCAAGTTTGTGTAGCAGTTTCGCGTACGTACCTGTAACAATTAACATTGTTATAGCAAAATCAAAATTAAAGGTTACGCTCATAGACATTAATCACGCCTTAATCCCTTGCGGGGTTGACAGAGCCTAGACTAACAAGCTCTTAAGGCCAAGTTTATTTACTTGTCTTATCCCTATTCTGATTAGTGGTGGTCGTTATTACAACAGCAGATAACGTAATGCATTATTTGCACGCAACGAACAACACATTATCGAATCGTCAACTATCCTGTTATCATTATTCGTTGTCTGTTGTCAACGTTGTCATACGCGCACTGTTGCCGCACTTGGCATAGAAGCGCAAGCGAGTGCGCAACGAATCAAGTAGGTGTGTGCGAGAGATAGCGCTATACGCGCGAGCTCGCATCGCAATCGCAATTCAAATAACTGACTTTCGGTATCATTATTAGCTGTTGCAGTTTGTTGTCAGTCAGCACAATAACAAACAAGGTAACAGAGCGTTGTTTAGCTCTTGTTCCCGTACGTTTTTATTACGCTGCGATCGTGACGAAATAAGTATAACAATTATTTAATAATAAGTTCATTATCGTTTTGTAAAACAGCAATATAACATGATAACAGTTTACAGTTTACAATAACAGCTATTTAAGAATAACACAACACTGTTATTCATTATTGCAAAACAACCGTTATTGCCACCACTAATTCTGATTAAAAAAACTGTAGGCTTATTGTCTAACTCGCTCGCAATCGCCATCGTGTTCATTTAGACAGTTCATGTATGGGCTGACAATTGGCATCGGAATTAGCTAGCTGTCACATTCATACAAGAACTGTCAAAATGAACACGATGGCGATTGCGAGCGAGTTAGACAATAAGCCTACTGAACTGAGGGACTCCGCATTGGGGCCTTATCATGACCAGGGGCGTAGCTACCGCCGTATCTGCCGTATCAATTATACGGGGCCCCCGGGCTACGGGGGCCCCCGACGTGCGTAAGCAAAAATGAATGCACACATTTTTTTTTCTTTTATGAGAAATCTTTACCCTTCATAAGGGCCCCCAAATACATTTTTATACGGGGCCCCACCAAGGCACGCTACGCCCCTGATCATGACGTTTTAATGCAATTAAATTCCAACTCAGTTTGGGTTTTAGCTGTTAATTTTTGGTATGGATCTGACAGCGAGCGAACCTAAACTGAATCGAAATCGCATTAAGACTTCATGCGGTAAGCCCTAGAAATCTAAAAAATATAGGTTCGTGGCGCGTCTAAAATCAGCTTTTGGAACCCTTCTAAATATTCCAACGGGTTCTGCTGCCCTTTCCGCTAACTCGCGTATAAAATATGAATGACGGCCGCCACATGAGTCTTGTCACGTGGTAATAGGGGCGGGTTTAGCGTGGCCACGGCCCATCTGCTCGTGCCACTCCGAATATTTTATTAAAGCACTGTTTATATTTTATTAATGCTGCAGGACATCAAAGTGGAGATGGAATTTGATGGACATCTATAAATATAACCAGTATTGCTTCAGATGCAATCGTATAATCTCCTATATACGCCTCACTGCTGGACACAGGCCTCCTCTCAGGATGAGAGGGCTTATAAGTTTGGAAACTTACACACTATTGTATTGCTTCGCAAGTTTATGCAGGATTCTTTAAGATGTTTCAATCACTGTGAAGCTCATGATCAACTGTTAGATCGCACGTAATTTCTGAAAAAGTCACTGGTGCAAGCCGGGGTTTGAACCCGCGAGCCCGCGACCCTCTTACTTCAATGAGCTTTTTTTTTTTTTGAAAATGAAAAAGTTTTTTTATATAAAAATATAACAATCAGTGTATCTTCGACTCTGGATCCTGAGCTTTCGCGACAGATATTCCAGTTTAGCCAAATTTTAACACGGCTGAGCAGAGTGTGATATATGAATAGTGGAACCAACTCACATTTTGCATCTATGTATAATATGGCGATCGCGTACGAAAATATTGAATTCTGTCGTCAGTTTTTTAGTACTATCTACTTAGTAGTAGTATATGTACTAAGGCTTCGCTGTCCGTCCGTCTGTCTGTCTGTCTATCCGTCTGACACCAGTAGGCTTGTATTCTAACTCGCTCGTAATCGCCATCGTGTTCATTTTGACAGTTCTTGTATGGGCTGACAATTGACATCGGAATCAGCTAGCTGTCACATTCATACAAGAACTGTCAAAGTGAACACGATGGCGATTACGAGCAAGTTAGACAATAAGCCTACAGGCTGTACCTATTTGACGACAGCTATCATAGCTAGACATAGCTAGACAGTTGAAATTTTCACACATGATGTATAATTTCTGTTGCCGCTGTAACAACAAATAGTAACTAAAAACAGAATATTTTTGTGTTTATTTGTCTGGTAAGCCTACATTCTGCTTAGGAGGAAGGTCACTGCTAACACTGGATTTCATATTCACTTGCCGAATTTGTACGGAACCCTCGGTGCGCGAGTCCGACTCGCACTTGGCCGGTTTGTAATCTATCGCGGGCTGTTAACAAATCAACCTTATTCAAGTGAATGAAAAGAGTTAATAAAAATAAAGCTGTTAATTGTTTACGTTCCGTACGCGCGCTGTTTACGCGGCATATAAACACGCGGCTTGCTGCGGTAGCTCCTCGGCAATACCTACACTACTATTAGTACACGCAGATATCATCACTCATCTAAATCGGTAAAGAGAAGGCTATAAACATAGCTGGAACAAATGCTACGGCTTACCGCAAACTTCTTGAGCTAGGGCGTGTTACGTATTAAAATTACATGTTTAAAATGTATAACGGGTTAAAACACAACATAATAATGATTCAAATGGTTTATGCGATCGTCTACGCCAGTAGTTCCCAAAGTGGTCCAGGTGGACCCCCAGGGGTCCACGGAAGACTCGACGGGGGTCTACGTTGGGCGTGACCAAAAATGGGGGTCCACAATTGCAAGCGGGGGTGCATAAAAATTGAATAAAATTTGTGAGAATTGATTGGTTCTTGTGCTGTGAGTCATTGTAGATTTCGAGAAAGTAAAGTAGGATGGAGTCACTCGCAGCACAAAAATATAATATAATTGAAAATTTGTTTAGTCGACTTTATTTTCAAATAATTAACCCTATCAAGCAATCAATTCTAACCATTTTTTTCGAATACTGTTAATTTATCGTTGAAACTCAGCAACAACGCAAGTTTCCATAGATTCTAATCCGTTTTTTTTTCCTGTTAATTTTATTAAGGGGGTCCGTGAAAACTGTAATTGATTTCCTAGGGGTCCGTGGCTGAAAAAGGTTGGGAAACGCTGCATTAAGGGGTAGACAGAGCCTAGTAACAAGGCCTCTTTAGCAAGCCACTGTGGTTTCAACTGTAAACTAACGGCCTGCTGAATTCCAGGATAATTTTTAGCTTGTATAGGTAGTTATTTGCAAGAAACTGAAGCCATGATAAATGATGTGCAGTTGCGCGACCCTGGCCTGGATGAAACTAAAACGGGTTCCCGCTGTCGTACAATATTAATAAACGACATGTTCTGGCTAAATTCACGTGTCAGCATCAGCATGTTCTAGATCCTTTACTAATTAAATTATTTAAGTGAATTTTAACCTATTCAATTTATGAACGACACTGAAAATTGGAACAGAAAAATCCGAAAAGTAAAGCTATGGCCGGGAATCGAACCCGGATCCTCATCATTCCGTGATGCATGCTATTATTATACAACCCATAGCAGGTTTAGTTCCCGGCCATAGCTTTATTTTTCGGATTTTTCTGTTCCAATTTTCAGTGTCGCTTAGAAATTTAATATCGAACGGGTATAACCGTAAAAATAAATAGGGGTCGTTATGTCAAACAAAGATCAAAAGTATACTAGTAGTAGTAGTAGTGGTAGCGGTGTGGAGAGTAAGACAGCCGGGAAATTACGGGCACAAGTGGCATTTCATCTAAGTCCTCTAGGTTGGCAACGCATCTGCAATCCCTCCGGGGTTAAGGGTGTCTATGGGCATTGGTGATCGCTTACCATCAGGTGACCCACTTGCTCGTTTGCCTTCCTATTCGCATAAAAAAAAAAAAAAACTTTTACAAAAATATCTGCATTCGTAAAGTATTTTTTCAATCGGACAAGATACTTAATTGATTGATTTCTTCCAAATGGTTTTCGAATTGGAGCACACTAAAAAAATTAACAATGCTATCATAGACAACTTATAGTAAATGTACTTTCAAGCGATTGGAACGAAACCGGCTTTATCCCTAGCGGGGTCCCTTTCCCTCTCAACGGCAAAGCCGCGAGAACAAGCGAGACGGAGCACACACAGCCGTGGGACAGTTACGTAACTCGCTTGAATAGGGTTTTATGACAGTTAAATGAAGGTTAAATGAAATTAAAAGGTGCTTTTTTACCCACGACTACTTAGTCAGATAGAACTGTACTACTCGTACACTATCTAACTAATCTAACTAATATTATAAATGCGAAAGTATGGATGGATGGATGGATGGATGGATGGATGTTTGTTTGTTACTCAATTACGCCAGAACGGCCCAACGGATCTGGATGAAATTCGGCACATAGATAGAGAAAAGTCTGGAATAGCACATAGGCTACTTTTTATCCCGGAAAATTGCATAGTTCCCGCGGGATAGCGATAAACGAATTCTTTGCAGACGAAGTCGCTGGCAACAGCTAGTATTATAAATGCGAAAGTATGGATGGATGGATGGATGTTTGTTTGTTACTCAATTACGCCAGAACGGCCCAACGGCTCTGGATGAAATTCGGCACATAGATAGAGAAAAGTCTGGAATAGCACATAGGCTTCTTTTTATCCAGGATAATTGCGTAGTTCCCGCGGGATAAACGAATTTTTTGCAGACGAAGTCGCTGGCAACAGCTAGTGTTATAAATAGAAAAGGCACCTTTTTGTCTTTATGTAGTAGAGTTGAAATTTAATACAATAAACAAGACCTCTTAAAAATGTTTAGGGATATTTCAGGAGTTTGTTTCCTAAATAGCCCTGGGGCCTTACCATGACGTCATAATGCAAACTATTTAATAAATTTATGTATTTTCTAGTTACACATAAGTCGGATTCTATCTATTTATTACTTTACTTCCGTAAAAGTTTACGGTTTATGTAGTATATTAATTTATTTCATCTATACTGTGTATCGTCTCTTGAGTCACAGACGGTTCTGGCTGAAAATCAGTGCTGCAGATGTCTAACGCCTCAGCGTAATGCTGAGCCAGCGACCGTTTCACTTTTGCGAAGACTTAATCCAAAGCATGAATGTAATTTTAAATTTCGAGTGGTAGATTAAAACAAGCAATGATATGATAGTATAGTGATTATAATTAAAATGAATAAATAAGTTGTCAAGTATATAATAATACTTAATAGTTAGTTGGTCAATCGCATTACTGGGCTAAGTTTTGTTGCAGTGCCCTATTACAGGGTTTCATGTTGGGCAATTTATTAGCTTGTAAGATCCAATGTACACATGAAAGCGACGAATAAATGACTTATGACTTATGACACACACAACGCTGATGATCTAATTTTCATGTCTGGTTTTTTTTGTTTCTTTTCTATAAAACTGTGTGTACTGGGCCCCGTTTCTCGAAGCTTATCAGACTAATAATATTAGTGTTTTGTCTCGTAAATTAAACGAAAAAATTAAACAAAACACTAATATTATTAGTCTAATAAGCTTCGAGAAACGGGGCCCTGCTCTTATATTTGTGTCCTGTAAAATGAATAAATGTCTTCTTTCTTTCATTCTTCTTTCGATTCGATTCAGACTCAGTTCAGGTTTTAGCTGTCATTTTTAGTATGGATCTGACAGCGAGCGAACCTAAACTGAAACCGAATTAAATCGCATTAAGCGTCATGGTAAGGCCCTGTAAATGTTTTACAGGACTTTTGATTCATTGCAGCAATGTGCAAGTTGCAGAACATTCTCAAAATAGCAAGAATATTCTCGGAAATTTCCAGAAACTATCACGAGAATTTATGGTAAGTTTCCGTAACGAAAGTTTCCATCGGGAATTAAAAAAAAACTTCTTATTAATGTTATTTTAGTAGGAAACAAGTAATAATTTTATCCTGTGGACACTTAACATGCTTATTAATTTTAATTTCTGAGAAAATTCCACTAGAAAATTTCGCAACTTTGTTAAATGAAGTGCTAATTTATAATCTACAAATGTATATTGATCGATATTTAAAATGAACCGCTTCAAGGATGGGACTAAATTTACATACACAAATAACATCTATACCTTACGGGGTAAACAGCGCCTAAGGTAACAAAACAAGGCCTCGTTTAACATGATTGTGAAAACTTAATGAAAAATCTTTATATAAGTGTGGGAAACGGAACGTTGGTGCGAGCGAGATGGAATGCGTGAGAGGGATAGAAGAAGGCTAATGGCGGGTTATCGTTGTAATGTACTGAGAGTGATCTTTCGATTAAATAAATAGTTTGTGTTGAAGTAAACGTTGTTTCACTCTGAGCAAATAATTCCCACATAAGTGTTTAAAGTACTTCAACCAACTAGTAAAATATTTCAGTAAGGGACCTTGTATTTTGTCTTGTTTTAATTGAAAAAAAAAAGCTTGACAGAAGAAACGGCAAAAAACTCAGGTTTTGGTCTGACGAAAACCAGTGACTTGTAGTGACAAGACTGTATTACTTCCAGGCATGCGTACGCGCATGTAGTGAGAGGGGTATGGTCGGGTGGATATCCCGCGCGACGTTGCCGCTCTTCGCAAACAAACGGGCGGCGCCGGCGCCGGCCGGGGCTACCACCAGCCGAGCGGGACGACAACAATGTTACTGTAAGGTAGGTTGTGTGTATGTGCAACTTGAAGAACAAGTTGCACAGCAAAAATGCAAGAGATTTCTCAGAAGTTTCCAGAAACTTTTAAGAGAATTTATAATATTTAAGTTCCCTTAAGGCGCTGTCAACAGCAAATTACCTTGAGCAGCGCCACTCTTCGCACATACGGTTCGCGTGCCTGTGAGTGAAAGAGAAGAAACTATTCCGGCAGCTTGGCGCGCGTCTAAAATCTTGCAAATAAGACACAAATAAGAAGAAATAAAAAAAGGTATGGATTATTTGTGAAATATGACTCGTTAGCCGTGTAGGTATGAATACGTTGACTTCATGTTTTTAATTGCAGACCCATACGTCGAAAAAATATAGACATAGAACCGTTAAATGATGATTATAAGACCAATCTTTGCAATTATTTTCTATCGAGCCGATTTTGCTCAATTATGTATCGAGTCCGTCTATCGTGTTTGAAATATGACGAAAATTATCAATATAATTTTTTTGTATTTTTTTTTGTGTGGTTTTTCTTAAAAAAGTGCTTAAATAACATCAAATTCAACAAAATTAGGTGTTGTCAGCCTCTTAACGAAAGTTTCCAACGGGAATTTTCCAAAAACTTTTTAGGTTCGTGTTTTTTTATTGCTTTTTCATTAGGTAATCAGTTGAAACAAATATTAATATATGCTGTGGACTTTTAACCTGATCCCATTAATTATTAAATTTAAATTTCTAAGAATATTTAAGTTCCCTTAACGAAAGTTTCCAATGGGAATTTAAGAATAAGAATATTTCAGAATCATTTCCATAAACTTCTTAGGTTCGCGTTTTTTATTGCGTTTTCATTTGATAATCAGTTGAAACAAATATTAAATATATGCTGTGGACTCTTAACGTGATCCCATTAATTATTAAAATGTTTTAGAACATTTCATTCCATTAGAAAAATTCGCAACTTCAGTAACATTCATTTAGTGCATTGTTAGGTAGGAATTGTGTTTATTTGACGCCTCAAAAACCTCAAAAACGCCCACTAAATTGTTGAGTGCGCTTATAACTTTGTCATTTGAAATCAAAATCATTTGTAAAGTTAGTCCTACTAATCCTACTATATTATAAATGCGAAAGTTTGTGAGTATATATGTTTGTTACACTTTCACGTCAGAACGGCAGGGCAGATCTGGATCATATTTGGCACAGATATAGATTATAGACTGGTATAACAAATTCACTAAACAATTCGCTACACAATTTCGGATTATTTCAGATTTTCGCGATTAAAACCCTGAAGAAAAAAAGAAAGAAAGAAAAAAGACATTTATTCATTTTGCAAGACACACAAATATAAGAGCATGTACACACAATTTTATAGAAAAGAAACAACAAAAAGAAAACCAGACATGAAAATTAGATCATCAGCGTTGTGTCTCCGCAAAAGTGAAACGGTCGCTGGCTCAGCATTACGCTGAGGCGTTAGACACCTGCAGCACTGATTTTCAGCAAAGGACTATTATTTTCTGACAGGACCTTTTTAAGACGGTTTTAAAGTAGACTAAATTTGCTATAATATGAGGCTACAATTGTCTCTGTAGACACTTAGAACTTATTAAATTTGTATTTTTTTCGAACTGCAATTTTTGCGGGATTTATAAGCGGCGGTTGGCAGCCCTGCCTGCGCGTGCGCCGAACGGCAACGCGACAGATGCGGTGCGGGGTACCATTGTCCGCGCGAGAGTGAGGCGAGAGTGAGTAATACATTATTAGGCAATAGGAATAGGGACGAGGGTATTACCTCCGTTTAAACATTAATGGTCACGGCAATATGTTTCAGTTTAGTAAAACGGAGTGCGAGACTCACGCACCGAGGGTTCCGTACAAATTTGAAGAACCTACTAGAATTACAAATGCCAGTTTGTGAGGATGTACGTACCTAAGGATGTTTGTTATTCTAGATGTATAGATTATAGTGTGCAAATAACACGTAGGCTACTTTTTATCCCGGAAAATAGCATAGTTCCTACGGGATAGAAATAAAAGAAATGTTTGTAGACGACTACAGTTTGTCTATTTACATTTTGTTTGAGTTAACAATGCATGAAGAAGTTACTAAGGTTGCGAAATTTTCTTATGGAATGATTAATGGCCATAGGATACGCACATTATAAAACGCCATCAAAATATTTAGGTTCTTGAATTTTTCAGAAAAAATCCTATTAGAAACTTTCGTTACGGCAACTCAATACGAATTCTAGAATATTCTTGCTTTTATTCTCAAAAAATTCTGCAACTTGCACATTACTAGTGTGAGTGAGCAGCGTCCAAACATATTTATGTACGGCAGCATCGAGTGCCGGTGGTGGCGCCGCGCTCTTTGCTCTCGTTCTCGCCTGCGCCGGCGCAGCCTGCCAAGGACAGCGCTCTGCGACGGATCACGACTGTCGCTGTCAGATGCATACTAAAACTAAACTGACAACTAAAACCTGAACTGAGACGGTATTGAACCGCATCAAGACGTCATGGTTAAGGCGCTGTCAACAGCAAATGACCTGGAGCAGCGCCACTCTTCACACATACGGTTCACGTGCCTGTTAGTGAAAGAGAAGAAACTATTCCGGCAGCTTGGCGCGCGTCTAAAATCTTGCAAATAAGACACAAATCATAAGAAATAAACAAAAGTATGGATTATTTGTGAAATATGACTAGTTAGCCGTTTAGGTATGAATATGTCGACTTCATGTTTTTAATTGCAGACCCCATACGTCGAAAAAATAAAGACATAGAACCGTTTAATTATGATTTTAAGACCAATCTTTGCAATTATTTTCTATCGAGCCGATTTTGTTCAATTATGTATCGAGCCCGTCTAGCGTGTTTGAAATATGATGAAAATTAACATTATATTTTTTTTGTATTTTTTTTGTGTGCAGTTTTTCTTAAAAAAGTGTTTAAATAACATCAATTTCAACAAAATTAGGTGTTGTCAGCCTCTTAAGGCCTCTGATGGTAAGTGAGCGCCACCACATACACCCGCAACACTAGAGGATTGCAGCGTTGCCAGCCTATACACATAGACATAACTTTATTCGACATCAAACATACACAAAAAGAATTCGACTCAGCATTATAGCTGGCATATAGAGGGCTAGGATAGAATACCTCTTGTGCCAGTAATTTCACCAGCTGTCCTTACTATCTACGCCGAAACACAACAGTGTAAGCACTGCTGCTTGGCGGCAGGATTAGCGAGTAAGACTACTTAACCTAGCCTAAACCAATCTGTAGAATACGGGATCAATAAAGTTCGTCTAACTAGTTAATAGCTTCAATACTACTACCTATCCCGCATTCTAGTCTTAGGTCAATATTGTATAGTTGTAATGTATTATTTATCTTTTCTTTCAAGAGATATTTACATAGGCCTGCCATTTCAAGGGTTGCCACTGACCACTTCAATCTATTTACGATATGAGTCACGTTTGTGGTTCTCAAGTGTTCACGATCACCACACACACACACACACACACACATGCACCGTCGCGTGTCTTCCCCATGGCCAGAGGCTACTTTAACTACCACATTGGTAAATTAGGGTGGTAAAGGGATTTTTGGATGGACTTAACCTAAAAAATCCAAAAAAAAATTGGAGATTGCGCCATAAAAAATAATGATTTCAAGGCACAGTCAAGGCATAAATATAGATATGTACGTTACCAAGACGTCAAAAACATCTATACACCTTTATGCCACAAACAATAAGGTCGGAGACACGTAAGTATATTTGACGTGATGGCTGTATCGATATTTATGCCCTCGACTGGTATATACATAAAATTTCTAAACGACACTGAAAATTAGAACACATAGAAAAATCCGAAAAGTAAAGCTATGGCCGGGAATCGAACCCGGGTCCTCGTCATTCCGTGACGCGTGCTATACCCTACACCACCCATAGCAGGTGAGTAAGCCTCCGAATTATTCTATCTGTTACCAACTACACACCTACACGATACTATATACATACCTTCACGATAAGAAACAAATCAATTTCGATCGACAACAAATATTACTAGATCGCAACAAGAATCGCATAATCTTATAATCTCGTACTCAAAAAGGTCAATTATTGAACTTAATCAGGACATTAATTCCTGAATTCTGAACAAGGGACCTAATCATGGCAGGCAATTTGTGGTCACGCGAGGCCGGTGTACGAGGTAATTACGTTTCTTCTGTTCTAACGCCTCTGCTCAGAGGTTGTGACACGAAACGGCCAAGAGCGTGTCGGACTCGCGCACCGTGGGTCCCGAACGAATTCGGCACGTGTACCTACATCTAAATCTTGTGTTAGCAGAGCCCTGCTAGTTCTGCTACCCAGCAATAGGCCGCGTAGGTTATTGTAATTTGTACATTATAAACGAATATCGGACGAAGACGAAAACGAATTATCGGAATCGATACTCTGTTGCCGAAGAAAACGTCAAAAAGTACAAAATATGAGTTAATGAACATTCTCCTAGTTTTCTTAAGTATTTTAAAACACGCAGCGTGCAAAAATACTGGTTTAAATTATTAGACAAACCATCCGCTGCACAACCGTCGCCGTTTGGACATAAAAAATGCATGAACATGGCGGCCATTTTGTTTCGAAAAATTGTTCCTCTCATGCTTTCTAGTTTCGGGGGACTCTGCGTATTCGTGTAATGAAATAGGCACACATTATTAGCCACTTTCAGTGTCCGTCCCCCCCCCCCCTGCCCCGTACCCGCGTATATTGATTGGATCCATTTCCTCAGAAGCTGCTTGACGAGGGTCCGAGCCATTTTCAGCCATCGCCGCCATTCACGGCATTCAACTCTGGTTATCGACATCTGACCATTGAGAGTGTTATATGTATACTTAATAAATAATAATATGTATAGGTAGTAAATAAGTTAAGTAGGTACACCGGATAAAAGTTATTTATTTAATTGTATAAAGACTACCCATCCCTCTCTAGAACGAACAGTAAGAAAAAGACGGACAATCAATCTCGCGCGCGACGCGACTCTTGTGCGCGCTCTCGTGGGTGTCTCATGATTATTCTTAATAATAAATTCCATACTAAAATTTCCAGACAAATCTTTGATAGCTTACACAAGCTTATAATATCTCGTTTATTTTTATAGTTAAGTATTTGATTTTTTTCATATATTGTTTATTACATAAATAAGCTTTAAATTAAAGCCATGAAAAAAATCATAAATATTCTCTATTATGATGACGATTATAGCTTTTTGTATTATTTTTAAAATGCGCAAATTAGCTGATATAAATGATAATGAAACGGTTCATGATTGTTAAAAGTTTTTAGCAGGTGATGAGCTCCCGTCCCGACATCTATAGGTACGAAGCTCGGCTCTCAAGCGACGATTGCCAAGAAAGCTCTCTGCGAAATGAGATCTCTCTACGGATGTGTCGCTACGGCGTGACGCCGTGACGCTTCCATGCGTCACGCCCGCACGCCGCACGCTGCAGTCTCACAATAATGACTACGAAAGCTATATCTTTACGCTTATTATCTGTATTGCTATATAATGTATCCAAGAATGCTGATCCAGGAGCAAAGAAAAACATAGAATCGAATGTACCAGCTGGTTCTCTTGCCACGCCGTAAAAACCAATCGAGGGAAAGGGTGAAAATAGGAATCATGTATAAGCGATGTGGCTAACCCATCACTATTTTTTTTTTACGGAATGTCGAGAACCCGGGTTCGATTCCCGGCCATAACTTTATTTTCGGATTTTTCTGTGTTCTATTTTTCAGTGTCGTTTAGAAATTAAATTTCTAACGGTAAAACGTAAAAAGTAAACATTAAAAAAATCAAGAAGTAAAATTTCTTTCGCATAGTAACAAGGTCACGTGACAGTTGGTAACAGATAGAATAATTCGACAGCTTACTCTTCTGCTATGGGTGGTGTAGGGGTATAGCACGCGTCACGGAATGACGAGGACCCGGGTTCGATTCCCGGCCATAGCTTTACTTTTCGGATTTTTCTGTGTTCTAATTTTCAGTGTCGTTTAGACATCACTATTTTGATTCCCCTTTCCACCTATACGCCCACAATCACGCTAATCGCCTTTAGGTCTTGCTATCTCAGGCTCCGGCAACACGTGATTCATGTACAAGCATTTACTCCGTCTACTTTACCTACTGCAGCGTGCGTGTAGTTTGCTCGCAAGAGGAAGCCCGGTCGCCGCGCGACTCCATTGATTCAACAGAGATACTGCATTTACTCCGTCTACTTTACCTACTGCAGCGTGCGTGTAGTTTGCTCGCAAGAGGAAGCCCGGTCGCCGCGCGACTCCATTGATTCAACAGAGATACTGCATTTACTCCGTCTACTTTACCTACTGCAGCGTGCGTGTAGTTTGCTCGCAAGAGGAAGCCCGGTCGCCGCGCGACTCCATTGATTCAACAGAGATACTGCATTTACTCCGTCTACTTTACCTACTGCAGCGTGCGTGTAGTTTGCTCGCAAGAGGAAGCCCGGTCGCCGCGCGACTCCATTGATTCAACAGAGATACTGCATTTACTCCGTCTACTTTACCTACTGCAGCGTGCGTGTAGTTTGCTCGCAAGAGGAAGCCCGGTCGCCGCGCGACTCCATTGATTCAACAGAGATACTGCATTTACTCCGTCTACTTTACCTACTGCAGCGTGCGTGTAGTTTGCTCGCAAGAGGAAGCCCGGTCGCCGCGCGACTCCATTGATTCAACAGAGATACTGCATTGCTCCACTACGCACGCGATCAAATACATACCTAAGATTAGTTACTTTGACTTGTAAGTTTATATTATGTTCTGTAGCCGCATTAAAAAAATTTGGAAAAAAATCGGTCTCTATGGCTATGGCTCTATAGTCTATAGGGAATAAACGTGCATGCGGGACACCTGATGGAAATGGTCCTTTAAGAACAATAGTCTCGTTTTTTGAAGATCCTTAAGTTGTACCAGCCCCGAAAAATGTTCAGCGAGAAACGAACGGTCGTGGACTGCCAAACTGTCGAGGTGACGGTGTAATGAGAGTCCGCTACAAGAGTGGTAGTACAATAAGCTAACAGCTAACCCACTAGCGCAAACTAACGCAATATTTTATTATGCTGTTGAAGAATGAATAATCCTTTATCCTGATCGTAGAGAACTTTTATAATATTTACATTTAATTTTCTTTATAGTATAATAGATGACAAATCGTTTCTACGCGGTATCGTATAATGAGCTGTACTGCCAAGAATGCTACGCACTGTCTGACTGTTTACAATACGCTTTGCTTACGTTTCGTGACAAGTAAATATTTCATGTAGAATTTCATTCGGCGCCGATTTAATTAATTGAACATCCAACTTTTTTTTAGGGATCATGGGATCATAAACATTATGTAACTGTGTTGTCCGTGTATCAAGTTTATTTTTCAGGAACATATACGGATCAAGTTAAAATTGATTTGAAATAGGTCTAAGGTCTACTCAATGTACAATTTATGATGTAATTTTTATTGAATGAATAAATTATAATCTAATCTAATCTAGAAGCCCTTGAAACTGAAGAAACAAGTTTCTAACTTAATGCGATCAAAAGATATTGACACTTAAAAGGTGTTTGATTATACGTCTGCTTGTTTTCGAAACTTGAAGGTACGTATTAGCTCATAGCAGGTTATAGCACAACCAAAGAAAAAGTCTGAAAATATAAATAATTTTAAAACTCTTTTAGGTAGGTAATTCGTTTTAGAAGGCCTTAATATCAAGGGTTATAGTTATAAGCCCAAGAGTACTTGTATAAAAACTTCGTATGTTATTGCGCGGCGCGATCTCGGCAGCCGGCGGAGCGTGCGCCGCAAAAAGCCGCGTTTGAACCATTCACGCTCCATCGGGCTTCCCTACCTTCTAACGTTACTCAGGGGACTGTCATTTATTGTAAGCAAGCTTCTGCCCGCGACTTCGCGTGGACTTCTTCCGACCAACTATTCTAAAACATATGATATCTTTAACCTTTTTTTAGTAAATATACGTAATTCAATGGTGTGTGTGAAGTTCCCAATCCGCACTGGGCCCGCGTAGGAACTATAGCCTAAGCCCTCTCATTCTGAGAGGAGGCCTGTGCCCAGCAAGAGAGAGAGAGATACGTATAGCAAATAGCAATGCACCTAAGAGATGTTAAGAGTCCACAGCATAATATTAATATTTGTGTCGACGATAACTAACGAAAATCCTATTAAAATGACATTAATAAGAAGTTTTTAAAAATTCCCACTGGAAACTTTCACTTTGGGAACTTACCATAAATTCTCGTGAAAGTTTCTGGAAATTTCTGAGAATATTCTAGCTGTTTTGAGAATGTCCTGCAACTTATACATTGCTAATTGGAATGGACTATATCTAGATTATCAACTACGAACTTTTATCGAAATAAATATTATCAAAGCTCAGTCTTATCTAGTCTGGTAATATAATCTGTGGTCTTATTTACTCTTTTACATCAAATACGTTGGATGTAATGAAACTGGCGAACGTGGCTTCTGTGGAAAGCTCCTCGCCATACAATAGGTGCTTCAAGCCACAGGTAGCTTTATCGACTCCGAGCTTAAAGCTCAACAGCGTGTCGCGAGCGTCGTAGTACGTGAAGCTTAAGGACAGAAAAGGTATCAATACTTTTGTTATCGAGTAGTCTTTCTCTCATCGTATACCTACTGTACTTTTGTTCTTGATACTCACTAATATTAGAGTTTTAAGCCTCGTATCGTGCGTGTTGTTTCTCTTAAGTAAATCATCATCATCTGTAGCATTCCACTAACTGGAGATAGACTTCCCTGAACATCGTTTTACGTCTACGGCTTGTCACTTCAAGAATCCGCCGCCTACACTTCATTTAGGATCAAATTAAACAGAAGGAAAAAAGGTTCTTTATGGTACAATTTTAAAACGTAATATTTCTGAGTCCGCCCGGCCCAGTCCAAAATAAAATATGGAATATTAAAATACTTTCACCCCATTAAACGACCAATTATTTTAGCCACTTATATCATAATCAAAGTAAAGTTTGTGAGTTTGTGGGGTTGTAAGGCGTAATCTCTGGATCCACAGAACCGATTTTGAAAATTCTTTTACCAATAGAAAGCCACGTTATTTGTAAGTGACATAGAATTTTTTCTATCTTGGAAAACAGCATAGTTCCCGCGGGAGAGCGATACAGCGATTTCTCTGCAGACGGAGTCGCGAGCAACAGCTAGTTTTTATATAATATAAAACCTAGTTGTAGTTTACAATAACTAAGGAAAGTATCCTAAGGTTATAAAACACCTAAAGAGGTAAAAAACAAGTAAAATTGAACGTTTATAGCTCCGTTTGAGGGAAGTCATTAGTGTCACTGTGTACAATTTAATTTTGTATTCAAGTTCTGTCAAAATCGAACTCATTCGCCTCCTTTCGCCTCTATCTGACGCTTTTTGTTGTTTCATACTTTATGTTATATTATATACCTACATAGGTAGTGATAACATCACGACAAAGGGTTCGTAATCACTGATTCTAGAGTCCTAGTCCTTAGAGACTCCTAGCTAGAGTAACTATTCCAATTAGAAATTGATTACATATTTACACTACCTTTTGCCTCTTAGAGTGAAAATACAAATACATTTTGATATTCTTCGTTTACATCACAAACCGTCATTCTGACTAGCAATGTGCAAGTTGCAGAACATTCTCGAAATAGCAAGAATATTCTTAGAAATTTCCAGTAACTTTCATGAGAACTTACAGTAGGGAAGTTAATTCCCATAGCGAAAGTTTCCAATTGTTTTTTATAAACTTCTTATTAATGTTATTTTAATAAGATTTTCATTAGTTAATCAGTCGAAGCAAGTAATAATGATATCCTGTGGACACTTAACATGCTCCCATTACTAGTTAATAATTTTATATTTCGCAATTTTGGTAACTTCTCCTACTGAAAGGAAAGGACACAATCTATTGGAAGTGCTTATACGTGTGTTTATCAATGTCATTAACACGTTACATGTTTGGGTTCGCTGCTGTTGAGTCTTTACGTTGACGCGTTATTTAAGTACATTCATTACCACAGGGAGTCTGCCGTTAAAAAGCATTAATTTACGCAGAAGATTTCAATACGTACTTCCATAGCAACGCTCCAAGTAACGGTTAGAAAGACTTGTGATAAGCGGCGAGTTCCGCAAACCTTTGATTCTTGGGATATTGAAATTGCAGGTGTCCGTTATCTCACGCTGTCGATTCAGCGCTATGAGCCTGTGAGGCACAGACCATGTTAACTTGACCCATCCGCTCGTAAACATTATACGGGATCAGATGTCTCGACGTTGCGGCCAAGAACAATGTCAAGGCTCATGTATCAGAAGACACACTAGTATAATTATTTTTCAAATATAAAGCATTCTAAACCATCAGGGCGAAAATCTTGGAACCATGTTGAAGGCGATGCGGCTAGAAACCCATCATTATTTAGATTTACCTTTCCACCTATATGCCCATAATCACGCTAAACGCGGCTTTTAGGTCTTAACTACCCCGTAAGGGATAAAGGCGTGGTTAATTATGTATCTTTACTATCCATAAAACTACATTCAACACACATTGGCATCAAACAGGTAAGTTGGGAAAGAAAGACTCAAGTAACCACGAACCGGGAAACAGCGACAGGCCCACTAGGTGGACCAACGCGATGGATGCGAGCAACCGGTGGACGCAACAGATACCTTGCCCATGGTGGTGTTCTAAGAGGGAGGCCTCTGTTGAGCAGTGGATGTCTTTCGGCTGATAGTGATAACATTGATAACATACATACATACCGTCACGCCTCTTTCCCACAGGGGTAGGCAGTTCCACTTGCTACGATCCTGACATACCTCTTTGGTTTCATCCACATTTGTCAATTTCACGTATAAAAATACGAGCTCGTCGGGTACTCTAGACCTGACTTTTTTTTCAAAACGTCCCCAATTTGGTATCGGAACGTCCGTCTAGGCCATCCCCTCCCAACGCACCCATTCACACTGCCCATATATCTGTTTAGAAAATCTTCTTTCATCGATCCTCTCTACGTATAGTGATAATGATGAAACAATATTAGAAACTGAACAAAATATCAACGGTTTCCCATCAATAGTTTCATAGAAGACAATGGAAAAGCACTGTGAAAGTATGTACAAGCTTATTCCTAAAAGGTGTAAAGGGTGTAGGATCTAGCTAAATGGTATGGTGGAAATCTACTCCAAATTTCGAGCAACTCACTGCGCGAGGACTCCCTAATCTGTCGTAAGATTAAGCCACCCTATCCGCCGGATCGTCACAATCACAACAGAAGCAACAGGAATCATGTGAGCTTGTACTTGGTAAAGTCGACCTAGTACTTAAGCGTTCCACCATTTTCTTATATCACTTCCTTCATCGGAAAATACAACATTTTGTCATATGGACCTTAAAGTGAAAACCGTATGATAAAATGGCTTTTTTTTAAGTTGCTATGTTGCTGACATAGACGGCTTTGAGGATATTTTGATTTTACGCAGGAATCAATAGATTAATAGCTAATATAGTAGTATAGTATTGTTGATAACATGACGATTACCATACGATGAACATTACTGTATAAGGTGTAATTTTGCGAAAAAAAGATCTCTTATTCTTATTATTATTATAATTATTGAAGATAGTGATTTGAAGAACAATATCTAAATACCTTCTAAACGGTAACGTTATTCTATACTAGATAATAATTGAAAGAAAAAACCAAGAAAAACCCTGTCTAAATCTAAATTGCTGGAGCTAGACTTGAAAGGCAGACGTTATTTATCCTGAATCACTAAGGGATTTTCCAGAATTCTCACGGGACGAGAAAAGCATTTTTAGGGACACGAACCTCAAAAGGAAAACAGATCGAAGGTACAGGATCACTCGCGTGTCTGTCTGTCTGGCAACCGATTTGTTCCGACTGCACTAAACCGATTGCGTTGAGAGTTGTTTTATTCGTCCACGGACACAAAGCCGCGTACAAGCTAGTGTAGTGTTTTAAGGTTGCTGTGTGATTATTGGTAAGAATCTTCCTTTAAATTGTTTAGTCTTGCCTTGATATCTTTACAATGACTTGAAATTCAAAGTGTGTTTAATATTACCGAAATATACAAAACTGAACAAAGAGAGTCAGGTTATTCTCATTTCTAAATTTAACGTATGCCTACAGAATATTCATAGCTATCATAAAGATACATAAAAGTATTATTCGCGTCTAATAAGACATGTATATTGACGACTTATTAGAACGAAGGTGCATTTGCATTTGGAGCAATAATAGTGCAATTCATTAACCTTACTATAAAACTACAGTGTAAATGGGGACTGTCCAATTGGTGTCAATCGGTTGTCGAGACTGAAACGGCGGCCGTATCAGGCAGCCGGCAGTAACGAGCAGTAACTTTAACAACGGTTAGTAATGAGCTAAACGGTAAACGTTTAATAAGGCAGAACAAACCAATTGCGTTTGTATCTTTACGATCGGCCGATAACTCTGCTGGTGCGTTAACTAAACTGGCTTTTGCGTTGGAGCCTCAGTTAATTCCGAAAATACCTGGACATTGTCACATGCACTGTTTGTTCCTTGAACGTGATATCTGTGAGCGGTGTTGTGTTGCACGGCGGACGCTACAACTTTGCGGTTGAACCTTGGTTTATAAAACATGGTCATGTTTTCACAGCCGCAGAAACTTATGATTTAACCGATCTACGTTTTGGCAACATGGCGAGCAACATGTTTATATTTAGATCCGTCTGTCACTGGATTAAAGTAAATCATTTTAGTTGGGCATTCCGCTCGGGCGAGCCTTAGACGCGTATGCGCGATAAAATCGAAATCAAAGTTTACGATTGGCTTTGGGACGTGTGGCGTCGCGTTGAACGCCGCCGTAGCTTCTTGGGTTTGTTTAGAAACGCTCAGACACCATGTCTGCTGGATTCCGGGTCCTGGTCGAGCCAAGCACATGGAGTGCGCGATTTCGTATCGACGTTTCGCCGCCCCGCGAGCGTTGCGAGGGAGACGCACTACGAGCACTGCGGGAGCCGGAGTCACTGCCTCACCTTAGCCGGACGGGCGGCGGGATGTTGAAGGCCGGGAACAGTTTCGCATTGGGGCTCTCGAAAAGCATCGCGATTGTTTTGTTCACCGCGCGTACATTGCGTGCGTCCGCGTTTCGTGGCGGCCGGCCGAACACTGCCGCTGCGCGCCGCCCCCCCCTCGCTCCCCCGCGCGCATTCCACACTATCTCCCTTTTCTCTCCCCATGTGACAGAGATGGCACGCTTCAACTTAAGGGGTATCCACGGTTAGTAGGGCGCCGTAGCCCCCTGCCTGTAGGGCTTCGCTGCGCTCCGCCGCGGCGCTTTAATTGTCGTTGATTGAACCTGCCCCGTCGACGTTCTCACTGATCATTTGGACAGGTTTATTGGATTGATAAACCACATCTTGAACGTCCTTGACTACGTCGGGTTTTATATTAGCCTGCATTAGAAATTACATGTTTGAATGACTCGAAATTTTGTAAGGTATACATTTTCAGATGCCTTCAATAATCTTCATGTATAATGTAGTTGTAGTTAATAACACCGAAGGCTGAGTAAGTACAAATCTGGGATTAGACAAAAGAATAATTAAAAACTCACTCTCACACTCAAGACACTGAAAATACTTTTTTGTGGAAGGCCTCAATTTAATCCGGAGAACCCAAATTATGTAGGTATTCTAGTTAGTAAGTACAACAAACTTGTAGTACAAGTTTATGAGAGGATGTAAAGAGCTTACGGACACCTTGCGTCCCGAGCGCCGCGCGTCGCCGGCCTGTGGGAGTATGCCGTTAATCCTGTTAAAATTGAATTAAAATAAAATGTAACATTTCATCAACGTAATCTGATTGGAAACATTGCCTTTGTCTTTACACTAGCTGTTGCCCGCAATTTCATCCGTGCAGAACTAAATAAGTACCTATACCTGCTTTTAGCTATGTATGATCACCAGGGATAATTGTAGGGTTCTAATAGTGAAAGAATTTTTCAAATGTATCCAGTACTTTCGCAACCTATTCGATAAAAATAAACAAACAAATATTTCCTCTTTATAATATTAGAGGCTGCAACTTGGTTTATGTATTGCATACAAATTATGATATGAAAGTCGCTAAAATGATTGGTTGATGAATCAGAGGAAAGTATTTTATAGTTTAGATAAATTATAACATGTGAATATTTTAATAATTCAATGTTCAAGTATTTTGGTTTAGGCTTTGGAGACTCAAACTCAGAAATTTTACTAATTCATTGTATCAGATATAGCTGCATAGATGATACTGAAGTTGATGAATAACTTTTATTGTTTCCTGATTTCTGTTATTATAAATTCACGAGAAAAGGTTTACAATCACTGATTCTAGAGTCTAATGTCATCCTGGATCTCCATCCAGGATGACATTATACTCCTATAACTATTATAATCATCTATCTGGTAGTTCCTTTGTTAGCATTGGCATGTCATTGTGACATCCAGTGTCCTCAGTCCTCAACTAAGTATAGAAGTTCCGCGACGGCGCAATATCACCATTTATTGCAAACCTCAGAGTTGCAGCTGCAGTTTTATTCGGAATTTTAATTCCTTTCGAGTTTCTACTTCAAACACGAAGCTACGGGAGATGCCTTCCATCTTTACACGACATACACACGTCAAAAAAAGCCTTGGGATAATCATTATCCCTAGAAAAATTTGATCTTTTGACTGTGTAGTAATGGGCTTATATTAAAATTTTCAAAATTGTCTAGATATAAAAAATATCTTTAGACATATTTTATGAGTGTAGTTTCTGACACTTAACATGTGTTTTTATGGGATAGGGCGGCAAACAAGCAAGTAGCGCGCCTGATGGCAAGTGAGCACCAGCACCCGCAGCACCAGTGTTGCCAGAGCACTCGCATCCAGAAGCACGGTCGAATGGCTAAAAAAGCACGGTTTTAAATAAAAAGGCACGCATTTTTCCAAGCTCTAAAACAATTACAAAAAAAAAAACATTGAGTAAGAAAAAAAATACACGAGATTATTAAGACACTGTTATTCCACACCCTATACCACTAGGCCAAACGCACATACATTAAAGTGACGAAATCAACGTACACTTCAAAAATCGAACACGACTCTAGCTTCATTCGTATTTCAAAATAAGCTCTTAGAGGATCCTGATATACTGGTACTTAAAGTCTCCCTCCGTCTTACATCTGACGCGAGTTTAACATTTCTTTACCCATCCCAAAAAGCGCTCAGCAGCGCTAAAGAAGTTTTCACTTCAAAAACTTACTAGATCTCATTCAAACCAATTTTCAGCAGAAGTTTGCATGATAATGTTAAGCCCGACCAGGAAAATAAGAACACGCAGTAGAACCATATTACAATACACGTCACAGTGGTTTCCTTGAAAAGTACAGCGGTGGCTCACTGCGACAGAGTGGTACAGCGGGTTCTTATTTTCCTGGTCGGGCTTTACATCATATATTTTTTTAGTTTTATCATTCTCTTGCTTTAGAAGTTACAGGGGGGGGGACACATTTTATCACTTTGTGTCTCTCGCGCAAACTATTCAGTTTTCAAAAAAAAATACTAGAAACTTCAATATCAATTTTGAAGAACTATTCACAGATACCCAACTCGTATAGGTTTGATGAATTTTTTTTTCGAGTTTCAGTTCTAAGTATGGGGAACCCCCAAAATTAATTGTTTCTTTTACTTTCTATTTCTGTGTGAAAATATTAATGCGGTACACAGAACACACCAACTTACCAAGTTTCAACAGTATTAGCTCTTATAGTTTCGGAAAAAGTGGCTGTGACATACGGCCGGACGGACAAACAGACATGACGAATCTGCGGGTACCGTTTTTTGCCATTTGGCTACGGAAAACTAAAAAAAGCACCGTTTTAGCACGCTTTTGGTCTCCGCACGTAAAAAGCACGCGTACCGCCCAAAAAGCACGTAAAACCGTGCTAAAAAGCACGATCTGGCAACACTGCGCAGCACTAGAGTGCAGATGCGTTGTCAGCCTAAAGGCCTAAAACAGAGTACCTCGTGTGCCTGTAATTTCAGCGGCTGTCTTAGTCTCCAAGCTGGAAGACAGCAGCGCAAGCACTGCTGCTTGACTTGCAGAACCCTGCCCCTAAGCAAAATGTAGGCAGTGAGACGTAATTGTATATTGGTTACTTACATAGACAGACAAACATGAAATAACTATTTAGATTTTTTGTTGCTATAGTGGCAACAGTAATACATTTTTATAAGAAAACGGGACTTAATCACGTAAATAAAAAGTATTTTTGTATTATAAATACCTCGACATTTCGGACGCGAATTTGCATCTATTAGGCACCGAAATGCTTAAACTATTAAAATAAAATCGAATTTATCTTTTAGCACTTTTAATCATCATCGTGACATCGACTAGAAAATACAGACCGACTGACATATAAAAACAAAATTCGAAAAAGAATATAAAAACAATCATCATCATCATCATATCAGCCGAAAGACGTCCACTGCTGGACATAGGCCTCCCCCAAGGCTCTCCACTCGGACCGGTCCTGTGCCTTCCGCATCCACCGCAATCCCGCGATTCTGATCAGGTCGTCGCTCCATCTTGTTGGAGGCCTACCAACAGCTCGTCTCCCGGTCCGCGGACGCCATTCCAGAACCTTCTGACCCCATCGGCCATCGGTCCTGCGAGCAATGTGCCCCGCCCACTGCCACTTCAGTTTCGCAATTCTTTGGGCTATGTCGGTCACCTTAGTTCTACTGCGGATATCATCATTTCTGATTCTATCTCGCAGAGAAACCCCGAGCATAGCCCTCTCCATAGCCCTCTGAGTGACCTTGAGCTTCCTCATGAGGCCCATCGTTAGCGCCCATGTTTCAGATCCATATGTCATCACTGGCAGCACACACTGGTCAAAGACTTTTGACTTCAAACACTGCGGTAATTTGGACGAAAAGACACTGCGAAGCTTCCCGAACGCTGCCCAGCCGAGTCGGATTCGACGAGTGATCTCCTTCTCGAAGTTGGACCTACCTAACTGGACCGTTTGTCCCAGGTATATATATTCGTCAACAACTTCGAGCGCAAAGCCTCCGACTATTACGGGAGCTGGCACAACATGGACATTAGACATGACTTTCGTCTTGTCCATGTTCATTTTCAGGCCAACTCGGTCGGAAACTCTACTGAGATCAGCGAGCATAGCGCTGAGGTCCTCCATGGTCTCAGCCATAACTACAATGTCGTCGGCGAATCGAAGGTGAGAGAAGTACTCGCCATTAATGTTGATGCCTCGTCCTTTCCAGTCTAAAACCTTAAAAGCATCCTCCAATGCGGCGGTGAACAGTTTCGGAGAGATCACATCTCCCTGTCTGACTCCCCGCCGCAGAGGAATAGGCTTCGTGCTCTGGTCCTGTAATCGGACGGACATAGTGGCGTTTTCGTACAGACACTTCAACACTTCGATATACCGGTAGTCAACTTGGCACCGCTGGAGAGCCTGCAGCACAGCCCAAGTCTCGATCGAATCAAAGGCTTTCTCGTAGTCCACAAATGCAAGGCAAAGGGGGCGGTTATACTCTTCGGTCTTCTGTATAACCTGCCGCAACGCATGTATGTGGTCTACGGTACTATAGCCCTTTCGGAAGCCGGCTTGTTCGGGAGGCTGAAAGTCATCGAACCTGCGTGCGAGGCGATTTGTGATGACCCTGGAAAACAGCTTGTAAACATGGCTCAGAAGTGAGATGGGTCTATAGTTCTTGAGCAAGGTGTTATCACCTTTTTTGAAGAAGAGCACCACCACACTTCTGTTCCATGCTTTCGGCGTTCTCCCTTGGTGGAGGACGGAACTAAACAGCGTCTGAAGGCCCTTAAGGACTGGTTTACCACCTGCCTTCAGGAGTTCGGCTGTAATTCCGTCGGCACCCGGGGCTTTGCCATTCTTAAGCTGTTTGAGGGCCATACTAATCTCGTACAGGCTGACGTCCGGGATGTCTTCGGTATAGTGTCGGGTTAATCTAGCCCTCGGGTCTTTAGCTAGATTTTCGACGGGTGTTCGGGTTGTCGCGTATAACTGTCCATAAAACCTCTCAACTTCCTCCAACAGCTCGGGTTTGGATGAAATGATTCTGCCGTCGTCGGTCCTCAACTTCATTAATCGGCTTTGACCAACAGACAGATCCCTGGTAAACACCTTAGAGCCCCTGTTACGCTCAATAGCCTCTTCAATACTATTGGTGTTAAATCGGCGTACATCGCGCTTCAAAGACTTTGAGATCTGCCTGTTGAGCTGCCGATAGCGAGAAGCGTCACCAGAGGACTGCAGAATCATCTCACGTCTCATCTCCATGAGCCCAAGGGTGGAGTCCGAGATCTTTTTGGTTCTATTACGGCGGGTCTTGAAGAACTTAGACCCGACCGTATGGACAGCTTCCACAAACCCGTCGTTGTATTCGTCGACGTCGCTACCTAGGCATTCGAAACGGTTTTGAAGTTCGAGCTGAAAGCTCTCGGGGTTTTGGAGCTGAGCAGGTTCCGGGCGGAGCGTAGATTTCATCAGTCGAGACCTTTCAAGCTTGAACTGGATATTCAGTGTGCCTCGTACCATACGGTGATCACTCCCGGTTTTAACCGCACTGATCACAGAGACATCATTGAATATGTGCTTTTTCGTCGACATGATAAAATCTATCTCATTCCTCGTAACACCATCAGGGCTCATCCAGGTCCACTTCCTATGCTCACGTTTTCTGAAGAAGGAGTTCATCATATAGAGTCCCTCCTTCTCCATAAAACCGGCCAGTAGGTGGCCCCGGTGATTCCTACGCCCCACTCCAAATTTCCCCACTCTCAGCTCTTCGCCGTCTCGTTTGCCCAGCTTTGCGTTGAAGTCCCCCATAACAACTGTGAATTGAGTTCTGGAGCCATGCATGGCTCTGGAAATATCCTCATACATAGCCTCCACCACATCGTCGGAGTGCGTCGAGGTCGGAGCGTATACCTGTATGACCTTCAGCGAATATCGTTGGGTCATTTTAAGTACAAGGCACGCTACCCTGGTCGACACACTCTCGATCTTCACCACGTTGTTCACGAGGGACTTGTGGACGATAAACCCGACACCTCCCTGGGACTGGTGGTCGCCCTCCCGAAAATAGAGCAGGTTACCGGACTTCAGGGTTATCGTGTCCTCCCCGTCTCTACGGACAAAATCAATAAAAACAATAAAAAACCATAAAAACTATAAAAAAGGTTGGCTGTCGCCAACAGCATCCATTGGTCTCGAGAGGACAGAACAGAAATACATCATCTTCAGTGAAAATTTCAACTGTCCAGCTATCACGGTTCATGAGATACAGCCTGAAGCCAGACAGACGGACAGTGGAATCTTAGTAATGGTGGTCCCGTTTTTACCCTTTGGGTACGGAACCCTAAAAAATCAAGTTTCCAAGTCCTGTAAGGAGTGCTGCGTGTCTCCGAGTTTAATAAGTTTTCCGATGAGCCGCCTGCCCGGTGTAATCGAGCTGCATTACAAAGTTGCGTCCGAGTCGATCGACGTACATACAGTAGAATATGGTTGTCTTCCCATATATATACAGCTCTCTCAGATTGTTCCGGAATATTCCAGCAGGTGGCGGTGGTGGGGTCAGTTCCACTGAACACCTCTGCAAAGATTTTACATTTAATTTTTGATTCATTTAGTCACTTTGAACATAGATCAATGATGGATGCGTTAGTCGAGGTATGATTCGAAAATCCTGAAAACATAGTTATAGATCGGAGGGTGCAAATACTTATTGGCACGTGAGGTTTCCAGCTCAAAATCCTGATCCCGTGGGAAAATCGAAGTAAAAAGTATCCTATCCTATTACATTAATAAGAAGTTTTAAAAATTTCCCACTGGAAACTTTCGTTACGGGAACTTACCTAGTTACCGTAAATTCTCGTGAATGTTTCTGGAAATTTCTGAGAATACGAGTTACTTTTTATCCCGGAAAATTGCGTAGTTCCCGCGGGATAGCAATAAACGAATTCTTTACAGACGAAGTCGCTGGCAACAGCTAGTATTACTTGTTACGGTGAAAGTTTGTGAGTGTGTGTATATTTGTTACTTCTTCGCGCGCAAACCGCTAGACTGATTTGAATAAAATTTGGAATAGAGATAGGTGGTACCCTAGATTAACACATAGGCTACTTTTTATCCCGGAAAATTGCATAGTTCCCACGGGATAGTGATAAACATGTCAAAGACCGTAGCTGCCTAGAGTCGCACGCAACGTAAATAATTATCGCTGAATATAACTATCAACCCCAGCGGCCATCAGTTCTGCGGCATATGTGACCTGCCCACTGCCACTTCAGCTTGCTAATTCGCTGAGCTATGTCGGTAACCTTGGTTCTCTGACGAATTACTTCGTCTGCTGGGGCAAACTGGTTCTGGAGTGGAGACCGCGTGTTGGCAAACGCAGTGTAGGGCGTCCTGTTGCTAGATGGGGCGATGATATTCGCAAGACAGCAGGCAGGGATTGGAGGAGGAGAGCTGAAGATCGAGCCCAATGGCGTGCTATGGGAGAGGCCTATGTCCAGCAGTGGACTGACACGGGCTGATGATGATGATGATGATAACTATCAACATCAGTTCTTCAGTCTAAATCTACGCGGACGAAGTCGCGGGCAGAAGCTAGTGATTCAAAAATCATGGAAAATATTTACAGGGCTATTTATTTAGTCAAAATAACCCAACCATGTGCTGCAATACACCGGAACAGTTTTAAGAGCACTTGTGCAGCTAAAATGCTTTTGCTAAGTAATTTCGTATAAATAATGGAAAACTTAACAGTACTTCGTTGGTACCTCTAAAGTAATTTCCTTCCGCATCGTAAAACTATTGTTTTATGAATTTCCAAAGAGGACAACGACCCCGCCGCCATTACCATAAACAAAACGCGACAAAAAAGGTTTACGGTAAACGGGCATTGTGGCGACCCGAGTTTGTCATACTTTTCATTTTTGGGGTTCCGCGCTAGTGCCAAGGGTCCTAATAAAAGAAAACAATTCGTTATTATATTAAATACTAGCGAATTCACTAAAATATTCGCTTATCGCTATCCCGCGGGAACTGTACGATTTTCCAGGATAAAAACTATACTATGTCCTTTCCCGGGACTAAAACTACGTCCATACCAAATTTCATTAAAATCGGTTCAGCGGTTTAGGCGCAAAAGCGTAACAGACAGACAGACAGACAGCCCGACATTATTTTCAAATTTCTAGTATTAGTAGGTACTGTAGGGATGGTGGGGGCTGGGGACTGGCCAGCGACGACGAGGTAGACCAAAACAAAGATGGCGGGACGATTTGGACGCACGTATTGAGGACTGGCCGGCATTGCGCAGAACAAGGAGATGTGAAGGTTGACAGCAGAGGCCTTTGCCCGGCAGGGGCACACCACAGTACATACATACATACATACAGTCACGCCTCTTTCCCATAGGGGTAGGCAGAGACTACTTTGTTCCACTTGCTACGATACCACCACACCAGACACCACACCACCACCACCACGACACCAGACCAGAATAGGTTAATTAAAAAAAAACAAGAATCTAAAGTGATTGGCAGAAATTTCACTGGCTGTTCTTACCCTCTACGCAGGAACACAGCGCAATCACTGCTGCTTGGCTGCAGGATTAGCGGGTAAGAGTTCAGTAAAATCTTGTAATTTTAGTCGCCACATCTGAAACGTGTTTCACGTAGGCGTGGTCGCGGGAAGAAGCTAGTGTAAAATCTAATCTAATCTAACTAATATTATAAATGCGAAAGTATGGATGGATGGATGGATGTTTGTTTGTTACTCAATCACGCCAGAACGGCCAAACGGATCTGGATGAAATTTGGCACATAGATAGAGAAAAGTCTGGAATAGCACACAGGCTACTTTGTATCCCGGAAAATTGCGTAGTTCCCGCGGGATAGCGATAAACGAATTCTTTGCAGACGAAGTCGCTGGCAACAGCTAGTAATGTTATAAATCATGGTCCTCTGTTATGAAACGTGATTTTAGCCGTTCTTTTGTCGATCTAAACAGAGGCCTTACCATGACGTCCTAATTCCGACACTGTTCAACTTTTAGCTGTCACTTTTAGTATGAATCTGACAGCGAGCGAACCTAAACTGAGTCGCATTAAGACGTCATGGTAAGGCCCCAGGTAATGTTAATAATACGGTTGTACGGAACTTTTACTCCTCAAGCCCACACTCACACTTGGCCAACTTTGTTATTCCGTTTGTCGCTATTGTTCGGGCATTTCGGTGTTCAGATATCGCTGAAGATAGGACTTAGCTATCAGCCCCACGGCCCACTGACCTTTTTTACGCAAATACTCAGGACAGGCCACGGGCGCAACGCACCTGCTTCTCTGTCTTGCGGAGTCCCTGAGCAGATGGTAAACATCATCACCGTCTTTACATTTAACAGGGTAGCTGTTTCCCGCGACTCTATAATTATTTTGTGACTAGCTTTTGCCCGCGACTTCGTCCGCGTAGACTTCATTTATTGACAAATGTCACATATTGGTATGCATATCTGAACAGGCACTAAACATCCCTATTCTGAGATTTAATTGGATTTTTTTTTATAATACGTATGTCGAAGACTAAAGGAAGGATAAACTGTCAGGTTGGTCTGTCAGGATTCAACCGAGCTCTATGCGTAACCGAGCTTAGGTCACCATCTCGACCATCTTCAAGGTACATTAATTGAGATAGAAATAGCAGCACACGTGTTTCACTTGTACAGCCAGTCTTTATTCAAATAGCGCTTACACAAAGGACTCAGGACTACCACACACTCTAATAGACGAAACGTGGAGAGTTCTGTGCTTGCGCCCACTGACTAGCTTTAGACGTCTGAGCTCCATCGAGTCTCGATCCAGAAATGCCTTCTCCTTCTCCCCGTCATCAGATGTAACTCTGTCATTTTAGTTAGGTATGTACTAACATTGCAGGTAGTTGCAACTGAGCCAAGCACAGACCACCCCCAAGCGATACCGCAATAACAGCTGTCATCGCTTGACGTTTCATAAAAACAATAACTAATGAGGGTACATTCAACAAAGTACTTTAACTATCATAAGTTTAGTTATTGTAACGACGCTCCGACATATAAATCCTTGGGGTGCGAGTCGGGTTACCTTCGCGTGTGGTCAAGAGCTGCGGTTCGTTTTTGGATCCGTCCGAGGGGAAGAGCAGTGCTTGGTCCGGTGCACCCTGGGCTTCGGTTAATGATTTCCTGGCGGTCTCCGTGGGATATCATTGTCCGTTGGCTAAGAGCCCGACAGGGGGGGAGGGGGTCGTTCGACCGTGTTCTACCGTACAACGTTGCCGACATTTTTATGTCACAAGATTTTTGAATACTGTATTTTTTACTTTGACATTGGCGAAATCATCGCATCGATCGATGGGGCCATATTATTAAAAGAAGAAGAAGAAGAAGTCGCTCCGACACATTATATACATACCGTCACGCTTCTTTCCCACAGGGGTAGGCAGAGACTACTTTGTTCCACTTGCTACGATCTTGATATACCTCTTTCGCTTCATCCACATTCATCAATCTCTTCAAACATGCTCGTCGGTTTCGGGTACTCTTGAACTGGCGTTTTTCCAAAACGTCCCCAATTTGATCACGGAACGTCCGTCTAGCGTTTTATAATAAGCGATAATAAATCCCATGGGAATTTTCAAAATTCCCACTTAGTGCTCCTCTATGACACTGAAGCAATATTTATATACGTTGTGACTCTAGCTAGGCAGCTGCGATTTTAAACATGTTTATCGCTATCCCGCGGGAACTATGCAATTTTCCGGGATTTGCGACGAACTTGCAGCGAGCACGACTATACGCACATACCTACTGTTGAACTGAAATCCTCTGTTGCGCGTGCGCGTGGTCCAACTGCAGTTTGTCCAGTGGTTTTCGACGGAACTCCTTTTTTAGGGTTCCGTAGCCAAATGGCAAAAACGGAACCCTTATAGATTCGTCATGTCTGTCTGTCTGTCCGTCCGTATGTCACAGCCACTTTTTTCCGAAACTATAGAACCTATACTATACTGTTGAAACTTGGTAAGTACTTAGATGTATTTTGTGAAAATAATAATAAATCATTAATTTGCTTAAAACATGGCACCCACACCGCACCACCGGATGGCACCGCATTAAGATTATCACATAAAAATTGAAAAAAAAAAAACAATAAATTTTGGGGGTTCCCCATACTTAGAACTGACACTCAATTTTTTTTCATCAAACCTATACGTGTGGGGTATCTATAGATAGGTCTTCAAAAATGATATTGAGGTTCCTAATATCATTTTTTTCTAAACTGAATAGTTTGCGCGAGAGACACTTCCAAAGTGGTAAAAATGGTAAAATGTGTGTGACCCCCCCCCCCCCCCCTGTAACTTCTAAAATAAGAGATTGATAAAACTAAAAAAATATTATGATGTAGTTAGATTACCATGCAAACTTCCACCGAAAATTGGTTTGAACGAGATCTAGTAAATAGTTTTTTTTAAATAATTTCTGTCTGTATGAGTAGGTAACCAATACAAAATGACCTCACACTGCCTACATTTTGCTTAAGAGCAAGGCTCTGCTAACACTGGATTTTATAATAACTTGGCGAATTTGTACGGAACCCTCGGTGCGCGAGTCCGACTCGCACTTGGCCGGTTTTATGGGTATAATTTTGACTGAAGATGCCTAACTAACCTAACCTACCTATGTTTGTATTAAAATATTATGGAATGATTCAAAATAATGGCAGCATTTTTTCCAAGTAGGACAAATTGGTAGGACCACGGGACGGGCAATAGTACTTTGTTGAAATACATACATACCTACACGCACAGCGGTAGGTATACGCAACAACGGTACCTAGCGACAGCGCAGGGGTCAGACAGACAAACACACGCTATTGTTTGAATCCATGCAAATTAGTTGACGAACATTATCCTACTAATTTTATAAAAGCCAGTTCGTCTGTGTGTGTTTATTTTGTGACGTGTGTTAATTATGCTTATTTTTCTCGATCTTTATTGTCTTCTATTACATCAGATCTGATTGGCATTAAAGAAAAATCCTCATAGATATTGGTTATAAAAACACAGTTGTTATAGCGGCGAGTTTTCTCTTTATAGAAAACTGGTTTCGTAGATACAGTTTGTCTATAAAGTCGTGACATTAAAAAGTGGCAATTGACAACATTTCATTTTTATAACACCTGAAAATGTATATATGGTTCGAAAGCATTTTGCCTCCTGATCACTGCAGTATGTTTATATAATTTTAATATCGCTTATTATAAAAAATAATTAAAAATTATGTCCTAATTTTACCAAAACTACCACAGGATAGGTGAAACACCTTTGCCTTTTTCACGAGAAAAAATAAGCTACCATAATTTTGTATATGACAACTTCAAAGTACAAGGGGGGCGACTCTGAAATTCTATTTTTGAAGTTCGTTGCATACCTTCTCTCTCACTCTCAAGTTAATGACTATATTAGTATGAGCGGAACAGCACGAAGCGAACCTCGAAAATCGAATATCGGAGAATAAGGTCTGACATTGTCAATTTGAAATTGACGTCAGATTTTTTTCTATACAGAAAAGACAAAAGGATAAGTGTCTATTCTGTGATAGTATCGGAGTTACGCCCTTTTAGAATAAGCAAAAAATAATAAATTAATTATAAATTAAATACAAACCCTAGCGAAAAAATTAAACTGTCAGCATGTTCATCTTTTCAAACAGAATATAGAGAACCATTAAAATTATAGGCTCAGAAATATGAAATGTTGTCAATACCTGTAGTGTCATCCCTTTCTAATCTATAGGTATAAGAAAACGGGACGACACTCCAGTATTGCCACTTTTCAAAGCCACGACTTTATAGACAAACTGTAACAGGAATAAACAATTTGGGATTGTTAAACAAAACCGTAATGGCACCGATTTTTTCATAGACTATTAGTTGCGTAAGGGGAATGAATAAACGGTTGCCATGGAAGAGTAACTGCCTCATAAACAACCAGTTGCGACGACGGACGATAGAAGTAAAACCACGTAACATAGTGGATTAGCATTTTTATTTTATATTTTTATACACCTAAATACTTACATATTTATTAGTTTCTAAACATTTCATTAACAATTTTTCAGGTCCTCATTCAACTAGAAAACTTATAAGAATGGCATTGTTTAAGATCATTTTCGAGGAGTGACGTCACATTTTTAACAGCAATAGCAACCAACACAAAATAAAGGTTTTAATTTTTTTTAATAACATAATTTTTTTTACTACAGTAAGTGATGCGAATTAGAATTTTATTGTATTACAATTTGGCAGCTGTCATATCTATACTATTTCTAGCCTATTAGAAATGGGATGGATGTGACAGCTGTCAAATTCGATTATAAAATTTACCGATGAGATTTTCTAGTATTATTATTATAAGTGTGGATCAACTGTTTCTGTTGTTGTTGTTGTTGTCCATCAGCGAGGGGACCAAGGCACAGTTTGTTAGAAGAAACATATCATTTGGGTGCGACCACACCGCCGCATAAAAAACGGTGACGTTACGGAATCGCAACGAAACGTATGAAGAAACGGTGAGAAAACGTGACACATACGACACGTCACTGCGTATACGCGGCGGTTTGGTCGCACCCTTATACTAACATTCTTAATAGATGACCAATTGCTTTAAAAACCACCGCAAAATACGCGTTTGGCAAATTTGAAACCCATAAACTTACGGTTCAAAAGTGATCCAGAAGAACTGAACCATCACAACAAGAGACGAAAACAAGTTGATCCACATCCAAAGCGCCGCCGGTACAGTCAACGTCATAAATAAGTGATCACTTTTGTACCTTGTCACTTTAAAGTCATGTTTGAAAAGCCATAATGAAATCATGTAACGACTGAAAGCGATAAGGTACAAAAGTGATCACTTACCCTCCACACGTCATACCTAGCCGCGACGAGTCGTCGTGTAATAGTGCTCCCACACTGGTGTTATAAAGTGTTGTATAACGTTATAAAACACTAACATTGTTACAACTGACATTTGTGATAAAAAGTTTTAAAACGTTATACATTGTAACACCAGTGTGGGACTATTATAATGGGAATAGGTGAGACGTGACGTGACGTGACGTGACGTGACGTGACGTGACGTGACGTGACGTGGCGTGGCGTGGCGTGTCGCAGCCTACCGCCCGCAGCCGCCGCCGCCGCACGCCGAGCGCTTGGGAGCCCTATAGGACGACGTGGAAGCGCCGCCGCTCAGAGGCAAGTAACCTGCAACCACAAAATACGCCATACAATAAAAATATTCCGAGGCATTGACCACCTTCCTCTTTTTGCGTGACATCCACTAGGAAGAAGGATCCTAATAGTAGAGCCTGTAATATATTATAGTAGATGTCACGCTTTTTTTAGGGTTCCGTACCCAAAGGGTAAAAACGGGACCCTATTAAGACTTCGCTGTCCGTCCGTTCATAGACAGTTGAAATTTCACAGACAGCGAGCCGAGCGCCAAGTGTCTCCTTTTCGACTTGGCCAAACTGTTTGTCTGGCTGTATGTTCTCTACAGGTCGCATCTTCGTTCGTTTTTTTTTTTCAAAACGTTAGCTATACTAGATTCAGAATGAACTGAGAATAACGTACAATGCCCCCGCCAGCGAACAAAGGTTCAAAACTATGTAACTTACAAATGACCAGTTTTCGGGCAAAAAAAAAATGAAACATCCATAACAATTTTAATACTTTATCATGTTAGAAATGTACTTGATTTGTTGTTTGTCTTTGTCTGATTTTCTTTTTACCGTATTGAATGTGAAGTTTATCAAAATCGTGTTAATCACGATTTAAAGTGTTTCATTTTATGTTTTATTACATGGTTAACTATTATTAAATCCTTTTCTATCTTTTCTACGTCGAATGAAATATGTTTAAAGCATTATAACAATAACGGTGAACACCTCGCAAATTAATTCTTTAAAATAAGTGAAACGACAGTTACGTCAGTTCGCGCGGGGCAAAAAAGCACCAAGGACGGACAGAGGCGCGTCACTTTCGGCTGCCATTTTGTTGCTAATTCATTCATTCGTGTTCGGGTAGCTTTCGCGCGTGTATGTACGTTCTTAATTTAAGGTTCGTTCGGTTATTATTGTTGAGTTTTGTTGTTTTTATTGTTATAGCTCCTTTGTTGTTATTGTTATTTGTTCTTATTGGTAACAATATGAATCCGGAAGAAGCCGGCCCGTCAAGTGGGCAAAGGAAGAAGTGTCGTCGAAAGATACTGGAACCCCAAGCAACTGCAACTCAATCGAACTGGTGTGGGCAGACTTAAAAGGTTACATTGCTCGAAATAATACGACTTTCAAATTAGCAGACGTAAAAAAACTATTTATGGACGGTTTAGCTCTAATTACGCCAGAAAAATGGAAAAACTGCGTCCACCATGCTCACAAAGTGGAGGAAAAAATGCGTGGCATGGATGAAATCATAGATCGGACTGCTGACAGATTTTTATAAGTTTGTGTCACAGACAGCTCGTCTGATACATGCACCATCAGTGAAGAATCAAGTAGCGAAAGTGAATAAGTTATATTGTGTTTCCAAATAATTTAATTTCTGCTGAGCTGAGTCCTTTTGGCATCACTCTACAGCGCAACGTCTCTAAATTTTCTCTTTTACTTTATATGCTTTTACTATGTTTCTGTTGTGATGTAGTGTTTTCTCATGCCAACAAATGTTGTGTTTGAGTTTGTGAATTAATTTCTACTTTTTACTATCGCACTGCAGTAGTTTTGACGTAACATGTACTTAAGAAAGTATTGTATATAAATAAACACTTTGACTGACAGACTGACTTGACAGCTTTTTTGTAATAATTAATTTACCTAGTCACCTGGTATTCAAGGTGACAATTCACCTTATTACTTCTGTATACCTTTCTTTCTGTTTTGATTGTTATATGTGATGTTCAATAAAGAGTTGGCAAGATCGTAAACAACCGTGTTTTATTCGTGTAATTCCCTTTTTATTCCCTACTAGGTTGCCCGGAGCTTTACCCCCGTTCCAGTACTTTTTTTTTCAAAATTTTACTTCATACGAACCTTGGCCAACAATAAGAAACACAAAAGAAAAGAATTATCCAATTCGGTGCAGTCGTTTGGAAGTTATGCGCGTATATTTATTTCGACAATTCATTACTATATATATATAGATAAGAATAAGATTCAGAACATCAATGGTAGACAATGTCAAAAAGCTTTAAGTTTGAACTAAAAATTGGTTGCCTGTAAAGTCGGTATACGGGCGAAAGTTTTACGTGACGACTTTGAGTGGTAAAATAATTTTAATGTGAATATTCATTCGTATAGTAGGAAGAAGGACGTGTAAACTTGTATGCAGGCGCCTAAGCGAAATAGAAGCGCAAGACATGAACCGGTGTGTATGCCTATCTCTCTCACTCTCTCTCTCTCGCTCTGTCTCTCTCGCTCTTAGGCGGGCTAACTGTGCTCGAGTGGAAGGGACGCGTGCCTTTCACTTTTTATGTCTGTCTCTCTCGCTCTTAGGCGGGCTAACCATGCCCGCGTGCCACTCACTCGCTCTCATTGTGAGCGCATAACGTGAGCGGAGCGTAACGCAGTTTCTTGAAGTGTCACCCGGCAAACCAATTTATAAGACGTTGTCACGTCAAAAATGTTTTGTCAGTGTATGTGCAAAAAATTTAATAATATAGGTAAATAAATAATATAATGTAATTCCAATGAAAATGTTTGCAACCTCTGGCTGAGCGTCCGAAAGGTCAATGTCCGTTATTCTCAGATTAAAACGGATGTACTTTATATCGAAAAATTTGCAAAAGACTCGCGAGGCCGCTCAGCCCGGCTAGCACAACAGAGCCCAAGAGTCGCGTCGCGCGCGAGACAGACTACCCGTCTCTTTCTAGTAGGAACAGTAAGAAAAAGACTGGCAATCTATCTCGCGCGCGACGCGACTCTTGCACGCTCTTGTGCTAGCCGTGCGGTAGCGGTAGTGAGGTCTGACCGTCGTCCGCGGAGCCGAGCCGGTGGCCGGACGTCGCCGCGCCGTACTTCTGCAGCATCTCCGCTAGCTCCGCTTTCTTCTTCTCCTCTCGCTGCAACAGACATCCAATCATATTTATTTATTAGGTACGACTACATCAATCAATGCACATATTAGGAGCTTCGTGATGCTCCCACACTGGTGTTACAAATTGTCGTAAAACGTTATAAATTATAAAACATGTTTTAAAACATTTTATTTCTGAATCTGTTTTATAAAGATAATACAAAGTTTAATTTCCATAAATTTAGTAATTTATTAGATATTGTCCCAAGATATTTAATGGTTGCTCGCTAGAAATCATTTTTAAGCGATAACACCTTTTGTATGCCTTACCGTTTTATTATTTCAAGTTTGCTTGCAACTTGCGAATCGTAACAAAAAGATGTTTTAAAGAAAGAAAGAAAAAAAATATATTTAAAAGTAGAAAAAAAAAGAAAAAAACTGTCTTTGTTTCTGTATCGTTTTGTACTGATTTGTTGTGTTCAATAAACAGTATTTGTATTGTATTGTAAAAAAAAAAGGAAAAAGTAAGTGTGGGTGAAAGTAGTTTTACTGTATTTGAACTTGTTTTATAACATTATAATGCCACCGGTGTGGGAGCACCATGAGAGCTGTTTCCAACGAGTGTACGCAGCTAGTACCTCTCTGGCGCGCTCGGCGGCGCGCTCGGACTCGGCCAGCAGCCGGCGCTGCTGCTGCTCGCGTGCGCGCCGCAGCTCTTCCTCGCGCGCCAGCACGCGGTCCGGGTCTGCAACACAAACATACCACATGAATGAAATAAATGAACTTTATTCAGTAAGTAGGCCGTACAGGCACTTTTACACGTCATGAGTCTACCGGCGTTTCGTAAAAGGAGACACTGTTGAGAAGACACGCCGAAAGAAACTCAACAGCCATAAATTAATTTGACCATCAATGACATCCCAATTTTATTGAAAAGTCGCTGCTATTATATTTATGACTAATTGCGTGTTCTGATGTTATCAACCTTACTTAGTGTAACGAATTGATTGAAACTTAAGGCTGCTCCGAAATATTTGAGGATCTCGTCGGCTACGATATATCTGACGGCGACTGGACAACATTGACAAACAGAGTCTGTGTGCCTCTGCCTGGACATAGACACTAAGTATGCGCGCCACATGCACGTGCATATCACGTTTACCTTTGTAATAGTTTGTTACATTTTGTTGTTTTGTTAATATTTTTTCACCATAAATTCTGAAATCTTCACAGTGTAAAGAAACTATTGAATATACATCTCTTTTATTGTTATGAACTTATTTTATTAGCCCATGCTTCCACTGCGGGGTCCCATCTCTGTACGGGATGCAGTTGGTGGTGTGTGAGGCAGTCATGTACGCACCCTTGTGATAGGCGGCGTCCTCGCGCGCGCGCTGCCAGCCCCGCAGCGCCTCCAGCGGCCGCAGCCAGCCCCACAGCACCAGCCCTCCCACACACGCCCCCAGCAGACGCCAGCCGTACGCTACGAAGAACCCCGTCACTGCAACCAGTGGATGACGTTTAATGATCTGATTTTATAGTGCAGTACAGTAGATTAACTGAAAAGATCTATATGGGGAGTGTGAACAGTTGCATTGGGAGGGGAAGGCCTAGACAGACGATCCAGGACCAAATAGGAGATGTTTTGAAAAAAGGGCAGGTCAAGAGTACCCGAAACCGGCGAGCATGTATGAAGAGATTGATAAATGTGGATGAAGCGAAAGAGGTATGTCAGGATCGTAGCAAGTGGAACAAAGTAGTCTCTGCCTACCCCCGTGGGAAAGAAGTGTGACGGTATGTATGTACGTAAGAAGTTAGAAAAGTAGCTTTTGTTCAAAATTTTGTTCTTATCGAAAGAATTTTGCTGACAGTAATTATTATTGCAATATCATTGAAGCGAATGAACATACCATCAGCCAAGAATGTAGTCCCCAGAGAGTAAACATCCTTAGCACATCATAAAATATAACATCATTAAGACTTGGCTGTCAACATGGAAATTCAATAGGCAGTTGGATGAACCACTTCTTTACCGTACCAGGTTTCAAGTTGATCCCACTACAGGGAATGTTATACAGTTGTGACATGTTACATTTGATCCACACATTGTACATTGTAATATTATATTTACCAAAGTAGTAGATGCTGTATGCAAACTTAAAATATCTCGACTCCTCCACCATCTCCGTCACGTCATAGTCTTCCATTGTTGCTGAAAAAAAGCACACGACAGTTAAATCAATACAGATAGGCGTATACTAGACCACTAAAAGGATAAAATAGTGAGTCATTTGGTTCCAAACAATATTTTGCGGTCTCAGTTTGTTTTGGGTAATGTAATACATTACCTACCTTGGTTTTTTTCAAACAAGTAATTTGGGTCAAAAGGATTGCTTTAAAGCACTGCAACTGTAAGAAAACAATCCAGCTAAACTGAATTAATTAACGACTCCGTACACTTGCACTCTATGCTACACCAAAAAGCGACGATTTGCTATCATATCACAGTATGCAACTTCCGTTTATAATGAGTATTGAGTTGTGAAATAAATAATCATTCGAGAAATAAACACGCTTGTCGTTGCGTTTTCCAGAACGGTATATTATAATCCGAACCTGAACAACTGTGTCAATTTCAAAGAAAATATTATTGTGTGTAAATTAATGAATACTTACATAAAATTACTGATGTTTTCTAGAATTTGTATCGAAAATAAGCGATAGCGATAGGTAAACAATATTCTACCCTTTTCCTCAAGCGAATGACGTGCGTGACGTGACCTCTCCTGTCGACTGTCAACTCACGGTCAACTGTCAATGTTGTCTGTCAGTGTCTTGAGTCCAAATTTCAGTCACAGACAAGCTTCCTTTTAATAAATGAAAGTCATTTTGACTTAAAATGCATGCTGAAATTTAAAAACGTCACTCAATATATTTTACTGAAGTAATGATATGGAATAAGAAAAATATATTAGGTTTACGGAGCGAATTTTTTTTGCTATTTCGACCCACCAGTAGTTACATAGTACGATAGTACAATACGGACCAAATTTTTACTTAACCAATCCCGACACGGCGCATCAACTTTCGTTTCCGCACGATCCGCATTGGTAGATATTGTTCTCTCGTTTTCCTGAAAACTTGGTGTCAATGTCAATGTCATCATGTTTGAAAAGCGCAACGAAAAAACTGAGACTGCTAGCCAGCCAAGCCTGGCCAAGCCAGCCATCCGTGGTCAAAGAAACTTAAAAGATATAAATGTAAAGTAGATTTAGAAGCAGTCGTATTATAGCATGTGGGGCTGCGTGCAAGTGAAAGAGGAGACGCCGTGGGAGGGTACGAGCTCGGCGGCGGCGCGGGAGGGGCTGTACGCGGGGCACGAGGTCAAGCAGGAGCTGCTGGCGGGCCCCGAGGTCCTGCAGCCGCAAGACATCGGCTACTGGCTGAGGCGTAAGTCCGGATTGTTACTAAGCCCTCAAGACTGGCAAAACATCTGCTATCTTCTGGTGTTGGGCGAGACCATGGGTCGTGGTGCTTACTTGCTAGACTGTTGTTTTCCATACTTCTCATAAAAAAAAGTATGTATTTATTGTGAGTGCCCACCTATTGGTATCTCAACATGTAATTTTTCTGTTTCAGCAAACATTGACTTGGAGGTGACTGTTGTGAAAGAGGAAATAAGTGATGTAGAAACAAATGATATGGAGAGAAATGCTGAGGAACAATCAGGAGAGAGTTCGAGTGAGAGAAAGAGAAGAGAAATTACAAAGAACAGACAACAACTCATGCTCAGGCCCTGCACCGTCCAGTTGAAACGCGTCCCAGTATCTAAGAAGCAGCATTTGCTGAATATTTCTAAAACTCGGCACAAAATAGGCCCCAAAATCAAAGCTAATAATGCACACTTTGATAGTGTAACAGATAAAAATGATTTGACTAGTGATATGCAAGTTTCAGGGGAAAGATTCACATGTGATTATTGTGGCTCACTGTTTAGTCTTCGAAAGAGCATAATAAGACATCTACAAACATGCTCTATGCAAGCTTCTGAAGCCAAACATAAAGTAGTAACGGCATTGTCTCATAGCCTATGTGAAAAACCGTTCAAGTCACGGCTAAATCTGATTAAACATGAACAAAGTCACATTAGATTTAAGCTGTACAGATGTGAAATTTGTGATAAACGGTATTTTCAAAGTTCGCATTTATCGAGACATAAGCGAACACATGTGTCTCAGCCTCGTGTCTTGGAAAATTATGCCTGCGATACATGCAGCAAGAGTTATAAGTCAAAATATGATTTGTTCATCCATATGAGGGTTCATACAGGGCAGATGCCATACATCTGTCAGAGCTGCGGTAAACGGTTCAATAAAAAGTCAACTTTGATGAACCATGAAAAGACTCATGCAGAGAACAGACCTTACTGCTGCGAAGTGTGCAAGAAACAGTTTGCTATAAAATGGAATTTAACTAAACACAAACGGAGTCACACAAATGAGACTCCTTACTCCTGCAATGTTTGTGATAAGAGGTTTATGCATAGCTACTCTCTCACTAAACATAAGAGAAAGCATTGTTCGGATTAGGCCAAATTGGTGAAGATTTATCTAAGTACTTGCATGTGATCTCTGTTGTGATTGAGGCGTATTGTTGATTTGTTGAACTTCAATGATTAAATGATTAAATTATATTTTTTGTTAATTAATTTTGATTTATGTCAACTCTTTCCAATTTACTACTATAATATTTATCTGAGATTTTGCTGCATACGAAAGGTCGGCCGCAGCCCGCAGCCCTTGCTTCATCCTAGGTCCTAGGGTCGGCGTCGGCCCTGCACCTGCCTCATTCTACGCTGTTTCGACGTATGTTACAGGTGGCGGCACGTAAGTCTAACGTGAAGTGAAGTACGCCCTCCCCCGCGATACCTTATTTTCGACTACTGCGCATCAACGGTCATTCGCTAGACTTACGTGCCGGCATTTCTATGTACAAAAAGCATCCTGCAATGATTGCAGATTAAAATTTCTGATTTTGCTTTATATTTCTAAAATAATTGGATGGTAGAAAGTTAACTGTGATTTACTTATTACAAAATGAAATTATGTAGTCCACCACGTAGTACCTCTTTCTAGTAGTCTGTGAGCAACCGTGGAGCCACCTTAAACACTGTTCAGTCAGTGTGACATCAATCGTCTTTACCATTGACTCAAACAATTTGCACGCTCGAAAAAAAAAACAAACTCCAAATAAACGTCAGCGTCACTTTTTCTGTCATTGTCATACAGAGGACGCGGCGGCGCCGCTTTGCCCGCTTTTTTCAGTTGCAAATTGTAAAGAAAGTTTCTTTATTTACTTATGCGTAGTGAAGTGAGTGATGGCGACGAAGTATTGCATCTACGCGCGCGGGCGGTGGTGCGAGGTGGACGCGCGGACCGGGCGCGTGGAGGGCTTCAAGGAGCGCCCTCGCTTTCTCTACTTTAAGGATGGCAAACTGGAGTTGGCGAGTACTGCGAAAGTGTTGCGTGCGCTTAGGGCTCTGGCGACGGGCGCACCGGGCTGCATCCGCCACGGGCCGCCGCTGCCGCAGCGGAAACGCCGTTACCGGCGGAGGTAAGTTGGTTGAATTTCCTCAGTTAATCATCTACGCGGCAAAAATTTTTGTACCATTTTGAATTCGTGATCAATCTTTCTGATACCATGAATTGAATAATACCGATTTTATTTGTCTTTAGAATACGAAAATGCTTATTGAATGGACTGTAAACAAATAATTTTTGATTTTTTTTTTCTTTTTTTAATCTTAATTTTTTACGAGGCTTAAATGCACCTGTGTGACTATGGCAGCCTCATTGGATGTCTCTTGGTTCAGATTCATCAAACACTCCCCCGCCCTTTACCAGATTCTCTGGCAGCAAAGGAGTGTTTCACGAACCTGTACACTCGTACTGCATATGTTTGTTAACATAAAGTATAATGCGAAGTGGAAATCAAGTTGAGATTAGTGATTCGATGCACTCACCTCAATAGGCTGCGGCTGTCTGCTGTACGCTGTACCAGCTGGTGCAGGAGCCTCCATCTTCGGCTCATTTGAACTTACCTACCACAAAGGTTATAGTTAACCGGCAGGACTATCAAAATGCAACAAGTATTGCACTCCTTTCAGCAGATCAGCCTTCCACGAGCGTCCACAAGCGGAATTTGCACTAAACTAAGTAATCATTTCAACTTGTGTATAATTTATACGGCAATGCACCGAAAAACAATATGACAAGACAAACACCAATAACGGTAGTTGAGTGAGCTTATTGTTGTATTATTTCTATTTTGAACCAATAATGTTGCCAGGCGAAATTATTTGAGTACTATATATTACTTATGTTATTCAACATTAATTACCATGCTCTAATCACCTATCTAATGGATTTATTAGTCATTTGCACAGTGCCTTCTGAACTGTTGGTATGTTTGTGTAATAGCTCAAGCAAGTGAGATATCAAACAATAACCCTCAAAGATCAAAGATGAAGCTGATCTTCTGTTGGTGAGTGGAGGCACATGGCTACTATCAACTATACCACTTGAACATTAAATCTATAATAATCTACCAAGAAAGTGCTTTACCAAACTTTGAGACAGTTCCCGCAACAGAAGAAAAGCAGTAAGGCTGCTTGATGATATTGAACCACAGGGCTTGCCAAACAAAATAATTTTTTGGTTGACTACACATCAACATCTACATCTTTTTCTATATGAAATTGTATCCATGATTGATATTATGATAAGATGAAAATACAAATCTTTCAAAACCTTTCAAAATCAAAATTAATTTTGCAAATAGGCCACCCAAGGGCTCCTTTAAACACATGTCTTCTTTTTAAACTACCAGCGCATTCGGAAAGACCATCATTGCCAAGATGAACATGGCGCACATGCCGACAATAACGAAACACTACAGTGGGTACATACAACTGAATTTTTAATTAACTGTAGTTTTTGATAAAAGGTATCATTCAGTGCTACGCGCGAATTCTTGTTTGCGGTGGTCTGAGCGGGCGACGGGCGGCAGTCGCCGCTTGGCTTCCAGGCGGGGACCCTGTGTCGCTCCGCTGCGCCCCACTATGCTTGCAAAAACATTGGCCTGCTTAAAGCAAAAAGAAACACAAGTGCTAAATATACCGTGCAATAGTATTTAAAAAGAAACAAGTGCTGGATATACCGTGCAATAGTATTTAAAAAGAAACAAGTGCTGGATATACCGTGCAATAGTATTTAAAAAGAAACAAGTGCTGGATATACCGTGCAATAGTATTTAAAAAGAAACAAGTGCTGGATATACCGTGCAATAGTATTTAAAAAGAAACAAGTGCTGGATATACCGTGCAATAGTATTTAAAAAGAAACACAAGTGCTGGATATACCGTGCAATAGTATTTAAAAAGAAACAAGTGCTGGATATACCGTGCAATAGTATTTAAAAAGAAACAAGTGCTGGATATACCGTGCAATAGTATTTAAAAAGAAACAAGTGCTGGATATACCGTACAATAGTATTTAAAAAGAAACAAGTGCTGGATATACCGTGCAATAGTATTTAAAAAGAAACAAGTGCTGGATATACCGTGCAATAGTATTTAAAAAGAAACACAAGTGCTGGATATACCGTGCAATAGTATTTAAAAAGAAACACAAGTGCTGGATATACCGTGCAATAGTATTTAAAAAGAAACAAGTGCTGGATATACCGTGCAATAGTATTTAAAAAGAAACACAAGTGCTGGATATACCGTGCAATAGTATTTAAAAAGAAACAAGTGCTGGATATACCGTGCAATAGTATTTAAAAAGAAACAAGTGCTGGATATACCGTGCAATAGTATTTAAAAAGAAACACAAGTGCTGGATATACCATGCAATAGTATTTAAAAAGAAACACAAGTGCTGGATATACCGTGCAATAGTATTTAAAAAGAAACACAAGTGCTGGATATACCGTGCAATAGTATTTAAAAAGAAACACAAGTGCTGGATATACCGTGCAATAGTATTTAAAAAGAAACACAAGTGCTGGATATACCATGCAATAGTATTTAAAAAGAAACACAAGTGCTGGATATACCGTGCAATAGTATTTAAAAAGATCTTTGGGGCTGTGTCTCACTCACTTGAGCTCTTGGCATATTTTTGATACAACAAGAAAGGCTAACAAGCAAGCGGGTAAACCGATGGTATGTGAGAACCACCACAACAGTAGGATAGATGCATTGCAAGCCTAGAGGGTTAATATTATAGAATACTTCATGTGCCAGCAGTTTCACCAGCTGTCTTACATTTCCATATCAGAATACAGATGCATTGGTGGTAGCAATCCAGACCGTGCCTGAGGTCCTGCCACCTGTAAAACCTTTAGTGTTAAACTGACATTGCGTTGTTGCAGGTCGCGGCGCGAGCGCGACTCCCGCGCACGCCCTCACCACGGCTGCTGCGTGCACAACAGGTGAGCCAAGACGGGCAGTCAGACCAAACGATACATAAAGTCTACAAAAATATCCCAATTACATGGAGGGTGGCGCCTTCATTCAACATAACTCTTCTATGTGGCTTTCTTACGAAGCGAAACGTCCGAGTGTCTCCTATCTTCGGCACGGCAGGCAGCGGCAGAGAGCTCTGTCCAGCACTGAGGACACTCACATACATCTGCTTGTGTTTAACATGGACGCCGCACGCTCCGCTCGAGCGTCCACTCAGGCCGTACATAAACAAATTGACACGTCATGTTTCAGATGCGACGTCAACGCCAACGAGTTGAGCAAGCGTCCCCCCCCCGCGCCGCCGGCCTCACACCCACGCGTCATATACAGCGACGACCCCACCACACATAAACCTACAGACAACTCTTTCCACAAAGATAACGAGTTACGCAATGTCCAGCAGACCCGCAATACAGAGCCTGTGCAGATTGTTGAATCGAGCGAAGAAGAAGAAAGAAACCGTGCGTCCGGGGTAAAACATAATAAAGTTGCAGACAAGGACTCTAAAACACAAGTGATGTTGCCTACAAAACGTAATGGTGCGCGAGAGATATTTACTGTCGATGTCAGTCAAGAGAAGAGAGAGAAGACTGGAAAGGCAACAGGTAATAGAAATGTAACCGAAGAGGATGCAGAACGGTTGTTGCTAAGGCACAGTGATTCAGAAGACTCTGATAAAAGTGATAAGCAAAGTGACTGCTCGGGGCTCGCTAAGGAGCTGGTCATCGACGAGGATGTCGTGATCGTGTTGAGAAGGTTCCTGGCCCAGACGGGGTTAGGGGATCTGGACAGGTTCGATAACGACGAAGAATACAAGACAAAGTTGTTCTACAAGTTGAACCCTCTGGTGACCGTGGAGAGGTGCAAGCCCTTGGAGAATCTGCTGCGCCAAAAGATGACTCTGAAAGAGTTCGCGAGGAACTTGGGGCTCCGGAGCGTTGCCGAGGTGACTCCCGAGAAGAGGTACCGGATGCGACCGAGTACCAAACAGGCCCGCGCTGCGGACTCGGAGACCGACAAAGAGAACATTGTGAAACCAAAGAGGCGGAAACTATGGAATAACGACAAAGAACTGTTTAATAGTACGTCGCGGTCCAGTGATGTCAAGCCGCGACAGGTACCTAAACCTATTCTGGTAGAAGACAGCTCGAAGGACACGACGGATTCAGACACGGAGTTCAAGAGGAAGGTGCGGGAACAGTTGGCGAGGAAGTCGAAGCAGCGGGTGAGCGCCGCGGCGCGCGAACAGGAGACCAGGAGCTCCATGGTGACAGAGAAAGAGCGGAGGACAACCAGGTCGTCATGCAAAGGTCCTGGACCGCAGCAAGAGCGGAATAAAAGCAGTGAAAGCAGCAGGCTGGGTGGTAATAAAGGAGATGGAGCTAGAAAGCAAAACTCAGCTTCAGAAGATGTTAGAAGAACCAGGTCTTCTGACAGAGTCAGAGTCTCGCCAAAGCCCTTAAAGAAGCCGATTGAAGTGAGTGATTCTAGTGACAGTGCGTTTGTGGCGTCAAGGTCGTCTCCCAGGAAACCGGCGCAGAAAGCCGTAGTTCCAAATGGCAATGCTGTTTCAGTGAAGAACAGGAAAGGCAAAATTGTGAAGGAAAAGAAGAAAAGCGATGAAAGAGTTGAGAAGATGAAGACTGCCGTCGTCAGGAGCATGACGGTGCAACCTGTTAAGATCAAAGCGTAAGTACTATTTGTCATCTGAATTGGCTAAGTAAAGTTATTGGAAGAGGTGCAAATTATATTTTTATTCGACAGTCCACGTCTTAATAATCGAGGAACTGCAGCTCTTTTATTTTTATTCCTTCTTGTTAGTTAGAAATATTTTTTTAAGTGGTCGATTTGACATTTGTGAAATTTAATGGATGACCAGCTACGCGTGCCTTGAACTAGCTTGTAATAAAAAAAAAACTACGTCAACCGTACGTCAACTGTCACTTTTGAGTCAAAAGTGACAGTTGACGTACGGTTGACGTAGTTTTTTGAGTCAAAAGTGACAGTTGACGTACGGTTGACGTCGTTTTTTCAGTCAAAAGTGACAGTTGATGTATATGTCAAATCGACCACTTAAAAAAATATTTCTAATTAACAAGAGGGAATAAAAATAAGAGCTGCAGGTCCTCGGTTATTAAGACGTGGACTGTCGAATAAAAATATAATTTGCACCTCTTCCAAAAACTTTACTTAGCCAATTCATGTATTGGGACGCAAGAGGGGTGTCACAAGTTTGACGTCGATGTCTGTGTTTATCTGTCTGTGGCATCGTAGCTCTCAAGCGGATAGTCCGATTTCGATGAGGTTTTTTCATCCGAAAGTTTCCTTGTGGTGTTTCTTAGCCATATTTGTGTGCCAGTTCACTGGCTGTCTCACTCTCCACGCTGTGCTAGAGCAGCGCAGGCAATGTCGCTCAGCTGTACTGTAGGACAGCTAGTGGCGTGAAGTGGGAGGTAGACAATTGCGCGACCTACAGAACAGCTGCCTAAAGTCTGTTAAGTGAATTAATCTTTTCAACGCCAAAGAAACTTAAGTGTCATGAACTTAAATGCGAAGTGCACCTTTGTCTGACAAGAGACAGTTGCGAGTGACTCAAGAGCAGAGCTGTTTGGCGGTGGAAATGTTAAATTTGTAACGGTAGGATACATGGGTCAGTTCTAGCGTGGCCGCGGGGCGCGAGTACACCAGCCTGGAGGACCACGCCATAGTGGCCTGGGTGTCCGTCGGCGGCCGCGAGCGCCGCGTCAACGGGAACGCGCTCTGGCGCGAGCTGCAGGAAGAGTACCCGCGCATCACCCAACAGAGTGAGTAGCTGCACCGGGGAGGGCACATGAGAAGCAGGGGTAGAACAGCTGGAGGGAGTGGGCAGTTGAGGGACAGGGGTAGAACAGCTGGAGGGAGTGGGCAGTTCAGTCGAGGGACAGGGTTAGAACAGCTGGTGGGAGTGAGCAGTTGAGGGACAGGGGTAGAACAGCTGGAGGGAGTGGGCAGTTGAGGGACAGGGGTAGAACAGCTGGAGGGAGTGGGCAGTTGAGGGACAGGGGTAGAACAGCTGGAGGGAGTGGGCAGTTGAGGGACAGGGGTAGAACAGCTGGAGGGAGTGAGTAGAGTGAGCATCTGGGTATTTTACGTTTTTAATGTGGCAAAGAGAGCCTATTTATGAGGCTTCTCCGTCTGTCAATTTCAGAAGCTTAGCAAGTATTTTTTTTATGTTTTATTCGAATGGTAAATGAATGTGTGTAGTGTAGTGTAGTAAGCGTGTATGGTGCAGACCGTTCGTGGCACTCGCTGCGCAACCGCTACCTGCGCTACGTGCTGCCGGCGCTGGGCCGCCTGGCGCTGCCGCCGCAGCAGGTCAGCCGCCTGCGCGCCGCCGCCGCCGCCGGTCAGTGCACACACACACCACACACACACACTAACTTATCAACTCATACTTTTATTATTTACCATACTTATCAACTTACACAGGAATACTTGTTATCATTTGTAGGTTTGAAGTTTGTCAGGTTTTCGACGTGTTTCGTTCTTTACGAGTACCTACGTATAAATATAGGGTTGATGTCGCATTCTTAATCTTAACTTATTAATAATTTAAAAATGGAAATGATAAATAAAAAACAAAACACAAATACCGTGGAGCACTTGCACGAATAAGCGTGAACGTAAATGCTGCACGGTCAGCCGATGCGAGCTGCGGGCGCCGCCATATTGGCTACTGCCTAGCGCCTGCCACTCTATATCCCCACTCCACGGCCGGCTGTGATGCGACGCCCGATACATGGACGGAGAAAATTGAGGCGACTGAACAGTTTCACTTTAACTAGTGATGGGTTGTCACCCGCATCGCCTACAACATGATTCCTAAGATTTTTGTTTAAGTGTGTATGTATTAATATTGTGGTTGTGACTTTAGGGCTGCAGAAGAACAACACGCCGGCGCGACGCAACTCCATCTACGACGCGCCCGCCGTGCGCTCCGCCAGCGCCGCCGCCCCCCCGCCACCCCCCTCCCGCGCCCCCGCCAGCCCCGCCAAGCCCGCCAGCCCCGCGAGGCCGCAGCGGACCCCTGTCAAGTCCCCCGCCAACAAGGGGGACTCTTCGTCGCACAAAACTACAGGTCAGTATACAAGACGAGAATACACCTGTCGCACCACAGAACGAAGATAATGTACAAGTGCGATAAGCCACATTCGCCAGGGATACCGGTATCGCCAAACTCTCACTTCGACAGTTTACTCCTACCATGAAATATTAGCAAACATTGGTACGGGATATGGAAAGGAAAAATATATAATTATTTTTAATTTATTTGCAATGTTTGAAAAGAGCACTATGTAAGCTTCTGTTGGAAAGATACGGAGACTTGTATAGGTATAATAGACGGCCTCGCTGTGGCTCGGCCTTTTAACTCACTCGACCTGCAATGTGCTTCGTGCCGACTGCTGCTAGTGTGTTGTTTGTTGGCAGGCCGGTCCCCGCGGCCGCAGCGTCGCGCCGCCGCGCCCCCCTCGCCCCCCTCGCCCTCCTACTCGACCATCACGCGCAAGTTCGCGGCCAGAACGAGAGCGAGAGCCTCCCCCTCTCTCACTTCCTCACCCGCCCGACACAATATGATCAAGAGAAAACCCAACAAGTGATCAAAACTGAAACTTATGTTTGAGTTCCCTGAGACGTGTAATTAAAAATATGTTTCCTCATTAACATTTAGTTTTTCTGTGAAATAGTAGTTTATATTAGTCATGTCACTTATCAATAATAATGGATGTATTATTTTGTGAGTTAACACGTATTAATTATAGTGTAGTGTACTTGGCAGCAAACACACGGGATCACTTTCGTACTGTGCTTTCGTACGACTTTCCAAGGGTTGTGATCGGGTTTGCTCCCGAGTATACACCTTTTAAAAGGAAATGTCCAACTGACTGGAATTGAGTAACAGCTGTCAACCATTATTCAATTCAATTTGGCTTCCAAGTTTGATCTTAGTGCTTCAAAATATTGTGGATCATTTTACAAACTTTTTTTTCTCATTTATTTTGTTTTGATAAATGTGTAAGTATTAAAAAACTGCTAAAAGTATTAAGCAGTTTCGCCACTGGCACTGTTGATTTACTATTTTTTATTATGGTACAGTCGCCAACACACTACAATGACAATTCCTGAACATCTCAGTTAGTTACTGCGTGGACTTTTGTACATTATATGACTTTGACTGTACCAAAATGTTATTTTTTCCGTAGCAGAGATGAGTTTTTTTATATTTTATATCAAAATTGTTTTCAGCCGACGAACTATCCACAGAACTAATAAATATGCCTAAAAAGTAACTACTAATTATTTTTTCCAGCTCCGGAAGTAAATACAAAAGGTGAATTGTCTGTTTGTATTATTATTAGTTCTGTGGTTTTTCCCACAGTTTATAGGTGACTGTTGAAGTAACCAGTTAGTGGGAATACTGGCCATAGACGTGCCCACTCCGGCCACTCCCGGCCCACTCCTGGGCCGCTCGGACAGCCGGAGGCGGGTAGTTGTACAGTACATCTCAATTGTTGTAAATAAATGATTGTAATAAAAATAAAGTACTCAACAGAAATGTTTTTTAATTATCAATACAGTCGTACAGTAATTAATTTAATTCAGTTTCAGTTTCTTACACCCACCATGGAACCTTTTTATAGTAAGCGTCGTAACGATTTTCCTTGTTGAGTAATGCGATGTCACTGTGACGTTTTATGTAAAGAGGTTCCTTGATGGGTCAGGTGGTCAGGAAGTAAATTTTTTGACTGTTCCTAGGGTGTCACGCTCACGAAAGGGTAACTCGTATATTTGTCTACCAATATTATAAAGTGGTAAAGCTTGTGAGGTTGTAGGGATAATCTCTGGATCTCATCATCTTCAGCCTATATACGTCCCACTGCAGGGCTTGGGCTATAGTTCCCACGCGAGCCCAGTGCAGTGGGAACTTCACACACACCATTGAATTGCTTCGCAGATGTGTGCAGCTTTCCTCGCGATGTTTTCGAACCGAAAAGCTCAACTTCAAATGTAATATCGCACATAAATGCTAAAAAACTCATGTGCGAGCCCGGGCTATAACCCACGACCCTCTGCTTGAGAACACAGTCAAACCACTAAACTACTACGGTTTTTATTATGTCTGGATCTACTGAACCGATTTTGAAAGCTCTTTTATCAATAGAAAGCTGTAACACGGGCTTTATCCCGTTTCTGAACGCATCCGCGCCACCTCTCTCGCTCCTCTCCAGGATACCGAGCCGAGCGCGTGGGCTGTTAGATAAGTTCTTGCAATGCTTAATTAATTTCTGTTTGAACCTACTATATACTATTAAAAGTTTACAAGGACAATGAGGAGCATTTTCATTGTTATAAAGCAAATTTCTGTGAATGTCCTCTAACTAATATTATAAATGCGAAAGTATGGATGGATAGTATGGATTAGTTTCTCAACTGGATCCTGTCACACAGGGACTCCTAGCTCTGGATCCAGAGTCGAAGATACACTGATTGTTATATTTTTATATAATAAACTTTTTTCATTTTTTTTTTTCATTTTTCATGGATGTTTGTTTGTTACTCAATCACGCCAGAACGGCCCAACGGATCTGGATGAAATTCGGCACATAGATAGAGAAAAGTCTGGAATAGCACATAGATAGGCTACTTTTTATCCCGGAAAATTGCGTAGTTTCCGCAGGATAGCGATAAACGAATTCTTTGCAGACGAAGTCGCTGGCAACAGCTAGTAGGTTATATTTAACAGCGCGGACGAAGTCGCGGGCAGCAGCCAGTACTATCTATGTTTGAGAAAAAACTCTTCTGCCCACATGCAGCCTGCAGGTTGGGGCTGGTTCAATGAAACAGTCGTCGGAAGGGACCAGTTTATTGGCATCACATGGAGCGAGTTCTTACACCTAGGACACTATCATACAACTGTTTGCGGAGTCCTGGCCTCAGTGCTGGGGGTCCTCCTAATTACAAAGGTCGTATCATACCGTCCTGCTCACTCTCGTATTAATAACAGTGCATGTGAGCGGAACGGCGCAAACAGAATTAAATTTTTTATCTGACTTCAAAATGGGAGTTTATCAATTCGGTTTTATTTGTTTATTTCCGAGTTGGTCTCAGGAGTGTGATATTCTAACTAAAAGAACTCTCCCGCGGCGCGTCGCTGAGCGTGCCATCATAACACGACCCGTTCTCTGGCAGACGATGTACGGAGTCAAGGGTTTTTTTTATGTGAATAGGAAGGCAAACGAGCAAGTGGGTCACCTGACGGTAAGCGATCACCACTACCCATAGACACCCACAACCCCGGAGGGATTGCAGATGCGTTGCCAACCTAGAGGACTTAGATGAAATGCCTCTTGTGCCCGTAATTTCCCCGGCTGTCTTACTCTCCACACCGGAACACAGCAGTGCAAGCACTGCTGCTTAGCGGCAGGATTAGCGAGTAAGATGGTGGTAGCGATCCGGACGGACCTTACACAAGGCCCTACCACCCGCAAACGGTCTTGTCTTGTTGGTCGTGCAGATGACACACGACGTATAATTTGTTTTTCTTCTTTGTTACTAACCCTAGACAAGTTTTGTTACTTTAACACTGGATTCAAAGTCCGAAATAAAAGTTTTTGAATTTGAATAATTCGCGGGCGTTTCTATCACAGCATCAAAACCCGGTTCTAGTGATACATAACTCAGTTTAAACCCTTTAGCGTAACGGAGCGTCCTCACAGAGCATTCGGCGTTGAATATTCGAGTGTGCACGTTGAGCCGAGCGTTACAGCTTACATTGATTGTTCGTTTACAAATGCTCGGGTAAGAATGCTCTCAGTGAGGACGCTCCTTCAACAAAACACGCCACAGAACATAGTAATAAAAGGAATAGAAACGTCATCGTTTATTTCTTTGTCTAGGTATTAATTCGCGCACTTCTTTGTGTTCACGAGTTTTACTAAATCAGGGGGCTTGCAATTGATATGTAGGTACTTGTGGTGTATTTTTACACATCGTGCGCGAATCTTTTAGCTCGCATGACGTTTGCAATCCTTTTAATATTGGTTCTGTGCTCGTTGCTGCAGTCTGCAGAAAATCAGGACTTTGTACTGCGAAATGCGATTTTCAAAGTTCTTTTCGTGCCATCCTGCTCACACGCAATTTGAGAGTGAAAGGGACGGTATGATACGAACTTCGAGAATCTAATTTGGAGCCCCCAGCTCCCCTGAGTCGAGTACTCCAGCTTCGATTAAATCGATAAAGTCCAAAAAACGAAGTCGACTAACAAACGAAGACAATAAAGAACTAGTAAACACGAGTTCTGTACAGAGTTGAATTTGCGAATCATAAGATAAAATTTACATTCTATTCTCAGACCAAATGAAAAGTCAAGACGAACGAAGTGAGGCCGATTTAAACTATGCCTTAGCGTGTGCGTACAGTCAAGGGCATAAATATAAGCACGTTACCAACACGTCAAAAACATCTATACACCTTTATGCCACAAACAAAAAGGTCGTTGACACATATTTTTGACGTGACGGTTGTACCGATATTTATGCTCTCGACTGCACAGCACGCACACAATCGCAACCAAACCGGTAGAGTCACGCGGCAAGGCGTAGTTTAAGACTGCCTCATTTCGCCGTGCGCAGAACTCCCCCTTGACTACATTTGGTATGAGATTGTTTATAATACAGACGTCACGAACATGTACTTGCGGGTTGCTACAGCTAGATATATCTCTCTCTTATCGTAATCACATCACTGGAGACGCGCACGCCAGTGGCGCGTCGCAACAACTGCCCGCTCAGGAACCCACCAAGCTCTCTGCCTCAACTCCAGGAGGCTTATTGTCTAACTCGCTCGCAATCGCCGTCGTATTCATTTTGACAGTTCATGTATGGGCTGACAATTGGCATCAGAGTCAGCTAGCTGTCACATTCATATAAGAACTGTCAAAATGAACACGATGGCGATTGCGAGCGAGTTAGACAATAAGCCTACAGGGTTGACTAACGGAAACATTCACGGAACGCCACTGATGTACTTCATTGTAAATTAATTAAAAAACAATAACATTGAAGGCGTTGAGCACTTGTATTGTACTACATAATTAGCTGATCATGCAGCTCTTGTAGTCCGAGAGCTGACGGACATTTTAGAGCAAGTATTTGAGGCAGCGTCAATACTCTTAGTCAAGGGCATAAACATGAACGTTACCAACACGTCAAAAATATCTATACTCTTATGTCACAAACAATAAGGTCAGTGACATAAGTATTTGACATGAGTTCCATAGATATTTATGCCCTCGACTTACAATGCTGCCTTTATATACATGGATTGGATACTGTACCTACTACACAAACCTCTGACCAAATAGAAAGTCGAGACGGATTTCTGTGGGTTTTATTTATTTTAAGCAAAACCATGGTGAGTAAAACCACTGCAACTATTCACACTCAAGCAATAAATGATTTTCATTCATTCATCCATCCAAGTGTACGCACATGCTTAGGCGTAGTTAGTGTACGCACATGCTTAGGCGTAGTTAAAATTACCTCATTTCGCCATTCGCAGAACTCCGTCTTGAGTTTTTATTTGGTCTGAGTAACAAAATGTACACGATTGACCGAATTACGTCATTTGCCCATAGTTTTTATCATAAAAATATACATTGACTTCCCAATCACCTGATTTATTGGCAGTGTTGTTATTTATTGCAAAAACAGTAGGATTTACCACAGCGACACATTATATTCACTTAAGTACCTAGAAACTGTTGATACAGACACCGAACGGCCTGCGACAAAACTTGTCAACGGCTGGTCTAAGGAAAAGCCAATTAAACTTCAGGACTTTAATATACAAAATATTAACATTTAAAACTGTCCGAATTTTAACGGCGGCAAAGTCGCGAGAGAGCGAGGCAGAGGTCGTCTACCGGTAGAAAGGGATGGAGAGATATCGCCTTCAAACAAGATGTCTTAGGATTATTCAAGAATATTTCAGCAGGTGGCATGGTTAATTGATTGCATACTACTGTAAAGATTTTCTATTATAATTTTAGACTCAAATAAAGTGACCGCTTTGACGCTGCACTGAACATCGAATGTATGAAAACGCTTGTCAGGCACAATGTTAATTACCTCAAAAACGTTATAGAGGTATTCAATCAAGCTAAGCCAACCACCTGGTGGAACACTTATTTGACGTCTGCCTCCCATCAACCTCTAAAGCATGGCGCTTCGGGCTTAACACATTTCACCTCCGCCTCCCATATTCCTCCAAAGTACGGTGCAGTTTAAGTAACACAGCGTATTGACGCCGCTCACACGAGAAATTGTCGATCCTCCTGAATGCATGTCCCAGTCGCATTGACTTTTACTTAGTTGTCTTTTTTGGACAACAAAATTCTCTTTATGATAGAACGAACGATAGGCACCGGCGGCGTATCGCCTTACCAACTATTCCCACCCGGCTTCTAACAAACTTACCTCTCTCGCTCTCTTCAAGTTACGCGTTTCGTTTTGCTCCGTGTTGCCCGATGGAACATAGGTACTTAAAATCACTTAAGAAATAAAGTATTCTTCGCTCTCCGTATTAACACTAAACGTCAGCAGAGACGCCACCACAACGCGTCACACCTGAACCACGAAGAGCCGCCTTCACACCACTTCTGCCGCTCTAGAGAGCTACGTATACACGCACAACACACATCTACGTATTACGCACACTCATGTAAAAATCCGTTACGTCGCTAAAAGCTCATACCGAAACTAAGCAGTCTGCTGGCACCGACGCCGCTCCAGATCCAAGATAAACGTCATACGGACAGTAAAATGAGCGTCGATTTCATTTACAACTGTAGTAAAATTACACGAAATCTAAGCACAATTGAATAAGATTAGCGTTCAGCGGTCAGGGATGGTGTCCTACGGGGCGACGGGCGCGGCGTGTCAGGGTGGTGGGCGGCTCAGACCAGCTCGAGCACCTTGATGGTGCCCTGGCTGTTGGCGGCCAGCAGCACCTGGCGCTCGCCGGGCGGCGCGCGGCGCCAGCACACGGCCGACACGAACTCCGACGGCTCGTCCTCGCGCCGCTCCCCGCCCGTGCCTGCAACAGGATCGTATCCAACTATTTCCGTCGGGCTTCGATACCAAACATTTAACTCTCGCTCGTTCTCCTCTCCCCGCTTTAAAGTAATTTGTTTTACTCTGGTTTGCCTGACGGATTTTTTCATGGTACGCTACTGAATGTAGGGTAGTATAGGTTGTGTGATACCGTTCGACAGGGTTCGTTTGCGACGAGTATTTTGGGTGAGATCTTTGCAGACAAAACTGAATGTCAATTGTAGGGCAGTTACCTCTCTCGAGGAAGCCGCGCACGGCGTCGAAGCGGTGCGCCAGCAGCGGCTTGGACAGCCCCGCGTAGTACACGTACAGCGCGTTGTTCTCAGAGCCGCACGCCACGTACCTGACCGAAACCAAACAAGTATTAAACGGTGTCCAGTGAGGGATCTTCAAGAGTGAACATCCCTTTCGCCTTTGAAGAAGGTCTTCCGAAAAGACCAAAAATAGTCAGGTCATCCCTCATAACGGTTATCAATCAATCAATGAAAATGCTGTGTTAATCAGAGAAGAAAAATAAGGCAAATTTATGAAATCGACTTGTGTGCGAAAATACTCTTTCTCAGCCAAAGCTTCGACTGTTGCTAGCAGATTGTGTGTGTGTCGTGGTTACCGTCCGCTGCCCTCGGTGGCGAGCCCCACGAAGTTCTTCTCGTTGGCGTGTCCGGTGAAGGAGCGCACGCAGCGCGGCGACTCCACGCGCCACAGCTTCAGCTGCGAGTCCGTCGACGCCGACACCAGCGTGCGCGCGTCCAGGAACTTCACGTACGACACCGCCTTGCTGCAACACACGCGCACACGCACACGTCACCGGCGGGCGGGGGGCACCCCCACTCCACGCCCTAGCATGTCACAGCAATGGTACGTTCCCGAAGCTCACTATCAAACAGTTGGGTTGGATAGTAGGCGGGTGGAGGATAATGATCAGTTTTCAAATCAGCAAGTTTCTCGCGGCGTATTCTTCTTGGGAATAATGGTATTTCTGAATTCGCTGGTAGTTTCTAAAAAATACATGTAAAAGGGCCTTTAGCCTTTATTTGCAAAACAATTTTTTTTTATAATTGATCGGTTGGGGTGTAGTGAGCGGGTGGTAGATAGCGAGTGGGTGGACGTATAGTGAGCGGGTCGAGGGACGGTGAGCGGTGGACGATAGTGAGGGGACGAAAGACAGGGAGCGGGCGGGGTATAGACGGCATAGCGAACGGCTGCGGGACAGTGAGCGGGCGGTAGTCGTGAACACTGACCGGTGGTCGCGGAAGACGGCGAGCGGCTGGCGCGGCGAGCGCAGGTCGTAGTAGTGCACGCAGTGGTCCGCGCTGCCGAACGCCAGGTGGCACGACGAGCGCGGGTTGAAGCGCACGCAGCACACGTTGAAGCGCGCCTCCAGCGTCGCCACCGACCTGCCGACCGAGCTCCCGTTAGCGGCCCGCTCTAGTGACGTCTCTGCATATAGCGAGCTGGGGGCACCGACCTCTCGGCGTTGAGCGCCCACAGCTTGACGCGCGCGTCGTCGGAGCCCGAGGCCAGCAGGCGCACGTCCGCGCGGTTGAAGTGCACGGACCAGCAGCGCTTGTCGTGCTCCAGCAGCGCGCGCGTGCGCTGCCCCGTGCCCGCGTCCCACACCGCCACCGTGCCCTCGTAGTCCGCCGACGCCAGCACGTTCTGCACACACACACGCACACCTGTACACCCGTACCTCTCTTTGAAGACCGCTCTCTTTCCGCTAGTCAGGGTTTAAACGAAAACGATATGGTCAATAACGTGGTTCATTCGAATTTGGTTTCGTTTCTTGAATCAAAAATAGCGTGTCTATATTCATTAGTGAAGCCACTACTACACTGTGTAGGAAAGGAGTAAAATCTATACCGACGGAGTGATCGCGGCCGATAACCCTTCATTCCGGCCAGGGATGCACACCAAAATGTCTGGGTTTATTTAAAATCCAAAATACTTAAAAGTCAGGCAGGAATTTAGGTTTCCCCTAAAAAGCTCAACCTGGCATTCATAAAGTATGTAGGTAACGGAAAGCTTATAAATAAAATAAATAAACTCTGCACCGATAGTTAGAATTTTGTTGGACACCTTGGACACCTGGTAGCTTTCGATTTTGTAAACCACATGACTCTACTTAACAAACTGTACAGATACGGTATCAGAGGCGTTGCTTGTGACCGGTTGCATAGTTCCATTAGTGACCGACTACACGATGCGTCTAAATTTCATAAACTATCAGTCATCAGCAATTAATAAATATAATCCCACGAGAGTTCCGCAAGGAAGTATATTGGGACCATTGCTATTTCTGTTATACATTAATATTTGCTATTTATTGGTCAGATGGTGTACGGGCCCGTACCTTGTGGTACGCGTTCCAGGAGACGCAGCTGATCTTGTGCGCGCACTGCATCTCGGCGCACGGGTAGTGCACGTCCACCGCGTCGCGCACCACCGCCTCGTACTCGAACACCTTTATGCGCTTCGTCACGCCCGCGATCGCGAAGAACTCCTCGTCCTTATCGAACTCTACAACAGAGAACGAGACAGCGTGACACCGTCTGCGCCGGTCGCACTGAACTAATCTCGTAAAAGAAGATAAAAAGCTTTTGGATCGAGGGCCGTGTCGGCTCATTTTAAGGTATCGCTCGCACTGACAAGAGAAGACCGTGACATCACTGGCACTCGATATTCTCACCGATGGTGGAGACGATGGTGGAGTAGTTGATGGCGTCGCTGGAGTAGGAGAGCGTGGCGAGCGGGCGCAGCGCGCGGTACCGCGTGAAGGCCACCAGGTCCTCGCGGAACGCGTCCAGCCCGCCCGCGGCCCCCGCGCCCCCCGCCCCCCCCGCGCCCCCCGCGCCGCCCGGGCCGGGGGGCGAGGCGCCCGCGGGGGCCGGCGGCGGCGAGCCCTCCGGCAGCAGCTGGTCGCCGTTGCACGGGGGCAGGCTCGTGGCTGCGAACAGACCAGAGTCGCTCGATTGGTGCACGTACCAGTACTACGGTGGCGTGTCGTTAGGACGACTCGGTCCCGCCGGGCTCCCACATCGAACTTCTCTCTCGCACTTTCTTTATTTGCCGCTTTAAGTGTTTGTTTTTGCTTCGGGTAAATGGTTAATCGCCTAGAGGGAATTTTCACGGTACGCCATTGACATGGTACAGTTTGAGAAAGCTGGTATTTTAATTTTTTCGCCGCCATTGACTTGATGTGAAGTCAGTTCAGTCACTGTGAAATGCAGCTTCCTTTGACATGATAAAATTGGCGAAAAGGTTAAACATCTCTAAATCGTACTCTAAATCTTGTATTCGGAAAAGTTTTAGAATAGTTAACATTGATATCCTACTAATATTATAAATGCGAAAGTTTGTGACGATGTGATGATGTGAAGATGTGAGTGAGTGAGTGTGTATGTTTGTTCCTTCTTCACGCTAAAACGATTGGACGGATTTGGATAAAATTTAGTATGAAGATAGTTGGTACACTAGATTAAAACATAGGCTACTTTTTATAGCGGAAAATTGTATAGTTCCCGCGGGATAGCGATAAACATATCGATTGCTAATTGTACGCGGACGAAGTCGCGGGCGGAAGCTAGTTATGTATGTAATAAAACATAGCCTTCTCTGTTGCCGTATCCATGCATGCGGGCATGTCAAAGCCGAGCCCTTCGAAACGCCGCTCGCGAACCTGAGTAAAATGCGACGCTGCCAAACCTAATAGCACGGCTTGTAAAAGACAATAGAGAAGACTATAAAAATGTGTCGCGTCACTCACTGCTGGGTTCGTTGTCGGGCACGTGGTCGTCCTGCGGCTGCGCGGGCGCGGGGGCGGGGGCGGGGGCGGGAGCGGGGGCGGGGGCGGGCGCGGGGGAGGCGGCGGCGGGCGGGAAGTACAGCTCGTCGGCGCGGTGCGCGAAGTAGCACTGCACGAAGTCCTCGAAGTGCGCCACCAGCCGCCGCCATCTGCACACACAGAGGGAGCCGCATGGAGTACACACGGGCTATATCATCCATCCATACCACGAAATATTGATGCGAATGCGATATTTTGAAATCCGCGATCCTATATTGCCATATCAGTGTCACAAAAACATTGACCGCCATCCATCCATTCATACGATATGCGGCAGAGATCGAATGTCAAACATTACGCGGCACCTCGAGCGTGTCGTGGTGCGTCACCCCTCCCCGTCTACCCTGGCTCTTACTGCGCGCCACTGTCCATCACAACTAAAGATGCGTAAACGCGAGTTTGCGAGTGCGAGTAGTGCGTGTGCAATACAATACAATACAAATACTCTTTGTTGAACACCACAAATCAGTACAAAACAATACAGAAACAAAGAACAAAGTATACAATAGGCGGTCTTATCGCTCAGTAGCGATCTCTACCAGACAACCTTTAAGACAAAGAAATAAGTTGGAGACAGTTTAAGCAGGTGACGGAAACAAATAGACAGGAGAAACGCAGGGATAATAAAACAATACTTACATAAATATAATACAACGCGTGCGTTGCGTGTGATAATGAGACGGCGGATGAAATTTAAACATTAAATTGATGATGCGGCGATTTCGTGAAATTTACAGCCGTGCTGAATTCGAATGTCATGGAGTAGACGGCACCGAGCCCGCCGCCGCAGGCGGTACCTGTTGGCGAGCGCGTCCGTGCCGCCGGCGCCGCCCGCGAAGCCCTCGTCCTCGGGCGCGGGCGCCGCGCTGGCCGACACCGAGCCCGCCAGCTCCGTCAGCTCCTGCAACACCAGCACACGCGTCAGCCGAGCCCGCTACGCACACACACACACACACACACGCAGCCCACTCGCCTGACGCAGCGCCTGCACCGCGTCCGCGTGCGGCCCCGCCTCCGCCTCCGCCTCCGCGCCCGGGAACGCCGCCAGCCCCGCCGCGCCCGCGCGCAGCTCCTGCACGCACACACGCACACGCCGTGAGACACGCTGCGGGGGAGGGGGGGAGGGGGGTGCGGGCGCAGCACTCACCCGCAGCGACGCGGCGACGGCCTCCATGTCGGCGTGCACGAGCGCCGCCTCGCGCGCCAGCTGCTGCAGCTGCTGCGTGCGGTGCCGGTGCAGCTGCGCCAGGAACTCGTACAGCAGCCGGTGGTGCGCGGCCGCCGACTCCGCCTCCAGCAGCCGCTTGCGCCGCGTGAGCACCTCCAGCATCAGCTCCACGTCCGGCATGGCCAGGTGCCGGCTCTCGGCGCACAGCAGCGAGCGCAGCCGCTCGCCGCCGCCCTCCCCGCCCGCGCCCGCGCCCCCGCCCTCGCCCGCGGCGGCCGGCGGGCGCGCGGCCCGCAGCCGCCGCCGCGCCACCAGCTCGTTCAGCATGAAGTTGGGGAACATGTGCTCGCGCGTCGCCACCGCCGCGCCGCACTTCGGGCATCGTCTGCGGACCGAACGCCTCTAAGGTCACTACGCCTCCCGAACTAGACCACACGTTTGAGAACCCTCAGTCCCGAACGACTCCAACCAGAGCGAGACCTATACGAGGCATCCCAAAACTATGGGACATGAAGGGAAAGCACCTTTGTTATCTATGATTCCGTCTCTATTTTACTATGATTACTACGAAACAGACAGACGTCATCGTGGATAATTGACACTTAAGGTAACCGGAACTTAAAATAGAGTGGTGAAACGGGCCCTAACTATCGTAGATAGGATGTTTTGCTGAAAGAAGACTTTATTTTATTTGTAAAAGTTAGTAATACTGCATTCAAAGATATTTTAAAAATTACTCGCTATGTTTGGGAATCGAACCGATTTAAATGTGAAAAAAACACCTGTATTTTTATGATGCCAATCGAAAGAATGATCAAAAAATAATAATTCTTCTTAAGTAACATAGTATCTATACGACCAGGTGCGTATCTCGCGCGCTGACCTGTGCTGCTCCACCGACTTGGCGATGCAAGCGTAGCAGAAGCTGTGCCCGCAGCGCGTGACGTAGGCCTCGTCGATGAGCTCGAAGCACACGGGGCACAGCAGCTCGCAGTCCTTGTCCTCCAGCGAGCCGCCCAGCCCGCCCAGCGCGCCCGCGCCGCCCGCCCCGCCCGCGCCGCCCGCGCCGCCCGACATTATACTACACAATCCAAACTCATTTACATCAATAGTCGATTGGTCAACGGCATGGCTAAGATTAGTTAGACACGCAATATTATCACATGATCCACATTATCGCAATTCATATCATGAAATATTGATGGGTATCGCAAGGGTATCGCAGCGAGACTGGTTGTTGGGAAATCCATGATCCTACATCAATGTACTTGTTGGAGCCGGTGCGGGATGGGGTGCGAGTCAAAGAGCAGAAAGTTCGTTGATGATGATTGTATTGATGCCAAAGTTGGGAATGCGAAAAAAGAGGCCTTGTGCTGCGGTGCATGAGCTTATATAATATTAAGCAGCGCCCTCTATACTACTTAGGAACTAATTACATTTATTATCACGCCCTCTGTTGGACGTGGTTTGAACTATATTGATTGCTATAGTTTAAATTACTACGATAGGCTAGTTAATTCTGAAAGCGCATGTAAGATGGCGCTTGAACATACTCCCAGCCTTGAAATGGTAACATTTAAAGAGATAAATAGATAGTATTTAATGTTTATAGGTATTACTACTAGACTAGTAATACCTAGGTATAATGTTAATGGTAAAATGTTACCCTTTCAAAGCTGTACCTAGGGAAGCTGTTCATACCATGGAGGAAGCAGTTATCGAGACAACTTCCTCCATGATGTACCAGTAGGGTCTTTACCTTTACCTATACCTTGGGGAGAAATAAAGTTTGTTACACAGTACAAAGGGAACTAAGGTAAGGTAGGTAAGTACTTATTTGTTTACATAGAAAAGCCCTATAAAAGTTGAAGTATAATTTACAGTAGGACCGAAAGTTGCTTATTTACTAATATAAATAACAATATTAAAGTTATCGCTCTTAAGGCTAGAGGATGAAGTTAATTTAATTAATAAAATTATTAGGTAGGGGACAAATTTTAGCGAACGATCTTCGTACGACGGTGCCCTTGGATGTTTTCATGGTAGCCACGCGCGCCACTCCGTCGGGCCCAGGATGGAGGTGCAGGATCCTCGCGAGCGGCCACTGGCAGGGAGGTACGCGTTCGTCTTTGAGCAGCACCACGGCGCCGACTGCTAGGTTGGGTCCCTTGGAGCTGCGCCATTTTGTTCGTTGCTGCAGTAGTCCGATGTACTCTCGCGACCACCTTCTCCAGAATCCTTGGCAGATCTGTTGGAGTTGTTGAAAATATTGGATTTTATTAGTTGGCACGTCTTCGTAGTCGTAGTCGGGGAGGGCCACGATCGGTCTACCTATTAGAAAGTGAGCTGGTGTCAATGTTTGTATAACTTCGTTATCGTTACAAGTTATGGGACATAAAGGGCGCGAGTTCAGTATACCTTCCACTTGCACTAGAATAGTTACAAATTCCTCGTAGGTTAATAAACTCTGGCCAAGGACACGCTTTAGATGAAATTTACATGCCCGTACCGCCGACTCCCATAGAGAACCCATGTGGGGAGAATATACTGGGATAAAGTTCCATTTGATACCCTGGTCCATACAGGCTGATGCTATATTATCATAATAAACATTAAAAAAAATTGAAAGTTCATGTAGGTCGTTATTGGCCCCTTTAAAAGTAGTGCCATTGTCACTCACGAGCTCCTTAGGCCTGCCCCTACGCGAGACGAACCTATTCAAGAAAACCCCAACGCACTTAGATCGATCGTAGATAATATATCTAAACACTTACGATCGCTAAGGTCACTTAAAATAAATACAGAGGATTGGGACCCTATCCTAATTCATTTAATTTCAACAAAATTGCCCCCCAACTTACAAAACAAGTGGGAGGAACGTAGTACCTCAAGGGAATTGCCTTCGTTGCAGGAATTCAAGAGCTTCATCAGAACGCGAGCAGACCAAATGGACACGGTACAGACTAGGATGACGAACGGACGCGACGGCCAGGCAAAAAAGGCTATGGTAACCACGTCCTCTGATTTTAAAACGAACATATCGACCTGTCCGCAGTGTAAAGGTAAGCATTTTCTTTATCAATGTCCTAGGTTCCTAGCTCTGCAAACGGGGGAACGCATACGAATGGTAAAAAAATTCAGAATCTGTTTCAATTGTTTCAACCCCAATCACATAGTGACTAATTGCCGGTCAATGAACTGTAAACATTGCAACGGCAAGCATCACAGCTTATTGCACTTAGCCCGCGCTCAACAAAACATACCTACTAATTTTCAACCACAACAACCAACTACTTTATTGAACTCGCATTCCAATGATACTACGTCACAGGCCACTCGGTGGCAGGCGCAGGCGCGGGCGCAGGCAAACAATAACAATAACAACTGCAGCGCAGCGCCGCAGTCATTTCAAGGGCAGCGCCCGAGTACATCGTCTTTCGGAGACGCTGGCCCATCACGAACGTCACAATTATTAGTGCAAAACGACTATAAAAAGGTAGTTATTTTATCAACTGCACTTGTTTACGTTATAGACGATTCAAATAACAAGCATACATTGCGAGTTTTGTTAGATTCGGGATCGCAGTCTAACTTTATAACAGAACGGGCGTTTAACTTACTAAACATTGATAAACATCGAACAAATATGCAGGTAATCGGATTTAACAATAACTCCACAAATATCGATTACCTCTGCAACATAAAATTACAGTCGAGAATTCAACCTTATTCAACCGAACTGTCCTGTTTAATCGTACCGAATATTTGTAACATAAAAAATCAGTGCATTAATATAAAGTCATTAAACATTCCACAGCATTTCGCCCTGGCCGATGAAAGTTTTTACCAGGCGAATGAAATTGACATCTTAATAGGAGTTGAGCTGTTTTACCGGTTACTATGCAAAGGGCAAAAGCGACTCGGAGATGGGCTACCTATACTACAAAAAACCCTGCTGGGTTGGATAGTATCGGGTGTTCTGGACAGTGCCGTAGCAGTAAAGCAGGAGGTTAGGTGCAACTTGTCTTTGGAAACTCAATTGCGTAAATTTTGGGAAATAGAAGAGTGCCATTTATGTGATAAAGTGCAAACCGGGAGCGTGTTAGAGTTGTCAGATGATGAAATTCAATGTGAAAATGTGTTTAAATGTCACACCCGCTCTTCTGATGGCAACTTTGTGATAAAACTCCCACTGAAAGCGTCTCCTGAATTACTGGGGGAATCTAGAGGGATAGCATTACAACGATTTAAATCATTAGAAAGACGTTTTGCACGTGATGATCAGTATAAACAATTATATGTCAAATTTATGAAAGACTTTGAACAGGCGGGCCGCATGATTGAATACAACATTAACTCTGAGGCCCGGCCTAACTATCTAGCGCATCACGGTGTCCTTAACCCTGAAAAGCTCTCAACTCCGATTCGTGTAGTTTTTAATGCGAGTCAACCCACCTCAACGGGTGTTTCACTCAATGATATTCAACATAAAGGTACAATCAGACAGGATAAACTCATAAACATTCTATTACGATTTCGATTACATACCTACGTGATTAACGCCGATATAGAAAAAATGTTTTGTAACATACTTTTAGCTCCAGAACAAAGGCACTTGCAATGTATCTTTTGGCGAGAGGAACCGTACCATACTTTAAAAACGTATACATTAACAACACTTAGTTTTGGTCTAAAGGCGGCCCCACACGTCGCTACGCGGTGTTTATTGCAATTAGCACAGGAAACTCACGAACTTTTAAAAACACAATCCACAGCTACATCATCAGCGGAAAACACGAGCAGCACAGCAGCTGCTGCCAACACCATTGCCAGCGAGTTCTACGCTGATGACCTACTGACAGGTGGGAACGACCTTCAGGAAGTAGCAGCTGTGGCCTTGGAGACCGATCGCATCCTTAAAGGCGCGGGATTCAAGCTAAGAAAATGGAAGTCTAACTCTGCGGAGCTGCAAGGTATTTTAATCACACACACAAACTGTTCACAAACAAGCACCACAAACACACAGTTCGGTGATGACACACATAAAATATTGGGCTTGTCTTGGTCTGGTCAAAGTGATCACTTGCTTTATTGTATTAAAATAGAACCAATCCCTGAGGTCGTAACAAAACGCATTATACTTTCAAAATTATCTAGCATTTTCGACCCCACTGGTCTTATTGGACCCGTACTTATAACTGCTAAGTGTTTGATTCAAAAGTTGTGGCAGGACAAAACTGGATGGGATGAACCCATCCCAGAACACTTGCAAGGGGAATGGTTTACCTTTTACGAAAGTTTAAAATGCCTAGCAACTTTAAAGATACCCCGACACATAGTTATTGCAAACTACGTTAAAATCGAGTTGCACGGCTTTTCGGACGCATCGAATCGTGCTATGGGCGCGGCATGCTATGTACGCTCTATAGATAATCATGGTGATATTCTGGTACGTTTGCTATTCGCAAGGTCAAGGGTAGCACCAATCAAAAAACAAACTATCCCAAGATTAGAATTAGTCGCAGCACACTTGTTAGCTAACACTATGAAAACGGTGAAAGAATCACTGAAGTGCCAAGTTGATAAGGTTCAATTTTGGTCAGACTCTAGTGTCGTGCTAGCATGGATAAAAACACAGCCACATAAACTAAATAGATTTGTATCTAATCGAATCTCACAAATTCAAACACTTTCATATCCTGGCAAGTGGAGCTGGGTTGCATCGCATGATAATCCAGCTGACCTTTTATCGAGAGGGATAAATGGTGATAAAATTAAATCCAACAGCCAATGGTGGCAAGGACCCCCCTGGCTTAGCAGACCAGAGCAAGACTGGCCCCAACAACAAGTATCACTAACATGCCCACTACCCGAACTAAAACCAGACACTACGTGTAACTTAACCCAGTCAGATAACAAACACAACAACAACAACAATAACAACAAAAACAACAATAACAATAACTTTTTTAATGATTTATTTACAAGGTTCTCGAGTGACAGCAAACTATTTAGAGTGTTTGCTTATGTTCAACGTTTTATATATAACTGCAAGGAAAAGAGCAATAAAGCTAAAGGGCCTATTTCACTGCAGGCATTAGAGGAATCAAAAAATACTTTATACAAAGTTGCACAGCGGGAATCATTCCCGTGTGAACTTAGCTTGTTTAAACGCAAAAAAGCTTTACCAAGTAATTCGGTATTACTTGGTCTTAACCCATTTATTAAAGATGACCTACTTAGAGTAGGTGGCCGTATAAGTATGTCACACTATAGTTATAATAAAAAACACCCAGTCATCCTTCACGCAGGTCACACACTTACAAAACTAATCATGACAAACGAACACATCAGACTGCTTCATGCTGGGCCGCAGCTGCTACTAGCCACAGTTCGTGAACGTATCTGGCCCATTCAAGGAAAGAAGTTAGCAACTAAAATAGTAAGTCAGTGTGTTGCTTGCTTTAAGGCCAAGCCGGAGACCCCCACCCCCGTCATGGGGAACCTACCCAACACCAGAGTGAGCCCAGCCCCGCCGTTCCACGTCACAGGTATAGATTACACTGGTCACTTTGCACTGCGTGATAGAAGAGGACGTGGTTATAAAACCTATAAATGCTATGTCGCTATTTTCGTTTGTTTTGCAACGAAGGCAGTTCACTTTGAGTTGATTACAGGTCTGAGCACAGAGGCATTCCTGGGGACCTTGAGGAGGTTCGTCTCGCGTAGGGGCAGGCCTAAGGAGCTCGTGAGTGACAATGGCACTACTTTTAAAGGGGCCAATAACGACCTACATGAACTTTACCAAAATCTAGCGTGCTCGATTTATTGAGGTCTTGCACTGGTGATTTCGGGGTTGATATAGGCGAATTGTTTTTTAACATTTGTTTGGCTTGTGCGATGGTTTTGAAGTACAATTCTTCGAAACCGTCGCGTTCAGCCATTTGTACATCTACGTCACTGCTAGAAATTTCAATGGATTCTTGCACCTTGTTAAATTTTTCATATACTCTGACAATATTTTCTACTCGTAACTCTAGTTCTATTATTTGATCTGCAGTTAGTGTAGCTAGGGCCTTTAGACCTGTTACATATTTACGGAAGCTAGTAAATTGTCCTTTGTAGGCCGCTCGTTGCCTTTTTAAGACTGGTATGTCCGTAGCCTCTAGGTACGTGTCAGCCTCGTCCTGACTACCACTTTCGCTATCCATTATGTGGGCAAATGAGAATGTAAAAATATGAAAGAAAGGTAAAGGTAGGACTTATAGGTATACTGAAACCCGGCTCGAAAAACGAAAAAAAAAAAAAGGGAATTAATAAAATACCAGCTCACGTATCTTTTAGGTAGGTAGCTGCTGTCCCGCGGTGCTGGCACGTGGCGCGGCTCTGTTTTGGCTGACGCGGCGCTTGGTTGCTGGCACGTGTTTTTGTTCTTCCGTGGATGGCTTCTATCTTCTATTGTGGTCGATGATTGATCGTTTCGCCGTTGGGTTGATACTCGTTGGTTGATGATGACGTTGCACGTGGTGCTCGATCCACGCGGTTCTTGAAATAGGCTAGCACGTGGTTGATGGCTGCTGTTTCTTGGTGAAGTTGATGGTTCCACGTGTTGCTGATGGGTTGCTGTTCGTTGAGTTCTTGTTGATTTGATTTAGGTATGTTGAGTTCGTTGAATATTGATGTTGCACGTGGCGGTTGGTCCACGCGGTTCGTGATATAGGTAGACACGTGGGTTTGGACTTCTATTGAGATATCTGTTTCCACGTGTCCCGTTGGGCTTGCTTGATGTATGTTGCGTTGGTTGAAGATTGTTGGTGTAGGTACACGTGGTGGTCGATCCACGTGGTTCGTGAAAAAGGTTAATTGTTGAAAATTGTACCGTGGCGATCGGTACGCGTTAATTATCTGCTTATATGACCCACAGCTCCCGCAGGCTCATGAGAAACTTTAGGGAAATAAGTATAGGTACCTCTGGCCCTTCTCTGTTTTCTTCTTTCCCTGCGGTACTTCCTTGACTCCGCCGTCGCTGCACGTCTCGCTTTCGGTCGGCGGGCTTCTTTCTTCTTCGGTTTTTCGTGGTCGTCGTCTAAGTCGGGGTCACCAAAATATGTTGGAGCCGGTGCGGGATGGGGTGCGAGTCAAAGAGCAGAAAGTTCGTTGATGATGATTGTATTGATGCCAAAGTTGGGAATGCGAAAAAAGAGGCCTTGTGCTGCGGTGCATGAGCTTATATAATATTAAGCAGCGCCCTCTATACTACTTAGGAACTAATTACATTTATTATCACGCCCTCTGTTGGACGTGGTTTGAACTATATTGATTGCTATAGTTTAAATTACTACGATAGGCTAGTTAATTCTGAAAGCGCATGTAAGATGGCGCTTGAACAGTACTTATAAATATAATGTAGGGGAAAGTGGTCACCATTCGTACACATACCTTATGAAATGAAATGAAATGAAATGAAATTTCTTTATTTGCATAACATTATGTCCATTTATTTTTATTTATCGTTGAAAAATAGCTATAACCCTTTAACATTTTGACATAATAGTTTCAGACTTTTTTGTAACAAACTAGAATATATTTGTTACACTTTACACTTAGGTACATATACTAGTTAAATTTGACAATTAAATAAAAAAATTAAAATGAAATCTAAAAAGTGTACCACCACCACCAGTGTGACCACTTATTTATTTAATTATTTATTTATTTAATGCAATAACTAACTTAACTTTCCTATTATTACCCTTCATTTTTTCTTATTTTTATTATTTCTCTTTATTTTATTTAAAAAACTTTCCCATATGTTACCAACTTGGTAATACTCAAGACCTCAAAAACATCTATACACCTTTTTTATGCAACAAACAATAAGGTTCGTGACACATAGATTTGACATGATGGCTATAACCACATCATCATCAGCATTTGTGTATTGATACATCAATATTTATGCCCTCAACTGTACCAGTATCACAATAATATTGACCGTCTATAATCCATGCCAAAGAGGGAGAGAAAGCACTACATCGCACCACAGCAGCTATTTGATATTAGACTTTCTGCAAATTGCACTGCGAGGATGAATCTACTGACATAAGTGTTTGGAGCCAGCTTTCAGTATCGGCTGCAGCACTAAAGTGAGGGTAAAACTGCATTTGAATTTGTTAAATTTGAAATGAGAGTGTCAGCTCATGTTTGTTAGTCTTTCATGCCAGAATGGCTGAACAGATCTGGGTGTAATTTGGAACAGAGATAGATTGTAGTCTGGAATAGCGCGTAGGCTACTTTGTATCTTGGAAAATTTCATAGTTCCCACGGGATAGCAATAAACAAATTCTTGCAGACGAAGCTGCGGGCAACAGTTAGTTGTAAAATAAATTACCTACATTACATTAAAACTAAAATTTGTTACTATGTATTTACTCATTTTACACAACAGCCACTTATCATCCAAAAGCATTTAGACTAGAAACTAATTCATATGATGGATAACTGTCAATGACCGATCACCTGGAAAGTCATCGCAGCTCTTTTCAATGCTTCAGGGCTAATTAGGGTCGGCTAATTATAGAGAAAGATCAATAAACTAATTATTGATCAGGTTAACAATACATCAAAACAATAATAAATACAGACACAACACGAGCTGCTAGACGGCCTCAGCGCCTCTTCCACGAAGCATCATCACAACAACTAGCTTACATAATCCTGTGTTCCTCCGTAAAGCTCCGAAACCAGATATCCTGGCGATTTTCCTTGACACCACTTTGTCTCTCATCAGAGCACTGATTGCACGCGTCCCCACACCGTCCTCACTGCGCCACTACCCCTTGCCACTTGGTCACTAGCCCGCGAGCAGCTCCTAATGTTCATGAACAACAGTTTTCTATTAAAACCCATCGTTTTTCAATAAACACTCGATATCACCGCCTGCCATCGCTGCATCCTTGATTGACTTTTGTACGACAGTATTGCCAGTGACAAATAATTAAAGTAGGTCATGACGGTCAGGGTCACGATTATTTTTACGACTTGCTCAGAAAATAATTTAACTACCTATAAAGTTTCGAAAAACATGAACAATTTCTATTTTTCTTCTATGTAATTTTTTTTTAAATCAAAATTCATTATAAGCGTTATAAAAATAATGATTAATAGTTGCACATAGCGCTATCTGTGTATCAAATGTAGAACTCGAACGACTAGTGGCCACAAGGAGAACTGCACAACATTTCCCTGCTTTATCAGCCGAGTGCACGCCATTTTACTTTACAAAAGGTTGGAACTATCGTTCGTCAACAATGTAAAGCTGGAAGTGAAATGTTTGTTCGATTTTTTGAGTGTTTGTGATGTGTTGGTGGCTTTTTTACCCTTGGAATAAATAATAGAATAATGGAGGAGCCTAACGAGGACCCTAGGGTCGTCCCTGGTGAGTGCAGTGCTTCAAAAACCGAGCTGCAATTTATGATCAAGTGACATACGAGATCTGTAATGTTACCTTTCCCGGTTTCAGAGCTCTACTTTCTGATAGCGAAATTTCTATCGGGTGGACCCCTGACGGAAACTGCAAAGGTAAATCAGGTGGAAATAGATGTAGAATGTAATTGTGAGTCGGATAAGTCACTAATCGGGACGTTTTTCCTTGCAGACGTTATTAAAAGAGCTCGAGAGAGTAGAGGTGAGTCGGAGCTTTTCCTAGTGCCGGGTTTAGAGCTTATTATTGTTTTGAAAGCGAACGCACGTGGTTGAGGCTGTCAAACGCCTGAAAGTTTCCTGAAAACTTTTTATCTGTGCGGTTGTCCGCAGGTCCTGCCGCGGCGCCTCGACTGGGAGGGCGGCGAGCACGCCCAGTCTTACAATGAATTGGTGAGTTTTCATTCATATTTTCATGAATTTTCACGTTTATTTACGTTTTCTACCGAGATGTGCGGCCTGAAATAAGCCAAATCCTCGAAATCGACAAAAAAACTTAAATCATGTGTTACATCAAAGTGATCGTGAAAATGTGGTAGAAAATCGAGAAAATTGTTTTTAGGGGGTTTTAGTGACAAATAAAATGTTTTTATGCAATTTGCAAAAATCGCGTAATATCATGCATCAACAAGGACGGATGCTGGCGTAGAGGTGTCTATGGCCGTCCCTGTCTCTCTCGCCGTCGGTTTATTGACGTGAATGTTCTGTCTCGCTTGCGCGGCCGACTGCGCTCGGATCGTCGCGCGATTGGCGGTGGCGCGGCGTAGGCAGCCGAACTGCGCCCATGATGGCTGACGTAGCAATGGCGGCAACATTCGAAACATCGCGACATACAATAAAGTTATTCAAATTCGGTAATCGTACTTGTACATACGTGTTTGATTTGATTTCATCAACTTGTAGTCTTTAAATTCCAAATATGATTGTTTTTGCAATTATTTAATATGTTTGTTGACTAATGATTATGCCACTTTGGCCGCAACTGTTGTTATCATAACTATTTATTTAAGTTGTTTGTCGCGGGTTTATTAATGACAATGACGCATCAGTACCAAATGTATGTAGCAGTAAATTGTAGTTCAGTGGATGCTATTCAAATTATACTTGATGTATGATAATAAAATTATTAACATTACCTATTCACTTGCATCAATGTGATGCAATGGTATGAAATGTGATGATATGATAAGGCTGCTATGCAACTCGAATCCAGGCCGGCCAAGGATCTCTGATTCCACAGCTTTTTGTAAGGCTTTAGAAGATTAAAGACCATTTTCACTTGTTAATGCGACAATCAACTTTATTGTTTTTTACAAGTGATTACAAGTTTAGTGAGCAAGGAACTTTTTGTAAACAAGTTTCTGACTTACTTCCAGTGGTTGCGTTGACGTGAAATTTCGCATACTTATGTTATGCAAGAAGTGAGAGCCATCTAGAAGTGAAATTTTGGTTGGTCCGCCCGGGACTGTCTCCATCCGAGGGAACTCTTGAACGGTTGGACTGATTGATTTAAAAATACATGTACATACATACCGTCACGCCTCTTTCCCTCAGGGGTAGGCAGAGACTACTTTGTTCCACTTGCTATGATCCTGACATACCTCTTAAAGATATACACTTTTAAATGTAGCATAGATGACAACGCAAACATGGTCAACAAAAATACAATTAGCGAAAAACCTGGCTTAAAAGTAAAATATTAACAGTAATTTCTTGCCTTTAAAATAAATGTATGTATGTCTATACCATTTTCATTCTTACCTGTCCTATTTGGTAAACAAAATTCTAACCTCAAAACGTCTCATTTTGTTATTTTTTAACTATTTCATCGTAAATAAATTAACTGAAGATAAAATATCAGCAAAATTATGTACAAAATATTACCTCAGGTTTATTTGATAACATAATACACCTTATTATTTACAAAAATTTGCATATTGAGGTTAGAATTTTGTTTACCAAATAGAACAGGTAAGAATGAAAATGGTATGTGTATTTGTATGTGTGTCATACAGAAAGAAAGAAGAAAGAACTGTTTATTTACTTAGGACACATACAAAAATATTTTATTTTAGAGCCGGAAACAGTATATATTCAGCGGTGTCCTTCCATTTGACCTAAAAATTATTGACAAAAGCATCATTTTACAAAATGATCATTTGACAAAATTTTAATATCTTATAAACCGTGAACTTTTTTAAAAATGTAAAAACCTTTATGCGTGGCTCACATTAGGTTAGGTTTGTTTTATAAGTTTTTTTTTTTTTACAGTCTATTAGATATTTAAAGTTTGTCAAATGATCACTTTGTCAAATGATCAATTTGGCAGTAATTTTTAGGGCAAACATTAGTGAACCGAACACATTCTTAATGGCATCTTGTTAAATAATTAAAAGAAAAACTAAAAAACTATTTGCAAATGTTATTGGAAATATTATAGACGGGATATGAACCGCGATTATCTTTATTGAGCTCCCGATATTTCGACGCAGTTGCATGCATCATGATCACGGGTAGACTGAAGAAATTGCGAAAAAATTGAGAAAGGTAATCGCAGTTCATATATCTCGTGTATAATATTTCGGATTGAAAACTCAAATGTTATTGTTTTTACTGCTTCGATTCCTGGTTATGTATGAAAAAAAAAGAAATTTATGCCATTTTTATTAAATCTAAAATCGATGCCATGGTTCCTAAGAAAGAACAGCTCGGCTAGCACGAGATCGCACAAGAGTCGCTTCGCGTGCGAGATACACTGCCCGTCTTTTTCTAGAACGAACAGTAAGAAAATTTTATAGTCTTCCTTTTCCCTGCTGGCTGACCCATCTGGCTCGATCACCCTGCAGATTATGCAGATGCATCTGCTTCACGTGTCAGAACAGAATCCTGACCGAACGTCGAGCTTCGTTCCATATATTTTGTCCAGTCGAAACGTTTCTAACATTCGGTATCGTGCGGTGTTCCAGGCGGCGCAGTACAGCGACCTGCCGTGGAGCCGGCTGGCGGCGGTGTGCGAGCGCGCGCTGCGGCTGGCGCCCGCGCTGCCCGCCGCCCCCGCCGCCCCCGCCGCGCCCGCGCTGCGCGTGCGCCTCTCGCTGCTCGGGGACGCGCTCGTGCGGGAGCGGCCCAAGTACTCCTTCTTCAAGAAGGATCACACGCTCGGTGAGTCGTCCCGTCGAGTCCGTCGGTCGCGGAGCATGCGCGGTCGCCGTGTGCAAACTATACAAAGCGTATCGTCGTGTTTCAGCGCGGCGGCTCGTCGGGCGCGAGATGGGCGGCGTGTGCGGCGTGGGCGGCACGGGGGGGCGGGCGGGGGCCGCGCTGCTGCCGCCGCGCCTGCTGGGCGGGCTGCGCCTGCAGCGGCGCACGCTCGGCCACCTGTCGGCCGTGTACTGCCTCGCGGTGGACTGCTCCGGCCGCGTCGTGGTCACGGTGAGTGCGCGGCCTGCGGCGGCGGCGCGAGTCCCGCGCTCCTGGTGTACTGACCGCGTGCCGTGTGTGCGCAGGGCGCCGACGACCTGCTGGTCAAGGTGTGGAGCATGGCGGACGGGCGGCTGGTGGCGACGCTGCGCGGCGCGGGCGCGGAGATCACGGACGTGTGCCTGTCGCGGGACGGCGCGCTGCTGGCGGCCGGCTCGGTGGACCGGCTGGTGCGCGTGTGGTGCCTGGCCAGCGGGGAGCCGCGCGCCGCGCTGCACGCGCACGCCGGCACCATCACGTCCGTGCACTGGTCGCCGTGGGCGCGCGGCGACGTGCGCTGGCTGGCCTCCACGTCCACGGACGGCTCGGTCGCGTTCTGGGCGTGCGCGCGCGGCGGCCAGTTCCTGTCGCAGCCGGTGCAGTACATGGAGCGCATGCGGCCAGGCACGTGCCACATGATCTGCGCGGCCTGGTCGGCGGGCGGCGCGTTCCTGGCGGCCGGCTCGCAGGACCAGCACGTGCGCGTGTACATGGTGGACGGCGAGGGCGGCCCGGCGCGCGTGCTGGAGACCGCCGTGCACGCGGACGCCGTGGACAGCCTGGCCTGGGCGCACCGCGGCCTGCGCTTCGTGTCCGGCTCCAAGGACGGCGCCGCCTGCCTCTGGCAGCTGCACGCCGCCGCCTGGCGCCACACGCTGCTGCACTGCGCGCCGCTGCCGGTAACGCACCTACCCACTCCCCACACTCAGCTTCACATCTTGGCTTTTAACGATCACGATTAGGAGATGATTAACTGTCGATACAACTTTATATTATTTGCAGGGTGATCCATCAGCTAAAGATGACGGCAAAAAACTCAAGGTAATTGAATATTTTTTTAAGTAGGTCGAATACTGTGTTTGGGTTATGTCATAAAACGTTTGTGTCGATGTGCAGGTGACGATGGTGTGCTGGGACCAGAGCGACGCGTACGTCGTCACGGCGGTCTCGGACTGCACGATCAGGGTGAGGATTCTCTTTCGAATTGCAGAAACGACGCTAGTATCGACTAAATAGACTTAAAAATAACTACGAGTTTGTTTTACATTGTCACAATAAAAGTGGGCTCTCTCAGGATGGTGCTGATGTTAATATTGTTTAATTGTAGATGTTATATGTTATAATGTGTTTCATATCTTTTGGATAATGTTAGTAATCAGTAATCAGTAATCAGTCATTTATTTGTTCAAACATGGTCTAAAAATAAGATGGTTAACAGACAATTTTGAAGTGCTACATGTTTATCACTAAGATATACAAATATTTCTTAAAATAGCTAATATGTACGGCATGCACAAACTACATTCCAACTAAAACTCTTAGACTACCTATATTTTAAATAACATTGTCGTTTAAAAACTCCTGAACTGAGTAGTAAGCCTTCGACACTAAAAAATTACGCAGTGAACATTTAAATTCGTTTATATTCTCCAGCTTAATAATCGCTGTCGGTAATTTATTGAATATTTTGGGTGCCATCCCAAAAATACTTTTTGATAAAAATGCAGTTCTTGATGGCTTAAAACTGATTTTACCTTGCTGACGTATACTATTAAATTTCCCGAATTGGTGCAAGTTACATTTGACATAACACGATATCTCATAAACATAAAGGCACGGCAGAGTTAATATTTTCAATTTTAAAAAATGTGGTTTGCACGACTCAATGGGTTTAATGCCACATACAGATCTCAAACATTTCTTTTGGCTTCTGAAAATCAATTCACGGTCTGTAGCATTACCCCAAAACATTACCCCATATCTTAAAGTAGCTGTAACATATGCGTGGTAGGCAATGAGGACCGCTGATTGGTTTACTATTTTTCTTAAATTATATAATGCATAACTAAATTGATTGAGTTTTTTACATATAATGTCACATTCATTTTTCCATGTCAAACTACTATCTAAGGTTAATCCTAAAAATTTTGTACAGTCAGTTTCGTTAATTTTTTGGTCTTGATACGTTATAGCCAAATCGGGTGTTTTATTACTTTGCAATTTAAAATTCATTATACATGTCTTTTCGAGATTTACGTGAAGATTATTTTTGTTGAGCCATTCAATAATTAATTGTAAAGTCCGATTAATGTTTTCCTGATGTGTGTTCAAATTTCTTTCGGTAAATATAACAGTGCTGTCGTCGGCAAACAGCACCATTGGGTGTTCAATAGCTTGAGGTAGGTCATTAATATATATAAGAAAGAGTAGGGGGCCCAGAACACTCCCTTGTGGTACGCCGTAGGTAATTTCTTTAAAATCAGACGAATATGTGATTTCTCTTTTAGTTTTTAAGCACACACGATCAATTTGAGTGCATTGCTTGCGACCGATTAAATAGGATTTGATTAGATTGTAAACATTACTCCGAATGCCATATCTATATAGTTTTGACAAAAGTATATGATGGTCAACAAAGTCAAAAGCCTTTGACATGTCCATGTACAGAGCAGAAACCGGTATTTTTTTATCAACTTGAGTCATAACTTTTTCCAGTAAGTCGTATAGGGCCATATTTATTGTTTTATTTTTTCTGAACCCCTTTTGTTCTGGTGTGAATAAATCATTTTTTTCGAAGTATTGATATACACTATTATACATAACTTTTTCTACGATTTTTGCAAATACTGGTAGTAACGCTACTGGCCTATAGTTGGACATATTGTCTTTCGCGCCTTTTTTGAAAAGTGGTCGAACTACTGCAAACTTTAATTTTTCGGGGAATATCCCCTGTTCAATACATAAATTTATGATGTAACTTAAAGGTTCAGCAATTGCAAGTGCAGCTTCTTTAACAACCTTTGTGGCTATTCCATCGTAGCCTGTACTTTTGGTGTTTTTAAGAGATTTTATAATTGCATGGATGTCATAAGGAGTTGTTGGTGCCATAAATATAGAATTGATTGAATTGTATGTCATACTCGTAGCAGAGCTATTTTTAATATGATCTGTATAAAAAGTGTCATGTCTATTATTTGATATATTATTATTATTTAATTGGACTGATTTTGAATTAATTTGGTCAATGAAATTATTATTAAATGCTTGCGCGATATTTTTTGGATCGTTTATAATTTTATTTTTAATCTGTATTTGTACTATATTATTTTTTGGATGCCTATTTCTATTATTATTAACTATGTCCCAAGTAGCTTTTGATTTATTTAACGAATTTTTAATATAATAGTCGTTTTGGGACTTTTTGGTTAACAGTATAATTTTTTTTTAGCCTTTTGGAATACTCTTTAAAATAATTACGATCTGAAGTGTTTGAATTATTAAGTCTACATTTCCATAGTAACGTCCGCTTTCTTTTGCAGCATTTCCTAATACCCCTCGACATCCACTTAGGCTTACTTACAGATGTTAGCTTTATTCGTTTATAGGGGAAACACAGGTTATAGAACAATTCAAAACTTTCAAAGAAACAGTTAAAAGCTTCATTAGCATTATTAGCCATGTACACATTATTATAATTAATGCTGTTTAAACATTCCACAAACTTATTTATGTTTTCTGGACTTAGGTCTCTTCTGGTGATAAACCAGTGTGAAAGAAGTGAAGTTTTTTTTATCGGGCATTTAAATATTTGTCCTGTATGGTCAGAGAGAGCCAATTCAACTATCTTAGCTTTGCCATTTCGTACGTTATGAATAATGTTATCAATACATGTATTACTTTGTAATCGAGTTGGTTCTGTTATTCCAAGTTTGAGGTTAAAACCATGTAATAAATTTTTGAAATCCATTGAATGTTTGTTTCGTTTTAAAGTGTCAATATTGAAATCACCGCACAAGATAACTTTTTTCTGACTGTAACAAATGCTTCTTAGAATAGTATTCATTGTGTCGAAGAACAATTTAAGGTGTGAGGCATTTTGCGTAGGTACTCTATAAATACTTAAAATTACAATATTATGTTCAGTGAGCTCTATTGCTGAACATTCCAAAACATTTGAAATAGATTTACTGGAGATGTTATTCAATATTTTAAATTTGTGCGTATTTTTTACAAGTATACAAGAACCACCGTTTCTATTCTCTCTCGAGAAGAACGAGGCAAGTTTAAAATTAGGAAGTACTAATTGGTCTTCATCACCTAATTTCATATTATGTTCCGTGACACAGATTACATCTATTGGATCAGACATCATAAGTTCCTGTAAGTGTACATTTAAAATATCAGCCTTATTTATGAGACCATTTATATTCTGATGCAATACAAATATATTACGAAATACGAAATAAATCATTCACAGGTTTGCTCTTAACATTATTTGCGTAAATATTATCATTATCAGTAGAAGATTCACTGCAGACGCGATAACTTGATTGCTGATGGTTTGAATTTTGGACATTCATTGAAAATTGCACATTCCCCGAATTATGCGCGCTCGTCAATCTCCGTCCGCCGGCTGCAATCTGCCCATTTTCCGTAGTATTGTTATCAGTGTCGTGTGTAGGAGGCTTGAAAGGGACGGGAAAATGTTCTTTTCCATTTATGTATAATTTATTATTTCGCATTACGGCATGTTTTCCCTCGTATCTAGCAATTTTTAGACACTCTCTCAACTGATAACGTTTTTCGAGTGTTTCTTTGTCCAATATCTCTGATACAGAATATCCTGAATTTCTGAAGTAGTGTGCATTGTTAAGGATGTATTTTTTCATCCGGTTGCTTATCAATTCAATTATAAGGGGACGTCGGTTCCCTTTTTTTCCAGTTCGTCTAACTGCATTAATATAGCCATTTATGTCAATATTAAATAAATCCTTAAATATGTAACTAATTTGGGCAATTATGTCTTCTTCTGATTCTCTGTAATACTCGTCTAGGCCGTACAATACGAATTTCTTTTCGTTGCCGTCGCCATCAAATGTCGCCGGAGAAATCCTTTTGCTGTCTAAACGTGTCTTTATATCTTTCAGCTCATTTTTTAATTTATAGTTTTCAGTTTCTAATAATTCGATTCTTTGTTGTGTGTTTTCTAATTGTTTTTCCAGACATTGTTGCTTAGTTATAATCGTGTTGTTGATTTGAGTAAATTCCTCGTTAAGTTTTGAGACAGCTGAATTTATTTCTGTTTGTATTATTACACCCAGGTTACGAACAATTTTGTCATAGTTTGTGGCAAGTTTCGAGTCGAGCAGGGCACTAATTTGTTCAATCGTAATAGTTTGCGGTATACTATTCGTAATTTGGGGCCGTTGTGATTCTAAAGTATCCCCAAGAAAAGAGTCACTTTGGCTTGACTCGTCACAAAATGTGTTGTCAATTGACATATTTGTGGCATTAGCATTGAGGCATTATGTTAACTGTACTCATTGTTATTTTATAGGAAACTTTAGGTCTATTTTTATAAAACGAAATCGTAGCTTTAGCTAAAATGTAATACTACTGTGTAAGACTGTTTGTTTCTAAATAAATGAAAAAAAAAAAAAAAAATAATAATAGAGCCCTGTGGAGCTCCTGAGTGAAAAAATAATTTTATGTCAAAATTTGAGAAAAATAATTATTGAAGGTGTACAGCCATAACTTAAATTTAAAAAGAATGGAAAGATAAAGTCGAAATACTTCTTAATTTAGTTTTAATTAACAAAATTTCACTGATTTCAGTGTTAATCGCTTACCATAAAACTTCTCGTCGGTAAAAGTGTGACAAGCCCCTTTCAAGACTCATCACAGTCATGATCGCGCCTTTTTCCTTAGATCACAAGAACATTGTTGTATCTGGAGCGAGTTGTCGCGATGGGTCACATTAGTCTACTATTTATTTGCCAGTCGGTCAGTGTGATATGTCGAAGCACTGCACGTCTAGCACGACAGCGCACAAGAGTCGCGTCGCGCGCAAGATAGATTGCCCGTCTTTTTCTTGCTGTTCGTTCTAGAAAGAGACGGCTATCTCGCGCGCGACGCGACTCTTATGTGCTGTCGTGTTAGCTGGGCTGGTATGAGTCGTGCGTGGTACAGGTGTGGTGCGCGCGCTCGTGCTCGCTGGTGCGCGTGCTGCGCGGGCACCGCGACGAGGCCTACGTGCTGGAGGCGCACCCGCTGCTGCCCGGCGTGCTGCTCTCCGCCGGACACGACGGACAGCTGTTCGTGTGGGACGCGCCCAACGGAGAGGTGACACACACACACACACGCGCAGAGAGAGACAGACTACACACCACTACACGACCTGTTGCAATCTATGTAGTCGATGTTTAACGGTATTGACGGCAGGCTCCCATAAACCGTTGAAGTGTGGGTAATTCGTTGGCACTTTGATTTCAAGTAGAGTTACATATCTTGCGCCACCGAAGCGGATACTTTGAGAATGTTTAAAGATAAATTTTATAGAGATATGTAGAGATCGTATCGTGAACTGTACCTTTATCGAATATTAGAACAAAATATCGTTTATTTGAATCTTTAGCTGGTTCGATTCCCGAATGAGACGAGAGAATTTTAGATATCAGTTAAATGCAGTTTTATACTTTTTAAAATAAACGAATGTTTCTTCTCATAAAAATTAGGTAACTTATGGATTTCGGGCGGTCGCCCTCTAGGGCTCATCGATTCCCCATCGATCGGTCCTACAGCGCGAGGGGGGGTGAGCTGACGTTGTGTTGGCGGCAGGTGCTGGCGTCGTTCGTGAACCGTATCGCGGGGCAGGGCGAGGGCGCCATCTTCGACGCCAAGTGGGCCGGCGGCGGCGCGCTGGCGGCGGCGGACGCGCACGGGCACCTGCTGCTGCTGGGGCTGGCGGCCGGCGCGCCGCTCATGGCGCGGCTGCCCGCCGAGCTGTTCTTCCACACCGACTACCGCCCGCTGCTGCGCGACGCGCACGGCCAGGCGCTCGACGAACAGGTCGGTGCATTGCCTCACCGTCACCGCGCAGGACGAACGTTGACTAAAACACGGCCGATCCGTCGCGCGCGCACTCGTGCACGAGTTTTACAGCCTTATTCATAAAAAATCCTTAATTGAGGTTTGATCAGTCGATTAGTTAACAGACTGATTAAGCTTATTTGACAGTTGTTAAAAAGTATGATTCATAAACGCTTGCTAGCAGTCTGTTAGCTAATGAGCTGCTGATGGATGGATTAGACGCGTTATGTTGTCACCTTGACAAATCATAGACCAAAAATGGCCTTTTAGTGAATAAAAAAAAAAAAATTGACAGCAGTGGCAGCGAATTAGCGGGAAACCAGCGAATTAACACAACAGACTAGGCAGTGTGGATCTAGTTTCCTTTACCTTTGCCGGAGGGAATAAAAACTTAAAACAAAAAAAACTGTCTTGTGTATGGTGCTCTTGCCAAAATCAGCTGTTCACATGTGTGGCGGCCATTTTGTGAGTTAGCAGAGAGATAAAGTAGGGTCCACGGTCCGCTAACTTTCGGAAGACTTAACAGACCCTTGATGGACTGATTAGCGCTAATTGACGTTTATGAATCATGTTTTTTTGCATCGGTCCTATAGCGAGCTTATAGCGAGTTCTTATCCTTTGAGTACGAAATCCTAAGAAGTACCTAGCTGCCGGTATGGGCTTATTGAATAGTTCCATAATCTATTGCTTTTGCTAACAAACCTTATACAAATCCTGCCTGCAAGATTTAACACTTTTTTTTTAATTGTTTAAAGTCCAAAGTAAAAATGGTGATGAGAAAATTTGATTAATAATTTAATACGACAATATTGTCACATGTTGCGACATTTTTCCTTTTGATAGCGAACTGCTAGGCCCCAGTAGATAAGAGCGTTGCGGTCGATCTCGCTTCAGAAGGACGAAATACAGCAATTATACAATAGACGGCGCCATCTGCGACAGTGGCTGCCCAGCCTGCTGCACCGACTACTTGGTGCTATCAGAGCAGAAGTAGATAGTGTTATGTTCAACTGCACTAACCATACGCTCCCATAAACCGCCGAAACGGGGAGAATTCGAAGTCACATTTTAAAATCTATTTATTGTTGAATAATTTGTGTCGGTTTCAGACGGAGATCCCTCCGCACCTGATGCCGCCGCCGTTCCTGGTTGACGTGGAGGGCGCGCCGCACCCCCCGGAGTTCCAGCGGCTGGTGCCGGGCCGCGAGAACCTCGCGCTCAGCCAGCTCGTGCCGGCCGCCGACGCCGCGCGGAACCGGATCGACGTCATGATCGAGGTGAGCGCCGCGCCGCCAGCCGGACGGGCGGAGTCGGCCGAGCTCACAGCGGGCGTGACGTGTTGCAGGCGCTGGCGGCGGAGCGGACCCCGGGGCTCGCCAACGGGCTCGGGCTGCCGGCGCCGGGCGCGGGCGGGCCGTGGCGCGGCGAGGGCGTGCGGCACACCGCGGGGCACTGGCAGCAGGCGCCCGTGCCGCCCTGCAGCCGCCCGCTCGTGCCGCCGCTCGCGCCCGCCGCGCGGCACGCGCAGGACAAGCAGGGGTGAGCGCCATGCACTATAGCAGGGGGGGGCACTGGCAGCAGGCGCCCGTGCCGCCCTGCAGCCGCCCGCTCGTGCCGCCGCTCGCGCCCGCCGCGCGGCACGCGCAGGACAAGCAGGGGTGAGCGCCATGCACTATAGCAGGGGGGGGCACTGGCAGCAGGCGCCCGTGCCGCCCTGCAGCCGCCCGCTCGTGCCGCCGCGCGGCACGCGCAGGACAAGCAGGGGTGAGCGCCATGCACTATAGCAGGGGGGGGCACTGGCAGCAGGCGCCCGTGCCGCCCTGCAGCCGCCCGCTCGTGCCGCCGCTCGCGCCCGCCGCGCGGCACGCGCAGGACAAGCAGGGGTGAGCGCCATGCACTATAGCAGGGGGGGGCACTGGCAGCAGGCGCCCGTGCCGCCCTGCAGCCGCCCGCTCGTGCCGCCGCTCGCGCCCGCCGCGCGGCACGCGCAGGACAAGCAGGGGTGAGCGCCATGCACTATAGCAGGGGGGGGCACTGGCAGCAGGCGCCCGTGCCGCCCTGCAGCCGCCCGCTCGTGCCGCCGCTCGCGCCCGCCGCGCGGCACGCGCAGGACAAGCAGGGGTGAGCGCCATGCACTATAGCAGGGGGGGGCACTGGCAGCAGGCGCCCGTGCCGCCCTGCAGCCGCCCGCTCGTGCCGCCGCTCGCGCCCGCCGCGCGGCACGCGCAGGACAAGCAGGGGTGAGCGCCATGCACTATAGCAGGGGGGGGCACTGGCAGCAGGCGCCCGTGCCGCCCTGCAGCCGCCCGCTCGTGCCGCCGCTCGCGCCCGCCGCGCGGCACGCGCAGGACAAGCAGGGGTGAGCGCCATGCACTATAGCAGGGGGGGGCACTGGCAGCAGGCGCCCGTGCCGCCCTGCAGCCGCCCGCTCGTGCCGCCGCTCGCGCCCGCCGCGCGGCACGCGCAGGACAAGCAGGGGTGAGCGCCATGCACTATAGCAGGGGGGGGCACTGGCAGCAGGCGCCCGTGCCGCCCTGCAGCCGCCCGCTCGTGCCGCCGCTCGCGCCCGCCGCGCGGCACGCGCAGGACAAGCAGGGGTGAGCGCCATGCACTATAGCAGGGGGGGGCACTGGCAGCAGGCGCCCGTGCCGCCCTGCAGCCGCCCGCTCGTGCCGCCGCTCGCGCCCGCCGCGCGGCACGCGCAGGACAAGCAGGGGTGAGCGCCATGCACTATAGCAGGGGGGGGCACTGGCAGCAGGCGCCCGTGCCGCCCTGCAGCCGCCCGCTCGTGCCGCCGCTCGCGCCCGCCGCGCGGCACGCGCAGGACAAGCAGGGGTGAGCGCCATGCACTATAGCAGGGGGGGGCACTGGCAGCAGGCGCCCGTGCCGCCCTGCAGCCGCCCGCTCGTGCCGCCGCTCGCGCCCGCCGCGCGGCACGCGCAGGACAAGCAGGGGTGAGCGCCATGCACTATAGCAGGGGGGGGCACTGGCAGCAGGCGCCCGTGCCGCCCTGCAGCCGCCCGCTCGTGCCGCCGCTCGCGCCCGCCGCGCGGCACGCGCAGGACAAGCAGGGGTGAGCGCCATGCACTATAGCAGGGGGGGGCACTGGCAGCAGGCGCCCGTGCCGCCCTGCAGCCGCCCGCTCGTGCCGCCGCTCGCGCCCGCCGCGCGGCACGCGCAGGACAAGCAGGGGTGAGCGCCATGCACTATAGCAGGGGGGGGCACTGGCAGCAGGCGCCCGTGCCGCCCTGCAGCCGCCCGCTCGTGCCGCCGCTCGCGCCCGCCGCGCGGCACGCGCAGGACAAGCAGGGGTGAGCGCCATGCACTATAGCAGGGGGGGGCACTATAGCTGGTAGCAGCGCGTGACGCTCTGTGTGTTGCAGCGCGGAGATGAACGCGCTGGAGCTGGCGTGGTGGCGGCGCGAGATGCGGCGGCGGCCCATCATGATCAGCACGGCGCCCGAGCCGCAGCGCCGCAAGCCGCGCCCGCGCCCGCGCCCGCGCCCCCCAGCGCCCACGGTCAGTGCAAGCCGCTAGCCACACCGGCCAGTCGAGCCGCCAGATACTCTATCGACCGTCGCTTTCTAGAACGAACTGTAAGAAAAAGACGGGTAGTCTATCTCGCGCGCGACGCGGCTCTGGCGCGCTCTCGTGCCTGCCGTGATGAACGCATCACGCGATCCGGCGACTCGACTCGCCGCTCATCAACTATCCGATTGTTATTTAATGAAAACATTGATTTTACATCTTGTGCTCGACCAGCTTCGTATAACGAGATCCATTTCATGAAATATTGATGCGTTTCGCAGCGAATCCGGTCGTTTTTAAATCCACGATTCTTTATTAACCGTCTGATCTGTGCTAACATATTTTAGAGACGACGTATACTCCTAATTTTAGTGGCGTGTGGGAGTCCGGCGTTAAAACTATCAAACAGAGAGATTGTTACCGTCGGTAATGAACTGTCTAGGGTAGCTCTGACTTTTCTCACTATTAGTAAACCGAGGGCCCGTTTCATCTCTAACTATTTCTCTATTAACTTCCAGTTATCTCAAGTGTCAGTTAACTATGGCTTCGTCTCTATTTAATACTACGATAAGACAAGTCGTCAACATAGACAGCAAACATTTAAGACACTTGTGCCTATTGTAACCGAGTGTAGCTGAGGTGTGTGTGCGGGGCAGGTGCGGCGCGTGGTGGAGGAGCCGCCGGCGCCGGAGCTGGAGAGCTCCAACGACACGTCGGACGAGTCGGTGCGCCTCTCGCGCTCCCGCTCGCACTCGCGCACCAGCCGCTCCCGCTCCCGCTCGCACTCGCGCTCCAGCCGCACCAGCATGGACCTCAGCGACTCCAGGTAACAACACAACTGTGACAAGAGCTGGGCCCTATTTTATAAAGCTACAAGTTACAATGTGCAAGCGGTAAATTTACAAGTCTCTTTCTGACCTTATGTGTTGGATAGAGACTTCCGCTTGTAAATTGGAACTCGTAGCTTTATAAAATAAGGCCAGGGGCGTAGCTACCGCCGTAGCTGCCGTATCAATTATACGGGGCCCCCGGGCCACGGGGGCCCCCGACGTGCGTAAGCAAAAATAAATGTGAGAAATCTTTACCCTTCATAAGGGCCCCCAAATATTTTTTTATACGGGGCCCCACCAAGGCACGCTACGCCCCTGAATAAGGCTCTGTTCTCTTGCCTATTTTCTTTTTTCCGAGTGCCGTCTGTTTAGAAATTTTCCTCGATTCATAATGTATGTTGTACTGATTTGTTCAATTTTAATGTTTCAGTTCACACTCCGGCAGCAAAAGTGACAAGTGAGTTGTTCTTTTCATTTGTGGGGTCTGCTGCCCTCCTCTTTAATAATGTAATAATATAACCTTTATTTATAATCGTTGACTTTCAAGTCATATTCATAAAAGTCGTGGTAGCCTAGTGGTGTGACCTTTGGCCTCTCAAGCAGAGGGTCGTGGGTTCGAGTCCGGGCTCGCACCTCTTTCTTCTCCGGGTTTTTCGGAATTTATATGCGATATTACATTTGAAATTTGGCATGAGCTTTTCGGTCAAGGAAAACATCGCGAGGAAACCTGCACAAAGCGAAGCTATTCAATGGTGCGTGTAAAGTCCCTAATTTGCACTGGGCCCGCGTGGGAACTATAGCCCGAGCCCTCTCATCCTGAAAGGAGGCTCGTACCCAACAGTGGGAGTGGGACGTATAAAGGCTGGAGATGATGATGATGATGACATTCAAGTGCCGCCATACTGCCTCGATACTGTCTGTTGAGTTGGTGTCTGGTGTAACGCGGTGTGTGTCCCGGCAGCTCTTCGTCGTCGCAGTACTCGGACTGGGAGGCGGGCGCGGCGCTGGCGCCCCCCGCGCGCGCGCGCCGCCGCCCCGTCGCCGCCAAGAGGTAACACACACACACACACACACACACACACGCACCTTACATCCTTACAGGCCTCTTCGGTAGGTGGAAGCTCGATCCACGAGTATTAACTCCTACTTTAGACGCCAGCCTCAAATTATTCAATGCGATCAGAAAACGGCTTCAGGTTGCTGTGATTAGATTTAAAAAAAAAACACTTTTGTTCTAAAACTCATAATTTTTGGACGACCTCACTTTGATCTCTCTGGAAGCGTAGCATATGATGATAATGTTGTCGTATGGCAGATACAGTCCCAGCACTTCGGCCCCGAAGCGCGGCGCGGCGGGTGGTGCGGGGGCTGCGGGGGCTGCGGGAGGCGCCGAGCTGCCCGAGCTGTACCGGCCCGGCGAGTGGCTCACGGCCGTGTCGCCGCGCAAGGCGCCCTACCACCCGCAGATGGGCGACGAGTGCCTCTACTTCCGCCTGGTGAGTCGCGCCCCTCCGTGCCGGCCGTGGCGCGTGTGCGGGCTGACGATGACGCGTCCGTGTGTGTTGCAGGGCCACCAGCGCTACCTGGAGGCGGTGGCCGAGAAGGACCTGTACCCGATCACCGCTCGCGACCGCCCCTGGGAGACGACGCAGGTCTACGTGAGTGCCTCGCTTATATCTGTACAGATCACGTTTGAAATGGCATCCCTAGTGTACGATCGAATGTGCTAACGTCGACGCGACTCGATTCCGAGGGAGCTCCCGGACTACACGATTGTCAGTCATAAATGAAATGGAGAAAGCGAAGTCGTTAATGTGAGATAGGAATCAAATAGGGCCTATGATGCTCCCTTGTGGTACTCGTCTCTTGATAACTTCTAGGTGAGAATCTGATTATTGATAGTGAAGTGATAGGCCTGCGATTCGTTATCTACGAATTCTTTTCTGCTCAGGAGATAACTTCGAGCCAAACCGGGCAGTTCTATCGGCTACCGTATCGAAATAGCTCTCTGAAAGTCTGCGACGCATAGTCGTAAGCTTTAGTCTCGTCATGTTTGCAATTTTCAGTGAAGGAACTCAAAGTCGGATATGTTGTAATTTTATTGGAAGTCACCGACCGGTCGTGACGAACCGTGTCGATCGCCTTCGTCGGTCGTTTCGCATTGACGCGTGTTCGGTGATTGCAGGAGTGCGAGCTGGTGAAGGTGGTGGGCATAAAGTACGCGATCAAGCCGCCGCGCGTGGCGTGCGTGCGCCTGGCGTGCGTGCGCCTGGCGTGCTCGCTGCCGCGCGCCGGTCCGCCGCCCGCGCTCACCGTGGTGTACCACGACATGCCCGACGTGATCGACTTCCTGGTGCTGCGCCAGCAGTACAGCGCCGCCTGCGCGCGCGGCTGGGCCGCCGGCGACCGGTGAGCGCCCGCCGCCTGTATACAGGGTGTACCACGACATGCCCGACGTGATCGACTTCCTGGTGCTGCGCCAGCAGTACAGCGCCGCCTGCGCGCGCGGCTGGGCCGCCGGCGACCGGTGAGCGCCCGCCGCCTGTATACAGGGTGTACCACGACATGCCCGACGTGATCGACTTCCTGGTGCTGCGCCAGCAGTACAGCGCCGCCTGCGCGCGCGGCTGGGCCGCCGGCGACCGGTGAGCGCCCGCCGCCTGTATACAGGGTGTACCACGACATGCCCGACGTGATCGACTTCCTGGTGCTGCGCCAGCAGTACAGCGCCGCCTGCGCGCGCGGCTGGGCCGCCGGCGACCGGTGAGCGCCCGCCGCCTGTATACAGGGTGTACCACGACATGCCCGACGTGATCGACTTCCTGGTGCTGCGCCAGCAGTACAGCGCCGCCTGCGCGCGCGGCTGGGCCGCCGGCGACCGGTGAGCGCCCGCCGCCTGTATACAGGGTGTACCACGACATGCCCGACGTGATCGACTTCCTGGTGCTGCGCCAGCAGTACAGCGCCGCCTGCGCGCGCGGCTGGGCCGCCGGCGACCGGTGAGCGCCCGCCGCCTGTATACAGGGTGTACCACGACATGCCCGACGTGATCGACTTCCTGGTGCTGCGCCAGCAGTACAGCGCCGCCTGCGCGCGCGGCTGGGCCGCCGGCGACCGGTGAGCGCCCGCCGCCTGTATACAGGGTGTACCACGACATGCCCGACGTGATCGACTTCCTGGTGCTGCGCCAGCAGTACAGCGCCGCCTGCGCGCGCGGCTGGGCCGCCGGCGACCGGTGAGCGCCCGCCGCCTGTATACAGGGTGTACCACGACATGCCCGACGTGATCGACTTCCTGGTGCTGCGCCAGCAGTACAGCGCCGCCTGCGCGCGCGGCTGGGCCGCCGGCGACCGGTGAGCGCCCGCCGCCTGTATACAGGGTGTACCACGACATGCCCGACGTGATCGACTTCCTGGTGCTGCGCCAGCAGTACAGCGCCGCCTGCGCGCGCGGCTGGGCCGCCGGCGACCGGTGAGCGCCCGCCGCCTGTATACAGGGTGTACCACGACATGCCCGACGTGATCGACTTCCTGGTGCTGCGCCAGCAGTACAGCGCCGCCTGCGCGCGCGGCTGGGCCGCCGGCGACCGGTGAGCGCCCGCTGCGTTCGCTGACTGAAGTGTCAGTGGGATTATCGTCGGATGAACATCGTCCGATCATGAACACGCTCACTGCGAGTTGGGGCGTTCCTTTGTCAGAAGTGTCAATTCCAATATTCAAATCGAAACTTAATGAAGAATTCAGAAACGAAATTTAAATTTAAAATATCGTTTAAATTTATATTAAATTTAAATGTCGATGGTATACGATTTCGTTTTCTTAATAACAATTTTATTATACATACATACATATCGTCACGCCACTTTCCCACAGGGGTAGACAGAGACTACTTTGTTCCACGTGCTACGATCCTGACATACCTCTTTCGCTTCATCCACATTCATCAATCTCTTCATACATGCTCGTCGGTTTCGGGTACTCTTGACCTGGCCTTTTTCCAAAACATCCCCAATTTGATCACGAAACGTCCGCCTAGGCCTTCCCCTCCCAACGCACCCATTCACACTCCCCGTATAAATTTGTTTAGTTAATCTTCTTTCATCCATCCTCTCTACGTGACCAAACCAACTAAGCATACTTTTTCATCTCTCATACTCTGAAAGTAGGTCATTGATTATCTGGATATACCTAGGGTTGAAAGTGACTCATCGCGACCCTTGGGTTGAAAGTATTTTTTTTTTCTAGCTAATCCAAATGAGGTACATAGCAATGGAAATACGTATTCAGCCATGTAATCCATGTTTTATATAATCATCTATACAAATAGTTCCTTTTTAATTCTAAAAGGCTAAATAATCTTAAAATAACATTCCCGCTATAAATAAGCTTATGCCAGCGTACCTATATAACGAGAATTAGAAATTATTACGTTCGGCAATTTTTTTAGCTTGAAATATTTAAGTCGACAATTAATTGATAGCGACCACCGTGTCTGCAAGTTTAAAAAAAAACTAGCCGGCAGCCATTGGTGCGCAGAAGAAATGCGCAATGCGCGTAAATCGCGTAATAGAAAAAGAGCGGGAATAGAATGACAAACGTAACAAATATTAAGTGCGACCGTGCGACGTTAGTGAAATTTGTCATAATACCTTCTTTCAATTTCCTCATATTCGAAATGAAAAGTAGAGTGTTCAACTCGGATGAAATTACCCATTTCACCCTCGAACTTTTGAAAATTAAGAAATATCTCAGCTGAAATGGGTATATTACAACCCTTGTTTGTCAATCTACTATTTTCTATCCTAGTCACTATATCTTCTTTCACACCAGCACGTTCCCTTATCACACTATTCCTTATTGTATCTTTCAGTGATACACCTTCCATACTTCTTAACGCTCTCATTTCTACTGCATTTATTCATTATAAAGTGAATAAAAAAGTACTTTACTTGCATGTAAAGTGTAGGTAATATTAAGTCAATTGTCAGAGTGACGTCTGTGCGTTTTTTACCCATGTATTTTACGGGGTGACCGGTGCGATCGCCCGACGACGTTCGACGATGTTACTGAACGATTTGGTATCGCTCGACGATTGCACTGACATACTGGACGGGCCAGTGCGGCGTCGGGCGTCCAAATCGAACACACCCCAGTACGCGGTCGTTATGTGCGGTTGTCACGAGGCGATTTTAGTTGATCAACTTATATTAATCGAGAAAAAATCGATGCGAATCGTTCTCACAGTCGCACCGGTAATCGGACCGGACGGGCAGTCGCTTCAAAATGGCGTCTAACAATGTCGTGCGAACATTGTATTCGCGAAATTAGAAATATGACTTTCACCGTACGCTACGCATTCACTTTTGACAGGAAACAATACTGCCACGACAGATAAAAATCGTTTTTAATTCGAACGGATCGTACTGGAGTCCGACGAGTCGTCAATTGCACGGTGACGTCATCAAAATGGATCGACTCTCACACCAAAAGTTGAGAGGGAATCAATTTTTTGTCGTTCGATTCGTGAACCGATTCGAGTCGATCAACAATAATCGGCTCGCGAGAATATCGTTTCACTGACGAGAGACGCGGCGCGTTGCAGGTTCCGCTGCATGATCGACGACTCGTGGTGGTCGGGCGCGGTGGTGGAGAGCGCCGCGCCGCCGTGGGCCGCCGGGGAGCCCGCCGACGCCGCCGCCGCCCAGCGCTGGGCCCGCGACGCCGCCGCGCGCTTCCTGGCGCTGCGCGTGCGCTGGGACAACGGCGAGCTCGAGCGCCTCTCGCCCTGGGACCTCGAGCCGCCCGACCCCGAGAGGTCAGTGCCCCGCGGAGCGCGAGCCGCAGCTCGAGCGAGGGTCGACGAGGCCGTAACGTCTGTGCGTGTGCAGGGTCCCGTCGGCGCCGGGCGGCGCGGTGCCGGTGCTGCCGCACGAGCTGGAGGCCGCGCTGTACCGCGCCGAGCCGCGCGAGTGGCCGCCGCGCGGGGAGCGCGCCGCCGCCTGCCGCGCCATCGCGCACCACCTGCACCAGGTGACCCACCCGCCGCACGAGCTGCAGGCCGCGCTGTACCGCGCCATCGCGCACCACCTGCACCAGGTGACCCACCCGCCGCACGAGCTGCAGGCCGCGCTGTACCGCGCCATCGCGCACCACCTGCACCAGGTGACCCACCCGCCGCACGAGCTGCAGGCCGCGCTGTACCGCGCCATCGCGCACCACCTGCACCAGGTGACCCACCCGCCGCACGAGCTGCAGGCCGCGCTGTACCGCGCCATCGCGCACCACCTGCACCAGGTGACCCACCCGCCGCACGAGCTGCAGGCCGCGCTGTACCGCGCCATCGCGCACCACCTGCACCAGGTGACCCACCCGCCGCACGAGCTGCAGGCCGCGCTGTACCGCGCCATCGCGCACCACCTGCACCAGGTGACCCACCCGCCGCACGAGCTGCAGGCCGCGCTGTACCGCGCCATCGCGCACCACCTGCACCAGGTGACCCACCCGCCGCACGAGCTGCAGGCCGCGCTGTACCGCGCCATCGCGCACCACCTGCACCAGGTGACCGTGCGCCGCGCGCAGGGGGTGCGCGGTAGCCGGCTGCAAAGCTTCGAGGGGGTGATGGCCGAGCTATTTTAGAACATTTTGAGCCATACATGTCTTAGCCGATTTGATATTTTTTTTTAAATTGAAAACTTAGAAATATTATAAAAAACACAAAATTTGATAGAAACGAGTCAATATTGCGCCAATGAGCGTTAATTTATAAACAAAATCTTTAATTTCGGATAGTTTGATGTGTATTGGACCGAATGAAACGATATTGAAATGTATGCCTTGCCACAGAAATAAAATGAAGACATTCGAAATCACTAAAAATATCTTATTTTGGAACAGAGTCAGTTTTCAATACTATATTTTTTTTTTTTTTAATCCTGAAAATGTTCAAACATTTTTAAAAACATGCCTGTTTATTGTTCTTTCTTTTAATGCACTAGTATTGGAATTTCGCGTTTTTTCATGTAATTCACTAGGTAAATACCTACACTTACCTAATAAAAATCACAATAAAGAGAAGACTGTAAAATAACTCTGTTCCAAAATAAGACATTTTTAGTAATTTCGAATGCCTCCATTTTGTTTCTGTGGCAAGACAGACACTTAAATATCGTTTCATTTGGTCCAATACACATTAAACTATCCGAAATAAAAGATTTTGTTTACAAATTAACGCTCATTGGCGCAATATTGACTCGTTTCTATCAAATTCTGGGTTTTTTCATAAAATTTTTGGTTTTGATTTAAAAAAAAAACAAATTTCGGCTAAGACATGTATGGCTCAAAATGTTCTAAAATACCTCGGCTATCACCCCCTTAAAGCTTTGCACCTGGCTACCAAACACCCTGTATACTTGACGCGACAGCTGATAACAGTGTGTCTGTATGCGCAGGTGATGTCGCTGTCGGCGGCGGAGCCGTTCGTGGCGCCGGTGGACCTGCAGCTGTACCCCACGTACGCGCTGGTGGTGCCCTACCCCATCGACCTGAGCACCATCCGCGCCAGGTTCGACCACCTGGTGAGTGCCGCCGCCGCGCGTGCCGCTGGAGCCGTTCCTGGCGCCGACGGACGCGTCTGCGGACTTCTTCGTTCATCTGTCGGGTGTCACGCGGCCGGCCGTGGAGTGAGATAGAGCGGCAGGCGCTCGGCAGAGCGACCGACATGGAGGCGCCCGTAGCTCACGTCAGCTGACTGTGTAGCATTTCAATTCGCACTTATTCGTGCGAGTGTGTCGTTTGCACGCAAGCATGTTGTAACCGGTATGTATCGAGTCGAATTTATGTAGAGCGATATGTCCGTGTTGCAGTTCTACCGTCGCGCGGCGGCGGCGCAGTTCGACGTGCGCTACCTGGCCAGCAACGCGGAGCGCTTCAACGAGCCGCACGCGCCCATCGTGCGCCAGGCGCGCCTCATCACCGACCTGCTGCTGCACATCATCAGGTGGGCCGCGCGCGCTGGCGGGGTCGCCATGTGAGCTCTGGCCGTTAGACTCGTCAGTGTCGGTACTGTAACGCGGGGTGTGTTGTTGCAGCCACTGGCGCGACGTGGACGTGGTGGCCAAGTACCACGAGCTGGCGGCCGCCTACCGCTCCGAGGACGACGAGCCCACGCCCCGCCCCAAGGTACGCAAATCATACACCACACGCCACATACCACATATTACATGCCACATGACACACGCCACACGATCGAATAACTAAAAATGTTCAACATGACGCCTATCTTTTCATATTCTGACAACAGCATGGCTAGCACGAGAGCGCATGAGATAGAGTACCCATCTTTTTTTAGAACGAACAGTAAGAAAAAGACGGGTAGTTCACGGTCAGAGGACACTCGGACCCTCGGATATCGATTTTTAAAGAGATCTGTCGAAAAACTTGAGACTTCAAAATGGCGGCCACTCTTTCCATTTCTGATGACGGATTCCTAACCCTTAGAAGTCTCGAGAAGGCGTACGTCACCCTGTTCGTAGTTTCCTTACTGCTTTATAATAAAGGTGTGTCTGTTTGCGCGTGCAGGGCGGGCGCCGGGGGCGGGGCGGGCGGGGCGCGGGGGCGGGCGGGTGGCGCGCGGGGGCGGCGCTGGTGCTGCGGGAGCTGCTGCAGCACGCCGACGCCGAGCCCTTCCGGGAGCCCGTGGCGCTGGACCAGGCGCCCGGTCAGTGCCGCCGCCAGCAGCCGGGGAGGGGACTCGCTGATGCCGTCGCCGCAGTATAATGACGCGCTGTTGTCGGTTCGCAGACTACCTGACGGTGGTGCGGCGGCCGATGGACCTCGGCACGGTGTCGCGGCGGCTGGAGGCGGGGCGCTACGCGCGGCCCGCGCAGGCGCACCGCGACATCGCGCAGGTGTTCCGCAACAGCCGCGCCTACAACACCAACAAGCGCAGCCGGGTCAGTGCGTCTCTCTCTAGCGCAGGGCGGTAGCGGCGGCTGGCGGGGCGGTAGTTAACAGTCCTGCCTCCACTTGCGTGGTTTCGTCCGGATCTTATTCACCGTCTCGCTCGCTCGCTTACTGATCTGAGTTCCGGCATCGAAGGTAATTTTGCCGCGGAAATTTAAACATGGAATGCTCACTACTCTAAGCGTACTTCTTCTTTACTGATTATTGATTTCGGTAAAGCTTTCAGGGCTGTTTGATTCTTAAAAAGTGTTAACTTCTTTATAAAATTTTCTTTATAAAGTTTATTTATTGCACATTGCGTTGATCACTATTTTATTAAATTTCTTTGTCTTTTGTTACGTGGACGCATTTAAAAAAATATATAAAACTATTTTATAATATTGGAGAGTATCACAAGGTACAATTTTAGTACCACTGTTGTTTAATATAAACGAAACGCATTTGGAACATTACTTTGGATGACTTTTTATTTTAGAGATTTGGGATGTAATGAAAATATTAGTTCGTTTAGTTAATTGCATGTATTGCAGCATTCCTATATTGCGTTGTAAATGCACGCGTGTTACATGTGTGTGTGTTTGTGTGTTGCACCGCTCACCGTCGCCAGGACATGAGCCAGGTAATATCCTGTGGCGTTTGTTCATTTTGCTTGATATTTTCAGTATGTGTTTTATCTTGTGTGTGTTATTAATGAATACATTAGTCGAAGCATGTTATTTTTTAAAGTAACATCAGGTATCATCTGTATCGTTTTGAATTTCAAAGGTTTCGTTACGTTTTTTTTTGTGATTTAGAAAATGAACTGGCACATTATGAAATCAAACCGCATAGATCAGAATGACGGATACGTGAGCGAGCGTCAGCGTCTGTGAAATTTCCCTGATACAAACCGGGCTCCGAGGAGATGTGATTTAGATTCTGATAATTATTTGAGTGTTGACGTCGCTCGGTTGCAGATCTACTCGATGACGGTGCGTCTGTCGGCGCTGTTCGCGGCGCTGTGGGAGGCGCACGTGGGGGGGGGCCGCGCGCGGGGGGGCGCGGGGCCGGGCGCGGGCGCGGGGGGGGACGAGGACTCCGGCTCCAGCTCCATGTCGGAGCCGCTGGCCGCGCTGGCGCAGGCGCGCCTGCAGCAGCGCGCGCGCCCGCCCACGGACACCAGCGACAGCGACGTGCCGCTAAGGCAGCACCGCAAGGGTGACCACACTAACAGCCTTATTCATAAAAAATCCTTAATTGAGGTTTGATCAGTTCATTAGTTAACAGACTGATTAAGCTTATTTGACAGTTGTTAAAAAGTATGATTCATAAACGCTTGCTAGCAGTCTGTTAACTAATGAGCTGCTGATGGATGGATTAGACGCGTTATGTTGTCACCTTGACAAATCATAGACCAAAAATGGCCTTTTAGTGAATTAAAAAAAATAAATTGACAGCAGTGACAGCGAATTAGCGGGAAACCAGCGAATTAACACGACAGACTAGGCAGTGTGAATCTAGTTTCCTTTACCTTTCCCGGAGGGAATAAAAACTTAAAACAAAAAAAACTGTCTTGCGTATGGTTTTGCTCTTGCCAAATTCAGCTGTTCACGTGCGTGGCGGCCATTTTGTGAGTTAGCAGAGAGATAAAGTAGGGTCTACGGTCCGCTAACTTTCGGAAGACTTAACAGACCCTTGATGGACTGATTAGCGCTAATTGACGTTTATGAATCATGTTTTTTTGCATCGGTCCTATAGCGAGCTTAATACATTGACGTACAATGAACAACTAGACTCCTGATCGTAAATAAAAGTTCCTTAAGAAACGTTCGAGTGGTGTTGTCTTGTCTATGTGTTGTGTGTGTCAACACACCGACTTATACAGATAACATCAACATATTCATTCAAATTGATACCTTATTTCGTGGTAGTAATGTTCAATGTCCATTGCATACGATCGTGAGAAGTAATGACACGACGCCACGCGCTGGAAACTTGTCTGTCTCTTATGTTCTCGAGACTTTTAGATTACGGTGCGAAAAAGACAGACATTAGTATCAAAGCGTGGTTGAAACACGACCGTACCAAAAGTTTACACGATAGACGCGTCGTTTAGACTCGCTTCCGACAGTTTTTGAGCGTTATCGGGGATGTAGTTGTTTATTGTACGTCAATGATTCTGTAGGGTTTTTTGTTCCGCTAACCAATAACGTGCCTACCCTGGCGGCCCTCTGCTGCACGCTCCGCAGCTTAGTAATGACGAGCGCGTGTGTCCGCAGGCAAGGGCGTGGGCAAGAAGAGCCGGACGAGCAACGGCCTGCCTCCGTCGCCGCGCCCCGGACCCGCACACAGGCAGGGTGAGTAGCGACCACACACACGCACACACACACACACACACACACACACACACACACACACCACAGTTACCTTTGATGAGCACGTTGCAAGTCGGCTGCTGCCGTTCAACTATTTCGCACTCCTTACCTCGTGAATAAATTATCATCTCTCTTATTACGTATAATATAATTCCGTGAGCCATTAATACTACATAGATATGTACAAGTAAGTAAGGTCGGGTGCGGCATGTGTTGCAGAGTCGTACGAGCCTGTGAACGGTCTGCGCTCGTCGTCGGAGTCGTCGCCGGAGCGCGCGGCGCGGCGCGGCCCGCGGGCGGCCAGCGACCGCAGCGACTGCAGCGACCACGAGCGCGAGCCGCCGTCGCCCAGCCCGCCCAGCCCGCCCAGTGCCACGCAAGTAAGTCACCAGCACACTACTGTATTCAATACATTCATTCCATGGACGAAATAAGACGAGACTGTAATCAATTCCAATACAAAAACTTGGCCACTGACACGTGGTCGGAACTCGAACAGAGTATACTCGAGAGCAATATAACGGGTCCCTTATTATACGACTCTCTATGGGAGGTGACCCGTAATTTTTGCTCCTCGGTGTCTGGTGCTTTTAATTTACACGAGACATTAAAAGCTAAACGATAAATTTACAATACTTGACGAGCATGCATCCTTATGAATACCAGAGCCATCCCTGTGGCTCGACGAGCAGCCATCCCTATCGATACCAGAGCCGTCTCTGTGGCTCGACGAGCAGCCATCCCTATCAATACCAGAGCCGTCTCTGTGGCTCGACGAGCAGCCATCCCTATCAATGCCAGAGCCGTCTCTGTGGCTCGACGAGCAGCCATCCCTATCAATGCCAGAGCCGTCTCTGTGGCTCGACGAGCAGCCATCCCTATCAATGCCAGAGCCGTCTCTGTGGCTCGACGAGCAGCCATCCCTATCAATACCAGAGCCGTCTCTGTGGCTCGACGAGCAGCCATCCCTATCAATGCCAGAGCCGTCTCTGTGGCTCGACGAGCAGCCATCCCTATCAATGCCAGAGCCGTCTCTGTGGCTCGACGAGCAGCCATCCCTATCAATACCAGAGCCGTCTCTGTGGCTCGACGAGCAGCCATCCCTATCAATACCAGAGCCGTCTCTGTGGCTCGACGAGCAGCCATCCCTATCAATGCCAGAGCCGTCTCTGTGGCTCGACGAGCAGCCATCCCTATCAATGCCAGAGCCGTCTCTGTGGCTCGACGAGCAGCCATTCCTATCAATGCCAGAGCCGTCTCTGTGGCTCGACGAGCAGCCATCCCTATCAATGCCAGAGCCGTCTCTGTGGCTCGACGAGCAGCCATCCCTATCAATGCCAGAGCCGTCTCTGTGGCTCGACGAGCAGCCATCCCTATCAATGCCAGAGCCGTCTCTGTGGCTCGACGAGCAGCCATCCCTATCAATGCCAGAGCCGTCTCTGTGGCTCGACGAGCAGCCATCCCTATCAATGCCAGAGCCGTCTCTGTGGCTCGACGAGCAGCCATCCCTATCAATACCAGAGCCGTCTCTGTGGCTCGACGAGCAGCCATCCCTATCAATGCCAGAGCCGTCTCTGTGGCTCGACGAGCAGCCATCCCTATCAATGCCAGAGCCGTCTCTGTGGCTCGACGAGCAGCCATCCCTATCAATGCCAGAGCCGTCTCTGTGGCTCGACGAGCAGCCATCCCTATCAATGCCAGAGCCGTCTCTGTGGCTCGACGAGCAGCCATCCCTATCAATGCCAGAGCCGTTTCTGTGGCTCGACGAGCAGCCATCCCTATCAATGCCAGAGCCGTCTCTGTGGCTCGACGAGCAGCCATCCCTATCAATGCCAGAGCCGTCTCTGTGGCTCGACGAGCAGCCATCCCTATCAATGCCAGAGCCGTCTCTGTGGCTCGACGAGCAGCCATCCCTATCAATGCCAGAGCCGTCTCTGTGGCTCGACGAGCAGCCATCCCTATCAATGCCAGAGCCGTCTCTGTGGCTCGACGAGCAGCCATCCCTATCAATGCCAGAGCCGTCTCTGTGGCTCGACGAGCAGCCATCCCTATCAATGCCAGAGCCGTCTCTGTGGCTCGACGAGCAGCCATCCCTATCAATGCCAGAGCCGTTTCTGTGGCTCGACGAGCAGTCAACACTAGTTTACCAACTCTAGGGGAATATCTTGCAACGAAATCATTGTTGTGGTTTCACGTGTATTATTACCATTCGATATACATATACAGCCTTATTCATAAAAAGTTAGAGGCTCGCTATAAGCTCGCTATAGGACCGATGCAAAAAAACATGATTCATAAACGTCAATTAGCGCTAATCAATTCATCAAGGCTCTGTTAAGTCTTCCGAAAGTTAGCGGACCGTAGACCCTACTTTATCTCTCTGCTAATCACAAAATGGCCGCCACACATGTGAACAGCTGATTTTGGCAAGAGCAAAACCATACGCAAGATAGTTTTTTTTGTTTTAAGTTTTTATTCCCTCCGTGAAAGGTAAAGGAAACTAGATCCACACTGCCTAGTCTGTCGTGTTAATTCGCTGATTTCCCGTTAATTCGCTGCCACTGGTGTCAATTTTTTTTTTTAATTCACTAAAAGGCCATTTTTGGTCTATGATTTGTCAAGGTGACAACATAACGCGTCTAATCCATTCATCAACAGCTCATTAGTTAACAGACTGCTAGCAAGCGTTTATGAATCATACTTTTTAACAACTGTCAAATAAGCTTAATCAGTCTGTTAACTAATCGACTGATCAAACCTCAATTAAGGATTTTTTATGAATAAGGCTGATACTCTTTACAAAGTTTCCGTATGAATAACCAATTATTGTATTAATTATTGTTTATTGTTGTTACTGAGAGTTTGTTTGTGTCAGCGCGCGCGCAGGAAGCGGCGCCGGCGCTCGTCGGACGAGAGCGTGCCGTCGCCGCCGCGCCGCCGCCACACGCACAAACGGTAACGCACGCTGCACTGCACACATTGCTAAACAACATGTCCAGTAGTCATATGTCATAAATATAATGTTGTGATGCTTGCGTGTGTCAGGAGGCGCGAGCGGTTCTCGCTGGGCTCGTCGCTGTCGTCGTCCAGCTCGGAGCGGTCCCCGGCGGCGGCGCGCCGCTACGAGTCCGACCGCTCGTACCGGCCGCGCTCCAACAGCGACGACGAGCCGCTGCAGCGCTACAGGTCTGTAGAGGCTTGTGTGTGTCAGGAGGCGCGAGCGGTTCTTCGGTTATGCTTGGGAACCACTCGGATCCTCAGATATCGATTTGAAAACAATCCGCCCAAAAACTAAAGATTTCAAAATGGTGGCCACTTTTTCAATTTTTGACAACTGATTCATGCTGGAGGACTACTCGGATCCTCAGATATCGATTTTGAAAGCAATCGGTCGAAAAACTAGAAATTTCAAGATGGCGGCCACTTCTTCATTTTTTGATGACGGATTCATGCTTGGGGACCACTCGGATCCTCAGATAGGTATCGATTTTGAAAACAATCAGCCCACAAACTAAAGATTTCAAAATGGCGGCCACTTTTAAAATTTTTGACAACTGATTCATGCTTGAGGAACTTGGACCCTCAGATATCGATTTTGAAAGCAATCGGTTGAAAAACTACTTATTCTGTACCTTTACCGCAGAAAGAAGAAAAGAGAAAGCAAAGGTTAACTTTCACTCTCAGAAACGGCAATTAACATATTAAAGGACTTTTTTATTGAATCAGGCGTTACTTTGCGGAGGTCCATTTCAATGAACACAAAATATTTACCTTGCTACTCCGCTACTTAAGTAGCGGAGTAGCAAGGTAAATATTTTGTGTTTATTAAAGGACTATTTATTCCTTTGTATCTTTGGTTACGCAGGGATGATAAAACTTGCAGTTCTGAATTTCCACCGTCAGTCAAGTCAATACAACCGACAGGACAATTAAAGTTAACTTTCACACTCAGAGACATCGATTAAGTTCTCATAATCATAATATTAACTGACGTCTTTGAGAACGGCACACGTTCAAGTTCTGCAACAATTTATATACGTCGCAACTCTAGGCAGCTACGACCTTTACCATGTTTATCGCTCTCCCGTGGGAACTATGTAATATCTCGGGATAAAAAGTAGCCTATGTTTCAATCTAGGGTACCAGCTATCTTCGTTCCAAATTTTATCCAAATCCGTCCAGTCGTTTTAGCGTGAAGAATGAACAAACACACACTCACTCACATCGTCACAAACTTTCGCATTTATAATATTAGTAGGATTATTTGTTTGTGTGTCAGGGAGCGGCAGGAGAGCGGCGCGCGTGGCGAGCCCGGCCCCAGCCAGCCCACGACCTCGCGGCACAAACGGGTGAGCACACACACACACACACACACACGGTGGTGTCCCGCGAATATTACCGTTAGGCAACTCCTAAAGGGGAGCGTGGCGGGATCGAGTTGTTAAGTCGGCACGCCACTGATTCATTGATCACGATATTTCCTTCCACAAATGTGCTGCAACTTTAAAGCCGGCCTCGTGCGCGAGACGGGCTCGAGTTCGGTGTCGAGTGTGGTGTGTGGACCTAATGACGTGTTGTGTGTAGCGCGGCGGCGTGAAGCTGCGCGTGCGGCGGCCGCGCGTCTACAACGAGGACAGCGACGAGGACAGCGCCGCCGCCATCAGCAAGCGCGCGCCGCACCGCCAGCGGCACGCGCACCAGCACCAGCACAGGCACAGGCACCACGCCGACAGGGTCAGTCGCAACACTATTACTATTTCTTTATCTCGTGCCCTATTCTGTAGCAGCCACATCGAGTTGCAGCAAAGCTTGGCGCATCTCAGTAAGAGTATATATGGAATGGCGCCGAAACTTTATAATAAATTGCCAAGTAAAATACTGCAACTGGTAGACCTTACACAATTTAGGATAGAGCTCTTTGAATTTCTTACCAGGAAAGTATACTACTCCATCCAGGAATATCTGACAGACTCCTTTTAATATTTTAGTTTATTGAGTAATTATTGTAATCAGTTTTTTGTGTATTATTATTTAATGCATGCTGCATGTGAATCTGTAGCTATTTGTATGCCACTGGGGCGAGACATAGTGATACCAACTCATTACATACTTACTGTAACATCTATTGTGACCTATGTTTGACAAATAAATGATTTATGATTATGATTATTATCATCAGACCCCGTTATCAGTGGTGAAAAAACATTGAAAATACTAGGGCTGGCACTACACATTAATATTTACACGTGTATAATTTGATACACCTATTATTTGATAAAAACAATATACCTACTTATTTCATTTATATGTAGGTATATATAATGTGAAGCCAATTGCCTTAAAATAGGTTTCATTTGGTTGTTGAACTCTATAGTAATATTTAGGTACTAAATTGACATTTATTTGTCAAAATATGTTTGATGTCATATGCTTACTTAATTTTATGTTCGGTAAAAATATGAACTTCCTGGATAATCGTGCTGTATTCTCTCAGTTTAAAATGGAGCTAATGGCAAAACTGGAAATAAACCGAATGCGACGCGGAAAAAAATGGTTTTCAATTTTGGTAAAACTGTGCAATAGACGATATTTTTTGACGTGACAACGTCTTATAAATTGGTTTGCCGGGTGACACTTCAAGAAACTGCGTTACGCTCCGCTCACGTTATGCGCTCACAATGAGAGCGAGTGAGAGGCACGCGGGCATGGTTAGCCCGCCTAAGAGCGAGAGAGACAGACATAAAAAGTGAAAGGCACGCGTCCCTTCCACTCGAGCACAGTTAGCCCGCCTAAGAGCGAGAGAGACAGAGCGAGAGAGAGAGAGAGTGAGAGAGATAGGCATACACACCGGTTCATGTCTTGCGCTTCTATTTCGATTTAGATTCTTTGTATAAATTAATGTTTTAAATATAATTCTTTGTATAAATAAATGTTTTAAATTGTTACTATTATTTCATCCTTCTTCCTACTATACGAATGAATATTCACATTAAAATTATTTTACCACTCAAAGTCGTTGTCACGTAAAACTTTCGCCCGTATACCGACTTTACAGGCAACCAATTTTTTCTCCAATAGTTATTGATTGGCATTTATACCAGTATGTCAAATGTACACGTATTAAATTAATATTGTGTGACAACCCTATGATTCTATTTCAATGAATTTTCACCACTGATAACGGGGTCTGATTATCATCTTTCTCTGCGCAGTAAATTATGTAAGTCCTCTGTTCAGATGTGATTGTTGAGCGCCAGGCAATGTGTAATTGTGCATATTTTAAAGATAGGTACGAGCTCTGCTCAAGCTGTCAACTTGATTCTCCTGATAAAAACTCGGACCCTCGGATATCGATTTTGAAAGCAATCGGCCCAAAAACTAAAGGATTCAAAATGGCGGCTACTTTTTAAATTTTTTACAACGGATTCATACTTGACGACCACTCGGATCCTCAGATATCGATTTTGAAAGCAATCGGCCCAAAAACTGAAGATTTCAAAATGGCGGCCACTTTTTCAATTTTTGACAACGGATTCATGCTTGACGACCACTCGGACCCCCGGATTTCGATTATGAAAGCAATCGGCCCAAAATCTAAAGATTTCAAAATGACGGCCACTTTTTCAACTTTTGATAACGGATTCATGCTTGGGGATCACTCAGATCCTCAGATATCGATTTTGAAAACAATCCGTCGAATAACTAAAAATTTCAAGATGGCGGCCACTTTTTCCATTTATATTAACGGATTCATGTTTGGAGACCAATCGTACCCTCATTATATCGATTTTGAAAGCAATGTATGGATAAACTATGCTGATTTACCTTGCGACTCTAGGCAGCTAAGACCTTTAATATGTTTATCGTTATCCCGCGGGAACTGTGCAATTTTCCGGGATAATATAGTAGCCTATGTTTTAATCTAGGGCACCAGCTATCGTCGTTCCAAATTTTAGTCAGTCGTTAAGTTAAGAAGGAACAAACATACACACTCACATCGTCACATCGTCACAAACTTTCGCATTTATAATATTAGTCCGATAAAGTGGAGTTTGTGTGTTGTGCGAGCAGAGCGCGATGACCGAGGCGGCCATGGAGGCGGGCGCGCGGCTGGCGCGGCTGCAGCCCGGACACAGCGGGCACGACGCGCACGGCGCACACGGCGCACACGGGGCACACGGCGCGCACGGCGGACACGCGCCGCACACCGACCACGACTACGTCAACGGGCACGGCGACGCGCGCCATCACGGTACCACTCTAACAATAACTAACATTTCTTTTTTTTTAAGTGACTTGAGACTTTTTAATTTGGTATGCGAATATTATGTAAACAAACATAGCAAAATATTTTGCCATAGTGCTAATAATAATTGGATCTTTGTTGTCTGAATAAATAACTTTATTATTATTATTATTATACGATTGCCTGTTGGAAGTGTCAGTGTATAATGTGTGCGTGTGTGTGCAGGCGAGCCTCCAGGCGGCGTGTCGATCTCGTCGCGCGGGCGCGTGCGCAAGCTCACCGCCAAGGCGCGCGGCCTGCTGCGGGACTGAGCGTGTGCGCGTGTGTGTGTGTGTGCACACCCACACCGACCCGTATAATACATGTGTAACAGAATCTGATACTTCATAGTTGTCCCTTGCTCAAGCTGTTAGCGACGTGGTGATGTAACATAGTGTTGGTGTCGTGTAGTGTTGGCCTCACACAATTACTTTAAAAACATCCATTCATACACTCTGATTGCAAACATACATGGCTTAGTTTAATGTTAAGCAGGACAAGGAACGCGATCACAAAATACTCTCACAGTCAAGGGCATACATATATGTACGTTACCAACACGTCAAAAACATGTATACACCTTTAGGGTGCGACCGCACCGCCGCTTAAAAAACGTTGACGTTACGGAATCGCAACAAAATGTATGAAGAAACGGTGAGTAAACGTGACGCATACGACACGTCACTGCGTATACGCGGCGGTGTGGCCGCACCCTCATGCCGCAAACAATAAGGCCGGTGACACGTGTACTTGACGTGACGGCTGTAACGATACTAATGCCCTCGACTGTACACAACTCGAAAGAAAATAGGAGCTTCATGAGCTACACAAGTAAAGTAGTAATATAAAATTAGTCTGTGTCTTCATCTCAACGCATTAAATACAACATTATTTGTATTTTTTGCGTTAGGAAATATCAAATTAATCAAGAAATTTACTTCTTGGTTTTTAATGTTTACTTTTTACGTTTTGATTAATTTGATATTTCTTGTCATTTGAAAAACAGCGCCTTCTCTCGTCCCTGGTGAGCAGTACATGTTCCACGGGAGTTTGTAATTGTGTCGTACAGACACATCATTCAAACAGAGGACGCTTAGCGACAAATATTCGCATAGTAACAAGGTCACGTGACAGTTGGTAACAGATAGAAAAATTCGGAGGCTTACTCACCTGCTATGGGTGGTGTAGGGGTATAGCACGCGGCACGGAATGACGAGGACCCGGGTTCGATTCCCGGCCATAGTTTTACTTTTCGGATTTTTCTATGTGTTCTAATTTTCAGTGTCGTTTAGAAATTTTATTTTTTGCGTTGTATTTTACCTTAACTGACCTTTAATAAAATTCTAGAAGCACACATATTCAGTTTACATTTCCATTTATCAAATGGCCCCTATTTTCTTTTGAGTGGTATATTATTATGATCCGCGTAAACCGCCAGCCGTCTGCAGAATAGAGGCCCGGGTCGCCACTCTGCCAGTCGCTCGTGTGTCGCCGACGCAGCGCGGTGTTTGTCCGTCGGAGTGCTGCGTTATTGTGATGTTGTTGTGTGCGGGCACGAGTTAGTTCAACTTTAGATAATAATGTTGTGTGGTTGATGTTCGCTGCGACTTACCGGGCGGGGGCTGCGGGGGCCGGGGGGTGCAGCTGCTGCGGGGGGGGAGGGGGGGCGCACGCGCTGTAGGTTGTGATTGACTTTGATCTAAGCAGCTCCGCCGCAGGCAGTACATGTTTTGTGCAAACATAAAATACCTACAACGTCGCATTTTTGGTGATTTTTTGCGATTATTTCATAGAAATTGAATGAAAGTATCAAATATCCGTCTGTAGTGCACTTCGTTTTTAGTGTATTAATGTGTCCAATGCAATGATTCATCGTGATGGACTTTTATTTTCTTATTAAACGAGATATAGTATTTTATCGCTTTCATACGAAAATAAAAGTCCATCGCCATTAATCATTGCATTGGACACATTAATACACTAAAAACGAAGTGCACTACAGACGGATATTTGATACTTTCATTCAATTTCTATGAAATAATCGCAAAAAATCACCAAAAATGCGACGTTGCGAGCTCAGCACGGATGCACCCTCTTAACATGCAACGAACGCGTGATGTGCAATGTGTACAGAGCCTACCACACGCGCGAGTTTAGCCTGCGCAGGTATGACTGTGGCGACACTTGCGCGTGCGGCAGCTGGCAGGCCCATAGCGCGTAGCGACGGGCGCTGACGGTAACAACTCGCGTCCAAACATTGTGATACTGATGTAATTCGATTAGTCTAATCTAAGCTAATTAATTTTTTACCGACCCTGTATACATGTGTATTGTGTATGATGAACTGTATATATGTATTGCGATTGTTTCCCGACTGGTGTTCGAGTCGTCCGCCGCGTGCTGACGGCGCGCTCCTCGGTCACTGTACGGTCGACCGATTCCATCGCCAGGCCATACCACCGTGTCGTCAACGTAATTCTGCAAAGAGTTTCATGAATTAATAAAATTATTTAAGATTCAGAGATGATATCGGTTGACTGTAGACAATGGATGCACTGCGCTCCACCCCTAGTGGTAGCCGTCGCGCACAATGCTGGTGCAGGAGGCGAATTTATAATTTTATCAAATGTAGACCAATCTGAACATCGAGTGTAAGATTAATTTTTAACTATCCGATTTGTTGTTCGATGTTATTAGTTGTAAAGAATTATGATCCGCGACAGAATGTACTTTAAAGTGATTAAGTTTTTACCATATTTAACTTTTTCGGTCCACACTGCGCCGTGTCGACGACGTGGCGTGTACCTGGCATTACCTGTGTTATTACCAAAAAATTAAACACGTGTCTAAATAATAATCTATTGCAAAATCAACCTTAAGTCGATGGATTAATTTTTGGACACGCGTTCAACGTCTGTTTAACTCTTTTGTAATAGCACCGTAAATTTTTAATGAATTTCGCCAATGAATAAATACATACTGCTTTGTGACGATTATTTAACGATTTTATTTAACGAATAATGATGAGATGAACATGTAACCGCGAACATGCCGCGGCCGGTGCGGACCGAACTAGTCTATTATAAGTTATAACCTGATTTGGTACTTATTTATTACAAATGGACATAATATTCAGTTTTGTTGGAAGTTAGTTGTAAGCGATGTGTGTACATAGCGGGCGGTGTCGCGTCGCGCGCGGGCGGAGCCGGGCGCGGGAGCGTGTGTTGTAGCCGCTTGAACTAAGGCGGTAAGGACTTATTGTTTATGTGATTGTCAAAATAATTGTATCTACATACATATCATCACTTCCCAATAGTATTTTATATTTAGAAGTTCTGAACTGGATCCGATTAGCAAATGCCCTGAGCTAAGAAACTTGTATCTCTGTGGTTGCACCTTAATGTTTACACTAAAGTATCTATATCGAGACTATAATATATACATTCAAATTTTGAACATGCGCAGAAAAAAGAAAATCATATTAGGCTCTGATTATAGACAGTCGGATTTCGGGGGGATATTTCAGTGAATGTGAAACTATTGTTCCATACAATTTATTTCTAGTGTCTATTGACTTGAAGAAACAGATAGAAATGACGGTCAGTTCATTCAACTTTCGAAGAACAGAACATAATATAACCTGCGTATTTTGCTATGAAAATTATATCGTAGAAAACTTATGATATGCATGTAGATACAGTTATGTATACGACGGCATTAAAACACGAGTGTATGCCCCTCATTATGCACCAGCCACATAAATATCGAGCAAAAGCAGCAGTGTGGTGGCTGGTGGCGCCGCGCTGGGTGCCGCCCGCGCGCGCTTGTGTGTGTGCGTGTGTGTACATAGCGTGTCGGACAAAGCCACGGTTGTGTTGATGTTAAACCAAATCGAATAAATGCATTATTTTGTAAGAGTCGTTTCATTTGCCTCCTAACATTTACATACACACACAAATCACGTCTAACCTTACGGGATTGACAGAGCCTAAGGTGACAAGACCTACAGGCCACGTTTAGCAAGACACTGGGCGCGAAGATGGAAAATGGAATCAATATAGTGATGGGTTGCTAGCCGCATCGCCTATAAAACGATTCCTATTACTTTCGCCCATCCCCTTATGTGCTTTTGCTTTTACCATCTGCGCAGGAACAAGCAACTGGTACATTCTAGCTTTTTCTAAGCTTTAGGGGTATTCAAAAACAGTTTTCTTAAATTTAGGAGGATTAAGGAAGCGACCAAACCGCCGCGTATACGCAGTGACGTGCCGTATGCGCCACGTTTTCTCACCGTTTCTTCATACATTTTGTTGCGATTCCGTAACGTCACCGTTTTTAAAGCGGCGGTGTGGTCGCACCTTAACTATATTCCGATATTAAGAAAGGATCCATAGTTTAATTTTCCGATATTTAGGGGGACCCACAGCATAATTTAAGGGGTTTGATACCTATTTTTCAGAATTAGAGGGATTCGTTGTAAGTAGGTATATTTTTTCGAGATAAAATGGGATCCAATAAAGTAGATTTTACAAGATTTAGGGGGATTAGCAGTACCTACAAGACTTAAGGGGAATCCAAAATCGATTTTCCTTTAATTTGGCGAATACAGAGTCCAGTTTTTCGAGCTTTACAAGGATTTAATCCAATTATTCGAGATTTAGGGGGAAAAAAATCTTTTTTTTTTTTTTTTTTTTTTTTTTTTTTTTCTACAATTCGAGGGATCCGCTAACCAATTTACTTTAATGATGGGGATCCGCAATACAAATTTCCTAGACTAAGGAGACTCAAATAGATTTACCAAGTACTTGATGAATGAACAGTGATTTTTTCTAAATTTAGAGGGATTTACAGTCTGTTACTGTTTTAGGGGGATCTTAAGTAGATTCTTCTTAATTAAGGGGGATTAAATGTCTAATTAACCAAGATTTAGACGATTCTAAATTATTTTGATGATTCGATGAAAACTATAAAATACCAACTGACCGAAGCCACGCAGCTTTGCGTATGATAAGAGGGTGGGCGGGAGGGCAAGGTTATCTAGTCACATCAAAAATTTACTGTCGTACAAGCCTGCATACTGCAAATCGATTTTAACCCAGTTAACTTTAACTGATTGGGTTGAGATTTAGCATACTTGTGTAATATAAATTGTATTAAAATAATCGAGTACTAGAATTGTGATCGTTCAGGCCAGGATCGTCTCCACAGGAGAGCTCTTCAACGGATGGTCGGATCAACTTGAAATTTTAAGTTAATCTGGAAAGGGTTATGACAATGCGAACAATGTAAAAACAACAGAACAAAAACGATTGAGAAAAAAAAAAAAAAAAAAAAAAAAAAAAAGAAACCTAACAAATTATAACCTGTCAGTTTTCAGCAACAAATTATTAAGGAAACTAATTGGAACCTCACAATTTTGAAGGTTTTTTTTTTTTTTTTTTTTTTTTTCCAAATAACAAATTTTAACCTAATAATTTTTGAACAACAAATTTGAATGTAATAATTTTGAACATAACAAACATGAACCTAACTATTTAGCACATAACAAATGCGAACCTAACATATTAATTAAAAAAAAAAAAAAAAAAAACCAGTATTACTATTATTATTACTTATTCATCCTACCCTCGCCTGTTCGTGGAGGCCTGTACTGGTCTAATAATAACATAATGCCAGTTCTCACTTTTGCTACTTCTCGTACTTTTACACTTCATCCGATGTCTTTCCAGCATAGCGTTCATATTCTTCTGTTATGTATTTTGCGATTGGGACTCCCGCCTATTCTTTAATACCTTCTCCACTGTTTGTATGTTTGTGTTTTAGGTTCACACATTTGTTAAGTTCAAAATAGGTTAGGTTAGGTTAGGTTAGGTTAGGTTAGGTTAGGTTAGGTTAGGTTAGGTTAGGTTGAGGAAAAATTTGAGCTGTCTGAGGAAAAATTTGAGCTGTCTGAGGAAAAATTTGAGCTGTCTGAGGAAAAATTTGAGCTGTCTGAGGAAAAATTTGAGCTGTCTGAGGAAAAATTTGAGCTGTCTGAGGAAAAATTTGAGCTGTCTGAGGAAAAATTTGAGCTGTCTGAGGAAAAATTTGAGCTGTCTGAGGAAAAATTTGAGCTGTCTGAGGAAAAATTTGAGCTGTCTGAGGAAAAATTTGAGCTGTCTGAGGAAAAATTTGAGCTGTCTGAGGAAAAATTTGAGCTGTCTGAGGAAAAATTTGAGCTGTCTGAGGAAAAATTTGAGCTGTCTGAGGAAAAATTTGAGCTGTCTGAGGAAAAATTTGAGCTGTCTGAGGAAAAATTTGAGCTGTCTGAGGAAAAATTTGAGCTGTCTTGGACGACACCTTGCGCTAAAACACTCAAATTTATTACTTGCCTTTGCTTTTCGCACAACTTTTTTTTCCTATTGCCTTCTGCATTAGACGCCCGATTTTTTGGCTATTTTTCTGGTTTTCTAGCTTCTCTGGATACCCCAAAATTAATTTTTGAAATTTCACCCCAAAAACCTTCTGTTTTTGCGGTCGCAATTTCAAAACACATCTTTTGTTTATTTTTTCAAAAATTCATAACTTTGTTTCGGCTTAACTTTTTTAAATTCTTTTTTCGGGGATATAGAGCGTAAAGGTAGCGCTATCGTTTGCCGCTTACCGAATAATTTTTGGACTTACCATTCAAAAGTTATTCGGTAACCTAACTTTGGCAACATTGCTATTTTTTTCGCTATAGGCGCACACGACTTTTTTCTTAAGTTTGTCGGGGCTTTTGAAAAATCGTTGCGCCTATACCAAAACGGTCAGGGATTTGGTAGCAGGGGGGTCGAATAGGAGGTAGTTTGCGCCGCCTAACGGCACCTCACACGACCCTGTAGCTGCTATAGTCTTGTCAGAATCTGGCGAAAACTACCAACTTTTTATAAGTTGGTAATTTTCGCTGGACCTGGACTCGACCGTTTTTAGGTTAGGTTTTGCCCTTCTGGCAAACCAACCTGGTAGGGGGGGGTTTTGATAGGTGGGGGGGGGGAATGAACCTGGAGAGGTTCGAGGGGGGGGTTCCGATTGGGAATCGGACGGGGGGGGGGGGAGTTATGTGCGACCGTAACTCCGAAGTCAGGCCCGGAATTAGGCTCGGGGAGAACTCCCAGATGGGGGGTTCTGAGGGGGGGGTTAGTTCGGGGGGGGGGAAGGCTGTTCTGCCAGCCACGCCTGAAGGGCATCAGGTGTCATGCCCCGTTGACGTCTCGCAAACTGCGGATTTTTCTCCGAAGGCAGGGAGTTATGTCCTGCAGTTTCCAACGCTTAAGCGTGGGGGGGGCTATGGGAAGCGAACGGGGAATGGCTCGCTTTTGGAGCCTGGAGTGGAAGATGGTACAAGCCAGTCTGAGGCATGTGGGGGGGCGGACTCGGAGCCAGAGCACGGGTTCCAGTCTGGTTTTCAGACCGTAAACCTGGCCGAATCCTCCGATATGGAGGCGGACAGTCTCGAGGCAGACAGCCTTGAAGTCGGAGGTACTCGGAGGAAAGTCCCTCTGAAGCGAACTATATCGGCCAAGTCTGGTGATGCAGTCGAAGTTCCTGTGAAGGTGACGACCTCCAGCAGGGGAGGATTAGGGAAGCGTCCTATTGGCGCTTATACCTTCGTTGCCAAGGCAAGGAGGGAGTTAGAGGGACTCGGTACTGACGACTCGTTTGAGTATGAGGATGCCCAGGACGACCGGACTTATCGTCCAAAGCAACTCCTCCGCCGCAAGAAATCGCCCGCGGGTGAGGAGAAGAACTTGCGCACCTCCCAGGATCAGACCAGGGAGGAGCTTGCTGCCTCGGCACTTCGCAATGTGCTCCTCATAAGGGGGGACATCGCGAAGTGCTCCAACATTAATGGGAGGGTGAAGCACCGCCTTAACGAGGCCACTGCTGAGGCTCTGGAGGCCATAGAGGAGCTGCGTGTTGTCTCTTCTGCTGAAGAGCAGCGCCGAATCCGCGCGGAAAACGCCCGGCTCTCTAGAGAGCTGGAGATCGTCCGCGGGGAACTGAAGGCGTTTAAAGCCGCATACGCAGAGGCGCAAGGCTCGGCCATCGCGGCAAGAAAAGAGGCTGCAGGTGCTGAAATCGGAGGAGGGCTTAAGGAAGCCATTGAAGACCTGAGGCGCGACCTCTTGACATCCCTGGGTGGGATGATCAATGCCCGCCTGGAGGAAGTCGAGGCGCGCCTCCCGCCGGAAGCTGTCCTCAGACCGTCGCTTGCTGCGGACAGGAGGACGACGCCTCCCCCCCGTCCCAAAGCCCCATCAGGCCTGATAGGGGGGAACATGAAAGAGCCTCCAAAGGCTATTCAGCAGAGGAAACGGGAGGCAATCCCTTTGCCCCCTCCGACCCAGCCAGCCCAAAGTGGCAAAAAGGTGGGCAAGGAGGCGGGCAAGAAGACTGGCTCCACGCCGGCCCCGAGGACTAAAACGCTCCAGCGGCCCAGTCAGGCGCCGCCCAATCCCCCTCCTCAGGCGGGAACAAGCGGCGAGAGTGGGCAGCAACCCCAGGATGCCCCGAAGTCACAGGAGGCTCCCTGGTCTGAGGTGGCAAGGAGGAAGGGGAAAAAGAAGGGCAACGCCAACCCCCCCCCTACCTCCTCGGGCCCTCCCCCCAGGACGGCCCCCAAGCCGAAAGCGGCGAAGGTGGTGGTGCCCCGCACCTCGGCAGTGGTGCTCACCCTCAAGGAGAGGGCACACAGGGGGGGCAAGGCTACCACCTACCCAGAGATGATGGTCTGGGCTAGAGATGGAGTCAAGTTGGCTGACTTCGGCTTGGAGTCGGTCAAACTGAGGACCACCATGACCGGCTCCAAGATGCTGGAGATCGGAGGGGATGCCCCTGAAGAAACCGCGGACCGCATGGCGGAGAAGCTCCGCGAGGTAGTGGGGGATGTGGCCGAGGTGACCCGGCCCGTAAAATTCGCCGAGCTCAAGCTCACGGGGCTCGACGACACAGTGGGCCGGGACGAGATAGCGGCGGCTATTGCAGCCAAGGGGGGCTGCAGTGTAGCCCTTGTGAAAGTTGGGGCCCTAAGCGAAAGAGCTTTTGGGCGGGGCACTGTCATTTTGCGGTGCCCAGCGACGGCTGCTAAGACCATCGCGAAGGATGGCCACATCCAGGTCGGATGGGTGAAGGTGTCGGTCACGCCCCTCGTGCCCCTGCCATTGCGCTGCTTCAAGTGCATGGCGCTGGGGCACACCAGGGCCACGTGCCCCTCTGCGGCGGAACATGGAGAAAAATGCTTCCGATGTGGAGCGGAGGGGCACCTAGCGGCGGCATGCACAGCGCAGCCTAAGTGCGCAGTATGCGCGGAGGCGGGCCGGCCGCACGGCCACGTGATGGGAGGGGAGAAGTGCTCCCCGCCCAAAGTAAGGGGGAAGGCCAGGACCCAGGCCAACACCTCCGACGCCGACAGCCTTAGAGGCCATGAGGAACTCGTAATGCAGGTGTCTTAATGCCAGTACACCTGCATTGCGAGCTCCTTCAGGGGAATGTAAACCACTCCGCCCGCGCTCAGGACCTGTTTATGCAGGCCATGGCGGAGTGGGGCATAGCACTGGGTGTGATAGCGGAGCCGTACTACGTCCCTCCCCAACCAAATTGGGCTGGGGCGACGGATGGCGGAGTGGCACTGGTGGTCCCGACGTCTGGAGATTTCCCTCCCCTTTACAAGATAGGAGAGGGGCCTGGGTACGTTGCGGCTAGATGGGGAGTACACGTTGTCGTGGGGGTGTATTTCTCCCCCAACAGGCCGCTCTCCGACTTCGAGTCCTTCCTAGAAGGCTTGGGGAGGGTGATTGGAAGGGCTGCTCCGGCCCAGATCGTGGTCATGGGGGACCTGAACGCTAAGAGCGCTGCGTGGGGTTCCCCCCATACCGACCCGAAGGGGGCGGTCCTCCGGGATTGGGCGGTGGCCACCGGGCTTCAGGTGGTCAACCGGGGCGCGGCCAATACGTGTGTGCGTCGGCAGGGGGGGTCCATCGTGGACATAACGTTCGCG